>LPNX010519270.1:74995-141276 GCA_001517045.1 Pseudotsuga menziesii
AACTTGAAACCCTAAATTGCAAAAAACGGCGAGGGGGATTCTCTTCACCAATTAAATTCCTAATGTGTTCTCTATCTCCTCATCCCTTAAGCTCTAATAAATGGCATGTACCATTTTCTTCTCGTCTCCCCAATGTCTAAATTATGAGTGTTGTAGACATATTTGTTTTTAGTATAAGAGATGGTGTGTAAATTGGCTCATACCTAGTTTCTTATTTAACATATGGGAGTTGAAGCAAAATTCATGAAAATTTTCTTTTGTAAATTTTTTTTGTTGACTAAGCATAGATGAATGGGTGTCAAATAAGCCTTTTCGCTTCTAAAAATTTAGCCAACGTGGACTACATGGATAAATTAAATTGGAAGAATTGAAATAGGTGGGTATTAGAAGATATATTACTTAAATGATCTAATTGTTGCAATAAGTAAAAGATCAACGACACACATTCATCATGGAATTGAACATGCACACAATTTAACTATATCTCAAGTCTTATAAACCACATATGTCCCAAAGACACATGTCACTCCCATGTTCACTACTGGAGTTTAAAACCCACTTTGTAAAACCATTCATCCAATTCCCATAACCGACATTGGGGTAGGAATGACAACTTCTTGAATTTTGTTAAATATATCTCTTCAAGCCAATAGATCCAATTTTCCATAGAAAAATACCAAAATAGAAGACAAAATATATAATCATCCATTGCAAACCATACCTCCCAGAAAATCTCTATGGGGAGTTTTAATAGATAACACAAATTTAGTAGTTCATGATCAAATGCAAGGTGTCTAATATACACTACATAATATATGTGATACTTAAACATGAAAATAGTGTTCGATTCATTTGTCCTAAAGGATTGAGATGGGTATTTTTGGAACATATAATAGGATAAGGAATTTCTTCCCAAAACTTCCCCTCTACATACATACATAGAACTAATTCTAGAAATTTTATATATCACCTACAAGTATAAAGTTGAACAAACATTAAGAAAAACATAATGAGAGATCATGGCCATCATGGCTATCCTCCCAGTGCTCCTCTTTTATTCTAGGAGCATCCATTATTCCTATACGTGGTTGGTTAACTACATGATCCTCCATTAATTGTAAATTAGAGGAGGGTTCCTTGTAAGGTGGAGTCTCATGTGCTAGCCTTTGAATGAGATTGGAGTGCATAATTTCAAGTCTCTCAGTAGATTCTCTTTTTTTTTATCCTTACACCTACAACATTCTTTCCAATGCATACTTCATGTTACACTATTAAACCATTTGGTCATTAACAAAATCAAAGAACCCTTTCATACTATCCATCTGAGATCCCAATTCACACATCATCCTTTCTAACTCTTGCATTAAATCCCTAGACTATCTCCCATTGTTGGTTGTCAATTCGATGGAATAGCCATAAAATAATGGGACTAAAGATATAGGGGGATTTCAAACCAAAAAACAAAATATTCTCTAGACACAAACAAAAGACCAATTTCTTAAAAATAAAAAAACCTACTTATCCATGCATCCATCGAACTGAAACCCTTCCACAATGAATACCACACTGGAGAAGATAAGGATTGTTTTCCTTACCTCATTACACATACCAAACAATCAAAGAATCTCCTCTACCCAGCAAGGGTTCTCTACCTTATAAACCCCACTCATGCTAATGAAAATATCTAGAAATTTCATACGAGAACCAATGTTTGAAGGATGTAGAAAGCAGAGGAGATATCCAACACACAAGAGATTGTGATGGCTCCCTTACTTTCCATGATTCATGAGTGTACTTCCTGGTAGATGTTGTATCTAAAGTTTTAATATTTCATATGCTAGATATCATTAGTGTTTTATCCAAATTCACAACAGTAACATATGCAAAATCACTAAAAGAAACATAAACACAAGATAGACACAATATTTATCCTGGTAAACCCTCAAGGGGAAGAAAAACTTCCTCTGTATAAGATGTATAAGATAAAAACCCAAAACATGTATTCTCCTCCTTACTAATCTCTCTCTCTCTCTCTCTCTCTCTCTCTCTCTCTCTCTCCTATGCGCTACTCAAGTGAGTGAGTCTATGTTATAATGAGGAACACTGATCCTCTATTTATACACTTTAAGTCACTTAACTTTTACCCTAACAAGTCGGCCGCACTAAATTGGCTGGGCCGACTTCACCTCGGAAGACTCAAAACAATATTATATTATATTCATTGGGGTATTATTGACCTGAATTACAATGGAGGATTTACCTCATGATTCTATGATGACCAATTACAATAGTAACATCTCGATGGAGGAATAATAACATCTCCCTTGGGGTACATCAGTAAAATACATTTAGAATATCCTTTAAAGTTACCATATTTTAACATAAAGTTGACCTATGTGTTTCTTCATTTTAAGACCATTGATGTGTGGATTACGATATAAAAACTATGGTTCAAACATAATAATTCCTAGGGGAGCCACTGATTAAGGGGTTCACGCTTATTTTGAACCAATATCCTTTTGTCCAATTTGACGCTCTACCTATTCTACCTAAATATTAATATTCAAGTCTCATATAAATCTATTCAAATATCCTCATGACAATTAATATTCACATACATGTAATGGGAAATGGCATTTTCTGATAAGCATCCCCAAATGAAAAAGCAATTAACTGGATTTTTTAGCTATAAAAAAGTAATAGTGGCAATGGAATGATTGATCATATCAGATATAGATAAACAAATAACTACATGTTTTAGCTATAAAAATTTAATAGTGGCAATGAAATGATCGATCATATTATATATGGATAAACAAATAACTATATGCACTTTAATAATTAAAAACTAATAGCAGTAGTGAAATGATCAATCCCCAAATGAAAAAGAAATTAACCATACATTGAATTTTAAGATAGAAATCTTAAATATAGTAATTTTTAATTTTTTAAAGGTAACAAATACTTATCATAATTATTTATATAATTTTCCTCATCACCTATTTTAAATTTTTTTTCTACGAAGAAGAAAAAAAAACATAATTTTATTTATGAAAATAGAGTTACATTCTACAAATTGATTGCGTGAAAAGCATTTCTTGTGCATATCTAGTTTATACAAAAATCCAACCAAAATCCATACTATTAATTGGTATGGGTAATGTATCCTATCCAATTTACAAAGAAAAACTCACACATATTGTAGCATATGGTCCCATATTTTCTTAATATGAGATATCATCTTACAAAGAGATCAAGAAGTCTTCAAGTATGATTTTCACAAAAAAACCTTAGTCTCAAAAGATACATGTTCTTCTTCAATAAACATTAGTAAAATAAAAACTTACTTAGCCTCAGAAATAAGTCTAACAGAAACTTGCAAGAAATTATTGAAAGGAAAAACATATATGAATAATCTACTATCACAGAAAGGATCATGATATTGAATTTATTTTTTCTTCTATATGTCATTACCTTCCTGCATTTGCATTCCATCTTTTTCCAAATCATCATTTTTTGTTTTGTTCTCTCTATAAATATGATGTATATTTATTGTTCTCACCATTTATTTTAATCTTAAATTGGGTTAAACCAACTACATTGTTTGCATCCCAATTTCCCCATTTAACCATCTAACAATAAGTTGAGAGTCACCAAATATATGAAGAAAATTTATACCATGCTCAGCTGGAAACCATAACAAAATTATAAGAGCACTTAACTCTATAAAATTATTTGTGCCTTGACAGAGGCTAGCTTTGAATCTAAAACAATGTTTCCTTGATAGATAAAACAATTATTCCTAGATATATAAAATAACCCCCCAACATAACACCTCTTTGGATTTCCCATGGAATCCCCATTAAAATACGCCAATGGCAAAGTATCATCAATGATTTCCTCAACCACTTGATGAGTCTTGAACTACACTCTTTCCTATGGAAAGAAACTGGGTATGCCCATACTTTAATAAGAACATTGAATAGGTAGGATCAAATTGTCTTCAAAACAACTTGCATTCCTTACTAGCCATATTCCCCAAGATACTATAAAGAGTCTGTACTATATAAGATATTAATTTAGATTCCACATATTTAGACTATTTTTCACTGATTCCCCATGCCATATATTCTACATATTTTTCCTCTTCTCAATTTCCAAACCAGACAACGTTTGTGTAAGGACACTCTATTGTTATATGCAAATTTGTTTCTTCATCTTTTTTGTAGAGATGAGAACGTCCAAGTCCATCTCTATTTTTCCATTGCATAACATCCAAGGTCAAAGCCTTTGTAATGCCCCATATTTTGACTAGAAATATTTACTATCCATACATATTGCACTTTATTTTCTTATTATATCCTGGACTCATCTTGACTAAGTAAGCTTTATTTACGACACGATGGAACCGAGATTGTGATGTTACTATGTTTATGATGCCACTATGGTTATGATGTTACTATGATTATGTGGTTGTGATGTTGTGATTTTTATGGGATTCCTTTCTTTTACAATGACAGTATATGTTTAAAGGTTTTCATTGATAAAATATGAAATATATGATGCGGTATGTGGATATCATCTTATGGTTTGATTCATTGAATGATTATATGTCATGTTTACTTGTGGTGAACTAAAATTGTTACATGAAATAAATGTTGATGATGGTGTGGATCAATTGATGATCAAGTGGAAACATGTAACGTCCCCGACCCTCCAACCGGCGAGGAGGACGCTACTGAATCTGCTATCTATCCGGGCAACTAGCCCCATGAACATATACATAAAAACTGAAATTCTTTGAACTAAACATGCATACATTATCACCATATAGCGGAAGCAAGCCATACATTCAAGCATTTAGCAAGTTCATTGTAAATCATTATCAAATGTAATTTGCAGGGATGAAACACAATAATACTTATCTTATGAAGAAGAACGACACGTAACCAGCTCTGTCACTACAAAGTTCCACCCAACCATAGGCCAGTGTGCTCCTTAATCTCTCAGCAACACTGCCACCCCTGAGCTGGGCATGATTCCCCAAGGAATAAGGAAACTAAGCAGAATCACACATAGCCAAAGATACACAACTCAGCCAAGCCAACACAGTTGGGTTTATCAGGCCATCAAGGAGCTGGGAAAAGCTGACTACTAAGCTGGTGGGCTCACTGAAGAGCTAAGGACACCTACACAAGAACTAGCCTGAATTCTAGGACACCCACACACACCCAACACAAGGAATCAGTCCCTTATCTCCTGCACAGTCCTTCAGGCCCTGACTATTAGGGTTAACCTTGACTCGGGATTGAGTCAAAGGTGGTTAGGTCTAGCACATGGTTTGGTCACATGGTTTGTTGTAGCCCATGGTATTGTCCCATGGTATTGCATATGATTAAGCCTTTATAAGGCTTGAGGAGGCTCCATTGTAAAATGGGACTGGAGGTGAGCGGTGGCTAGCTCATTTGGCCCGGATGGCCAGTTTTGGCCATGTAATGAAGATCTTCATTGATGCTGGTTTTCCCTACATGGGGTTTCCAGGGTATATTGTGTGTTATCTTGAATGTTGCTTGCAATGTTTATTTTCTCGCATATTATTATATTGTATTGCTTGTTTTAACCTAACAACTGGTATCAGAGCCATGGTTTGGCTTGGTTATGCTCGTTGGTGTTTCTATGTTGAATCAAATTGTGGGGTGCATGTTCGGTGGTACCCGACACCCTAGCAGTAATTTTTTGGTCCATGTGAAACTTAGCCGTAAGCAAGTTTGGATTTCTCTGGATGCTAAAAGCACAAGGTATCCCTCTTATATGCAGAGAATGGATGTTGCATCAAGTATGGAATGAACCACTAGGTAGGTACGAGGGTGGCAGGTGTACTCATAGCCTAGCTTGATGTGGATCGGAGAGGTTGAGTCTTCAATTGTGGGAGAAATGTGAGATGGTTTAATCTCGGTTTTGGGACCAAGATTGATGAGCCATGTAGGTGAAGAGAATTCCTAAAGAACTAGCGGTTACAGCAGCCGATGACCCATGTAATCCGGTAGATGGATTTTTCTTTATATGGACATCAATGACAGAGTTTGGATGTAGGTACAAAGGGAGCATGGCAAAAGACGAGCAAGGAAGCGAGCATGGAAAGCAAGAGGATGAAGTAGCGGATGGTGATGGTGTAGTCACCATGAAGGCACATGAAAAAAAAATGTAATGGAGCGGTTTGCATGTAAATGGGCATATGGCTGTAAGACCTGGTAAGGCATGCATACCCCTGGTAACTCACTGGTAAAGTCGGGAGATATACATAGGTGATAGGGGGGTGTATGTAAGATTCCTTGGTAAATACTTGAGGGGAGTTGGTGATTACTCCAAGTCAAGTTTAAAGGGGGGATTGTTAGGGTTAACCTTGACTTGAGATCGAGTCAAAGGTGGTTAGGTCTAGCACATGGTTTGGGCACATGGTTTGTTGTAGCCCATGGTATTGTCCCATGGTATTGCATGTGTTAACCTTGACTCAGGATTGAGTCAAAGGTGGTTAGGTCTAGCACATGGTTTGGGCACATGGTTTGTTGTAGCCCATGGTATTATCCCATGGTATTGCATGTGATTAAGCCTTTATAAGGCTTGAGGAGGCTCCATTGTAATTATACTGGATATGTGTATTGTATTGTACTAGTTATTGTATTGTATTGTACTAGATGTGGGCATTATATTGTGCTGGAAGAGAGACTGTGAGAGCATGAAGAGGAAGTGCAGCGGTTTTGCTGCAGGGTGTATCCCTTCATCTTTCTGGATTGCAATAAAAGGACTGGCAAATTTCTTTGTGGACGTAGCCCATCGTTTGGGTGAACCACGTTATATCTGTGTCTCTCTGTAATGTTTAATGTGTTTTGCATCTTGTTTATTGATTTAACTATATATCTGTTATTGCTCTGCGGTCCTGTTTTCTAACAATTAGTATCAGAGCCATGGTTTGGCTTGGTTATGCTCGTTGGTGTTTCTATGTTGAATCAAATTGTGGGGTGCATGTTCGGTGGTACCCGACACCCTAGCAGTAATTTTTTGGTCCATGTGAAACTTAGCCGTAGGAAAGTTTGGATTTCTCTGGATGCTAAAAGCACAAGGTATCCCTCTTATGCACAAAGAAGGCATGTTGCATCAAGTGTGGAATGAACCACTAGGTAGGTACGAGGGTGGCAGGTGTACTCGTAGCCTAGCTTGATGTGGATCAGAGAGGTTGAGTCTTCGATTGCGGGAGAAATGTGAGATGGTTTAATCTCGGTTTTGGGACCAAGATTGATGAGCCATGTATGTGAAGAGAATTCCTAGAGAACTAGCGGTTACAGCGGCCGATGACCCATGTAATCCGGTAGATGGATTTTTCTTTATATGGACATCAATGATAGAGTTTGGATGTAGGTACAAAGGGAGCATGGCAAAAGACGAGTTAAGGAAGTGAGCATGGAAAGCGAGAGGATGAAGCAATGGATGGTGATGGTGTAGTCACCATGAACGCACATGAAAAAAAAATGTAATGGAGCGGTTTGCATGTAAATGGGCATATGGCTGTAAGACCTGGTAAGGCATGCATACCCCTGTTAACTCACCGGTAAAGTCGGGAGATAGACCTAGGTGATAGGGGGGTGTATGTAATATTCCTCGGTAAATATTTGAGGGGAGTTGGTGATTACTCCAAGTCAAGTTTAAAGGGGGGATTGTTAGGGTTAACCTTGACTCGGGATTGAGTCAAAGGTGGTTAGGTCTAGCACATGGTTTGGGCACATGGTTTGTTGTATCCCATGGTATTGTCCCATGGTATTGCATATGATTAAGCCTTTATAAGGCTTGAGGAGGCTCCATTGTAAAATGGGCCTGGAGGTGAGCGGTGGCTAGCTCATTTGGCCCAGATGGCCGGTTTTGGCCATGTAATGAAGATCTTCATTGATGCTGGTTTTCCCTGCATGGGGTTTCCTGGGTATATTGTGTGTTATCTTGAATGTTGCTTGCAATGTTTATTTTCTCGCATATTATTATATTGTATTGCTCGTTTTAACCTAACACTGACTTCCCTTCTAGTGTTTTTCAGGGGGTGTGGAGAATAAATCTAACTATCTAGCTCTGTATATGAGGCTCCCAAACACACCAGGTTTATCAAACAGACCAAGCCTTCATTCCCACTGCAATATAGTCCAAATACCAACCAATGCATACATAGCAAAATTGAGCAATTCACGGCTCTGGGGAAGGATAAGGAAACATTACGGTAGCCAAAATGGTGATACACAACTCTGACTAAGCAAAATGATCTCAAAGTTGTTCTTGGCCCTAACATGGAAAAAACAACTCAACAACAACCCACACTCATGGGGAAAACAACAGCCACGATCTCACCAAAAACAATGGGAAAGACAACAACTCGATTGGGGAGGAAACCAAACTCAATAAACTCTCAGCATGGAGATGGATTTGTATACACAGAACCACAAATTGAAGGAAATTTCTCATACATCCAAAATCGAAAGTGGAACACTGAACCAGTTGTGGTATGCATGCGTGAGGACAATATACATGGCCAATCCAGAATCATGAATGCCCAAAACAACTCCCCATCTCTCTGCCTGAGGAAAAAATCCCAAATCTTATGCGTGAGGAGAAAAATGGCCATCTCTGCGTGAGAATGGGAAAAATGGAAGAATGCACACGTGAAGAGGAATGGATCCCTGGTGGAGTGTGTGTGTGAGAAAGGACTGACAGTCTTGCCATACACCACTGCCCATGCAATAACTGTCCCCAACTAACTCCATGGTATTTAATTTGGTAGTTGAATGAGACAAGAAAAGGTGAGTAAGTCAAAAGGGTGGGTGACAACTAAATGGGTTTAACAACTCACAGTTGGATTTTCCCCATTGGCCCCAAGGGTTAAATAATTCATCCTCTTTATCCTTAGGAAAATCATGCCCTTTTCATTATGGTTGCATTGACATAGCTGGTTGTGGGTTTTTTTAATTAAAATGCATGTTTAGATGATGACAGAATTAATATGTGTCGGATAGCACGATATACGATCGGTAATAATTTTAAGCATTGAAACATAAAACAACCAAATCAATGGTGGGGATTTTTCCTTTAGCTCCATACCACAGTTAATTGCAATATATACATCATATACATTTTAATGCAAATGGGGTCAAAATCGAGGTGTTACATTCCCCTCCCCCTTCAATAGCACTGTCCTCAGTGCTTTACAAAATTGAACAAAATGCTACACTGGTATCGCCTCAATGTTCTGTAGAATTGAACGAAAATGAATGTGCCACTCGCATGGAATCATCCAGCTCCCACGTAGCCTCTTCAGGACCGTAGTACTCCCATTGCACCTTTACCTTCCCTATGGCTCAGTTCCGGAGTATTGTGACCTTCCTGTCGAGGATGCACATTGGCTCGATTTGGATCTCTCCCTCGAGTTCCACCTGAATCACATCCCAATTTATCACATGGTTAGGATCATGTACATATTTTTTAAGCAAAGAAACATGAAAAACATTATGAGCTCTAGTGCTAGCAGGAAATGCAAGTCTATATGCAACTGGCCCTATTCTTTCAAGCACTTCAAACGACCCACAATATCTTGGTGACAGCTTGGCACAACTTCCAAGCTTCAAGGAACTCTTCTTTTCCCTCATTTTGAGGTAAAAATGATCCCCAACACTCAACTCTCTGTTCACCCTATGCTTATCTGCATAGATTTTCTGTCTGTCTTGAGCTGCTTTCATATTCTGCCTGATCTTTACAACCTCTTGCTCCATTTCCTTGAGAAATTCTAGACCAAGCACAACCTTGTTCACTGGATTATCCCAAGTCACTGGTGTCCTACACCTTCTTCCATACAAATCTTCGTACGGGCTCATCCCCAAGTATCATTTCTATCCATTGTTGTAAGAAAAATATACCAAGTGTAGATAATCTTCCCACTTGGTTGGTTTGTCCATCACATACATATGAAGCATGTCTTCAAGCACTTTATTTACTCTCTCTGTCTGACCATCACTTTGAAGATGGTAGGCAGTGCTGAAGTTCAACTTTGTACCCAAATATGCAACACAACCCCTTCAAAAAATTGGAAGTGAACTTGACATATCTGTCAAAGACTATTGCCTTAGGCAATCCATGCAGTTTGAAAATCTCCTTCATGAAGATATTTGCAATGCCATCAGTCTTATGTGTAGACTTAACCAGTATAAAATGCGCTTCCTTTGTCAACTTGTCCACCACAACCATGATGGAATCATGTTGTCTCCAAGTCATTGGCAATCCTGTAATAAAATCCATGGAAATAACTTCCCATTTCCATTTTCGAACTGGCAAAGGCTGCAACAAACCTGTTGGGTGTTGATGCTCAACCTTTACCTGCTGACATTTCATGCACCTTGAAATATATTCAGCCATGTCCTTTTTCATTCCTGGCCAAAAGTACTGCTTTTTGGCTGTAGCAATTGTATTCTGATATCCTGGGTGACCAGGATATGGAACTTGATGAATTTCATCCATAACAACTCTCCTCAAATCTGCTACCTTTGGAATATAAATTCTACCTTTATAAGTAAGAAGTCCATCTTCTTCCAATTTATATCCCTCATACCTCTTCTCAAGACTTTGCTGCTGTAATTTGTCTTTTACTTTCTCATACAATTCATCTCCAGCTGTATGATTAACAATCTGCTACCTCAAATCTGATTGACAAATACTAAGAGATGCCACATGCATTTCCTGCACCTTCCTGCTGAGTGCATCAGCTCCCTTGTTCTCTTTTCCCTTTATGTGCTTGATTTCAAAATCAAACTCACATAAAAACTCCAGCCATCTCGCTTGCCTAGCATTCAGAGTAGGCTGATCAAACAAATATTTTAGACCGCACAAAGGTCTGTCCTTATCTCAAATCTTCTACCCATCAAGTAATGCCTCAACATCTTGAGAGCATGTACTATGGCTGCAAGCTCTATATCATGAGTGGCATAGGTTTTCTCATGTTCCTTCAACTTTCTTGATTCATAACATATCACGTGGTTGTCTTGCATAAGGACTCCTCCAAGCCCTTGTCCACATGCATCGATACATACCACAAAATATTTCTTTGGGTTTGCAACCTTAAATACTGGTGCACTGGTGAGAAGGTTCTTCAACCGCTGGAAGCTTTCTTCACACCTCAATGTCCATTCAAAATTTATCCCCTTCTTTTGCAAAGAAGTGATGGCATGTGTAACTTTGGAGAATCCTTCAATGAATCTCCGGTAGTATCCTACAAGTCCCATAAAATATCTTACATCTGTCACATTTCTTGGAGTAGGCCAATTCATAATGGCTTCAACATTTTTAGGGTCCACAAATATACCCTCTTTTGAGATAATGTGACCCAAATATTGAATTCTATCTCTATAGAAGTCACACTTGCTTAGCTTTGCATACAGTTGATGCTCCCTGAGCAGATGCAATGTCAATCTCAAATGCTCTTCATGCTCTTCCTCATTCTTGGAATAAATAAGAATGTCATCAAGGAAAACAAGAACAAACTTATCCAAATACCTGCTGAAGACAATGTTCATAAGGCACATAAATGTCGCTGGTGCATTTGTGAGACCAAATGGTACCACTAGAAACTCATAATTTCCATACCTTGTTCTGAAGGCTGTCTTATGAATTTCTTCATCCTTGATTCTCACTTGATGGTAACCAGACCTCAAGTCAATCTTGGAAAATACCTTTGCTCCTCTCATTTGATCAAAGAGGTCATCCATCCTAGGTAACGGATATTTATTCTTCATAGTAACCTTGTTCAATTTTCTGTAATCAATACATAATCTGAGTGTACCATCTTTCTTCTTTACAAACAAAACTGGTGCTCCCCAAGGAGACACACTCAGCCTGATATACTTCTTCTCCAATAATTCTTGCAGTTGCATTTTCAACTCTAGCATCTCTAGTGTACTCATTCTGTATGGTGTCTTGGACACTGGTGTTGCTCCTGACACAAGTTCAATTGTGAAATCAATGTCACTCTTTGGAGGAAGCCCTAGAATCTCATCAGGAAACACATCCCTAAATTCTCGCAACACATGAAAGTCCTCCAACCTAGGAGTTTCATTCTCTGTTGCCTCCAAAATATGAGTTGCATACAACTGGAAACCTTTCCTACAGAACTTCTTCAACTGCATTGCTGAAACCTACCTCACAAAAATCACCTTTGTAATACCTCTTACCACTATTGGGTTCCCTTCTTGATCCATGCATTCAAAAGTCTTATTGTAATAGTCAAGCTTTACTCTATGAGCTTCTAACGAATCCATTCCAATGAGAACTTCATAGGAACCAAGTGGCAAAACATTCAGATCCACACAAGTGACCAATCCATTCATGACCAATGGACATTTATCTACCACTTCACTAACCTTTCTCTTAGTTCCAGTGGCTAGCTGAACTAACCAAGATTTTCTATGCTTTACTTTCTTAAAAGCACAAATCTCCACTACTTTAGGGGTAATGTAAATGTGACTAGAACCAGCGTCAATCAAAATAGAAACAGATTGCTCAACAATCTTACTTGCAACTTCAACCATAGTTGACTGGTGATATTCCTGGTGGTCCTCCAGTGTTGCATGAATCCTAGGGATGACCCTTGCTACTTGACCCACTGTTTCTACTTCTTGAATGTTGTAAGCTGGTCTTGCACTCTCATTCTTGAGTGGACAATTCCTGCGCATGTGGGGTCCTCCACATTTCTAACATTGGAGTGGTCCCCTATTCTGCTGTGGATCTCTAGGCTTCTCTCCCATCACTTTGGCTGGCTGCTTCTTAGCTTGTGATGGTTTCTTCTGCTGATTCTGGAAGTTAGAAGGTTTGAAATCTTTCTTCCTTTGGTCAGACTTCTCATTCTTCTTGTCCTTCCATTTCTTATGGTAATCAGGTTTTTCATTGCTTTGCTCATAGAAATACTTAGCCTTCCTTATCACTTCTTCAAGAGTTCTAGGTTCATAAAACTCAATTCTGTCTTTTTAATACTAAGGCAAGCCACTCAAGATATGCTGGATATTCACCTTTTCATATTTGATGTACCTAACATACCTTAACAATTCTAAGAACTTATTTTCATACTCTTCCATGGTCTGCTGTCCCAATCTTAGCTCATGCAACTCCTTAATTTTGTCATCATAATACATGTTAGAGAGTTATTTCTACTTCAAATACTTCTTGAACTGTTTCCACTTAAGTCTCCTTTCACTGATACTTTTTACTTGCTTGAAGTGCTCCCACCAAATGGATGCTCTTCCATTCATATTGAATATGGAAACCCTTGCCTTTATGTTTCCCGAATAATCCTAAACTTTGAAGTACTTCTTTATCCCAAGAAGACAAGCTTCATCCTCTTGTCCAGTATTTACCTCACCGTCAAATGTAGGAGGTTTAGCCTTGCTAAATTCATCGTGAGAGCGATCCCTATGGTTCCTCTTTCTCTTTCCCTTGCGAGAAAAAGAGCTTGAATCCCCACTGGATTCTTCTGAGTCAGATGAGCTACTAGAAGTCCTTATTCTTCTCCTAGTACTGCTCTTACTTCCTTCGGGTTTTACTGTGCCCTATCCAGAGTCTATCTTTCTTTGCAAGTCTGTCAAACTCTGCAACATAGCAGCATTCAACTAATGCTGCTCTTCCTGGGATTTAATCAAGCTTCTCATGGTGGATGCAATATCTGGCGGTGTCTCTTGGAATCTCCTTCCATTAGACTCTATGCCATCATTTCCAACTTGGAAATTTTCCCCCATGGAATCTTGCACACACTCGTAGGAGTCCCAAGAATCATATCCATCATGGGTTCTCATGGCCGAACCACAACCTACCTTACCGGACCACACTACCTAGAATACTACCCTTGAAGGCGACTATGATTCTGCAAAATGTGTTAGTAACACAACTGTTAGCTGCATAGCATTTATACAAATCATAATTACTTACCTTGACTGGGAAACCTCATATTAACCATTTCAAAGGAGCTTTTCTTTTCACAAGAACAATTATCTGAAGGGGACGATGGGGATCAAGGGGGATTTTCCCCTTGTGGCTTCCCTCAAACTCCCACTGAAAACTGTTGAAATCTGCTGAAAAATCGCACTGAAAAATAATAAAGAAATCTCAAATTTTTTTTTTTGTCTGATCGAATCCCTTCCCAACTAGCCATACAATGTATCAGATCACTAGTTGACAACGCTTTCGATGCCTTATCGGGTGAGTCTTCATCTGTCTTCCGATGCCTTATCGGATCCATCTTCATTTGTCTTCCGATGCCATATCGGGTCCATATTCATCTATCTTCTGATGTCATATTAGATCGATCTTCGTCTATCATCCGACGCTTTGGCTGATTGATTTTCTATTCTTTTCTGACGCTTTGGTTGACCGATCCTCTATTCTTTTTCGATGCCTCAGATTGATCTTCCCCTATATTCCGACGTTTCAGCTCACCAATCCTCTAATATTTTCCAAGATTTCCTATACTTTGAAAAATTTCCAAATTTTTATTTCTTCTCCTCTTCCTCTTCTTCCTCTTTCCACCGCCATTTAGGCTCCCTTCTAGTGAGCCTTGTCGACACCTCAGCTCCATCTAGCCAAGAGCTTTGGCACCTCCCAGCCGAGAGCTTTGGCTCTGCTTCAATGAACATCTTCTGACGATTTTGATACTTAGAATTTTTTTGAAATTTTCCCCTTCGTTTTCCCTGTTGGCTAGGTATTGGGTTGTTAGTCGATGTATCGGCTCCTCCCAGCTGAGACCCTTGGCTCCTCTCAGCCGAGACCTTCGGCTCCTCATAGCTGAGGCCACCAAAAAAATTTCAAACTTGGACAATTTTTCAAAATTTCTCTCGGTGTGGTTTTCTTTACTGGATGGGCTTCAACTTAAGTCCTCTGACATATCAGATGGGCTTCAGCCTAAGTCATCCAACGTATCAGATGGGCTTCAGTCTAAGCCATCCGATATTTCCCATACTTGGAAATTTTTTTGAAATTTTCTGAAGTTTTCCTATTAGCCTTTGCTCAGCAGAGATGAACCCTGCCTCTGTTACTACTTCTTCATATCCCATTGAGGCCCATGCTGTAACATGTGCTCTGATACCACATTCTAACATCCCTGACCCTTCGACCAATGAGGAGGATTCTATCGAAGCCGCTATCTATCCAGGCAACTAGCCCCATGAACATATACATAAAAACTAAAATGATTTGAACTAAACATGCATACATTATCACCATACAGTGGAAGCAAATCATACATTCAAGCATTTAGCAAGTTCATTGTAAATCATTATCAAATGTAATTTACAGGGTTGAAACACAAGAATACTTATCTTATGAAGAAAATTGCCCCGCAACCAGCTATGTTGCTGCAACGTTCCACCCAACCATAGGCCAGTGTGCTCCTTAATCTCCTAGAAACACTTCCACCCCCGAGCTGGGCATGATTCCCTAAGGAATAAGGAAACTAAGCAGACTCACACATAGCCAAAGATACACAACTCAGCCAAGCCAACACAGTTGGGTTTATCAAGCCATCAGGGAGCTGGGAAAAGATGACTACTAAGCTGGTGGGCTCACTGAAGAGTTAAGGACACCTGCACCAGAACTAGCCTAACTTCTAGGACACCCACACGCAACCAACATAAGGAATCAGTCCCCTCTCTGCTACACAGTCCCTCAGGCCCTGACTTCCCTTCCAGTGCTATTTACGGGTGTGGAGAAGAAAGCCAACCCTCTAGCTCTGTCTATGAAGCTCCCGAACACACCAGGTTTATCAAGAAGACCAAACCTTCATTCCCACTCCAATACAGTACAAAGACCAACCACTACATACACATCAAAATTGAGCAATTCATAGCTCTAGGGAAGGATAAGGAAACATTATGGTAGCCAAAATGTTGATACACAACTCCGATTGAGAAAAATGATCTCAAAGTTGTTCTTAGCCCTAACGTGGCCAAAACAAATCAGCAACAACTCACACTCATGGGGAAAACAACAGCCATGATCTCACCATTGAAAACAACGGGAAAGACACAGCCCGATTGGGGAGGAAACCAAACTCAACAAACTCTCAGCTTGGAGATGGATTCATATACACAGAACCACAAATTGAAGGAAATTGTGCATACAACCAAAATCGAAAGTGGAAGACTGAACCAGTCATGGTATGCATGCTTGAGGACAATATACATGGCCAATCCAGAATTGTGAATGCCCAAAACGGCTCCCCATCTCTCTGCGTGAGGAGAAAAACAACCATCTCTGCATAAGAATGGGGAAAAAGGAAGAATGCCCATGTGAAGAGGAACAAATCCCTAGCGGAGTGTGCATGTGGGAAAGGATTGACAGTCCTTCCACACACCACTTCCCATGCAATACTTGTCCCCAACTAACTCCATGGTATTTAATTTGGTAGTTGAATGAGACAAGAAAAGGTGAGTAAGTCAAAAGTGTGGATGACAACTAAATGGGTTTAACAACTGACACTTGGATTTTCCCCATTGACCCCAAGGGTTAAATAATTCCCCCTCCTTATCCTTATGAAAATCATGCCCTTTTCATTATGGTTGCATTGACATAGCTGGTTGTGGGTATTTTTAATTAAAATGCATGTTTACATGATGCCAAAATTAATATGTGCCAGATAGCACGAAATACCATCGGCAACAATTTTAATCGCCGAAACCTAAAACAACCAAATCGATGGTGGGACTTTTTCCTTTAGCTCCATACCACGATTAATTACAATATATACATCATATACATTTTAATGCAAATGGGGTCAAAACTGGGGTGTTACAAAACACTTGTTATAGATGCATATTTTGTAAAATACTAACCCATGGGACACATGGGCTAAGTGATAGCTAGGTACTGCATATGGTGTGTGGATTAGTACTTACTTATGTAAGAAACCTTGTTGAACAAACTGATGATACAATGGCACATTTCAATAATCTTGATAGCACCAAAGTATGATTTGGTAGGGTATAGACCCAGTATGTTGAGAGGGATGTATGTATTTCCCACCATATTTTATTATGACACTTGGTGTTGTGGGAGGTTCGTGCTGAGACATGATCACCATGTTGTTGTGATGATGATTGTCAGATGCCTTGTTGGTTTTTCACTCCACCTCACTATATGAGGTTATTGTGTCAACAACAAACTCAATAGCATATCCCTCCATAATACTGTCTATACATAAATCTACAGCTCTTGACATTGGTTTTCTCACACTTTTGAGTCACTGAATCAACTGATGATTCCACTTCATGGGTTCTCCTCCTTCGAAGTTTCTTTGTTGGGTTTCCAACTTAAACAACCACTCATGCAACATAATGGGAAACTCAGAAAATAAAATATTGTGGATAATCGTATAGAGGTACCGACCCAACCACTCGGTTGGGTTCCATTGAGATCATTTGATTTATTCTCATGCGAATTCTAACACTTTGAAATCCACCCAATCTTGGATTTCAAGATTCATCAGCTATCACAACATATCCCTCGCAAAAATTATTTGGGTCCCGACAACAGAACCATTTATTGTCTTTTATTCCTCCATGGACCCAGTTTCAATCCCTTCTTCTTAGCACAACAAATCCTAAGATATTGGCCTGATGGAGAAAATCCCAGTCGGCAAGACCTGTGACGCAGATGCAGTCTCACCTGAGATATCTTTCTATGGGTAACTAGAAGAACTAGGTTTCTACAGTTGGGTGGGGGATTTCGGTCCCTTGGTCATTTACCAAGGATCTCGACCAAATCACACGAGTGGATTACTTATGCTTACTATGACTAGTTAGACCACAACACAACTCTTCCTTTGCAACTAATATAACAACAACCCCAGTGCAACATAAATGCATTCAACTTATAACAGTGCGACTAATATGCATCTATTCATTCATAAGAAAATATATAAGAATTAATTCAAAGAAACATATATACATGTAACTCAAACACATTCAACATTCACACATATACACTAAATCCAACGTGGAAACCCATCTGGGAAAAACCACAAAGGTGCTCTTCATTTGGCATGAGAAATCTATGGCAACTTTGGTCTATGCACTAAGCTGCAGACTCTATTCTAGATTTTCTTCTTTATCTACATAGACTATTTCTCTCCTCTAATGCTCTCATATCTTCTATCTCTAGTATTTCTCTACTAGACTGTACTACTGATCCGCTCATAGCCTGGATTGACTCAATCTCCTCTACACCCCTACGCACTCAACTGCGGGTTCTTCAACTTAATGCACTTAGCAAAGCAACATACACACTTACGATCATACCCAAAGCCAACAAAAACTAAATAGATAACAAATCTCAGAGGATAACCCACATACAGGTTGGGTTCCTCCTTTTATAGACTCTTTACATGTCACTTTATCATCTGAATTCATATAGTTATCCTAATAGGTTGTCTTTCATATTCTAGCAACGCATGAAAATAGGAACTAATGAAATGACTTACAAAGATACCCTCATACGTGTGAATTCCATCGGCTCTAGCATGCCTTCTGACATGGATCCACTATGTCGCATTCTTTCTATGTCATGCCCTTTCCTTCTCTCTCACATCTTCCTTTTATCGCAACTTCTACAATTTCCTCTTGAACCGTCTCTTTCCTTAAATCCTTCTTCTTTATCTGCTTCTATCGCACCTCATTTCTCTTCTTTTCCTTCTTATATCTTCCTATCTCTACCTCTATCACACCTCCTTTCTCTTCTTCTTCTTTATCTCTTCTCCATACTTAGGCAAAATTCTAAGTGAATTTTTCTTTCCTTTCCCTAGGCCCGTTGCTAGGAATTTTGTACCTTCTATAGACATAAGCTGTTCCTCTGGTCTGAATGGTTCAAATCCAGAACAAATAGTTCACGACAAGGTTAGAAGTCTTTACCTAGAAGCTATAAACACTTGGAATACAATATTTGATGGAGTGATGTGGTTCTTCTCTTTTGACAAAAGGTTTCCAAGGAAATACATGCATAAACACATCAAACAAACAAGAGATCAAATATACCAAAACATCATCTAGTCTATTGCAGTGACTAAGGAATCTGGCAATAACATGCAAGATTACAACATAACAAATATATGGGAAAGGAACCAACTTTGCATTAATAAAATGAAGAAAGAGTTTACAACCTATTCCTTAGTGTTGATATGCTCTTTCACAAAACCAACATCTTGTCCCTAATAGCTCCAACTTGCTCCCTCAATCTCTCTTGATTGACTTAGGCCAGAATATCAAAGCAACAACATAACATTACTCCCTCCTCAACCATGGGGCTGATTTTATAGGCTTGGAATGGATAGGGATGGTTGATAAATTGGTGGGTGAGGTGGCTAGGAGCTCCTACAAGGATAGATATCAAGCCCAACTGGCCCTAGTAATCAGGGATAAGGGTGCCACAAATCCTTCTTTCGAGAAGCTTTGTGAGAGCCTCTCTTTTTCACTTTTTACCAAGGGCACCGCTCCTTGTTCACCATGACATAGAGGTTCTAGGAAGAACCGTGCATTTCTTAAAGGGTAAAGGAAGTGCCACCACTTATTGCCAACATATTACATGCGGTGCTGAAGAAGGTACCACTTTTTTACTAAAGGGTAGAAGCGGTGTTGGATTTTCATATATAAATTTGATGTCTGGACCAATGTTCTTGCTTCACAATTTGGGATTGAGGGTATCTGAAGTTTGGGACCTCATCACATGCTGATGATGAGATTTGTGTGTAATAGAATGCCCCCCAAAGAATGAGGCTATAGGGATACGATATGTGAGAGCTTTGAAAGAGCAAGTTATCACTTCGAGGCAAGAATCAGCTTGATCAGAGATCATCAACCAGGCATCTGCAATACACCAATAATTTTGAATCATGAGAAAATGTGTCTTCATCATTGCTGCAGAACAATACAAGGCAGATCCATGAGAGAGATAAATAACCATGGATACTAGAATATAGCATAGATACATGTGATAGAGCACTCAAACTTGGACATAGCTACTATACATACAATGTAGATCTATGTAATACAGACGCAAATTCGAGCATAGCCATGCCCATACAAATGTGGATCTATGCTGGTACTTCATAAAATATATTCCATCGCAATGTGGGGAGAAATCTATGAGTGCTTTTCAATAGATACCTAGGTTCTTCGTCTTATCTTCCACAAAGTACGATTCTATCCATGTGATTACAATGATTTGAAGTCTAACATGGTAGAAACCACTAGATTACTAGCCAATGATGTGAACCGTTAACAAGTGAGAGGGAGATCACCATTAATGTCAATGATTCCCAAGGTACTCTAGTACAATATACTAGATGTGAATAGATGATTTGACGTCAAACACTTAGTCGAATCTCTCGATCAAAGGTCAATGATGTGAACCTATGTCGAGAGCAAGAGAATTTGTCTTTGAGGCATACAGATCTCAAGGTACTAAATTTGTTTCTAAGACTAATTCTTGGATGATGAGCTGATGTAAACAGGAACAGTCTCGTCGAAGGAGGTCCATGATGAATCCCACATTGATGACATGAAGCTCGGAACAAAGTTCTGGAATGTTGTAGATAATGTAACCATTGGACTGACTCAAAAGTATTGACACAAAAGATGTTTTAACTATAGAGGTAAAATTCTAGCTTCCCTTTGAACATTTGGTGGCACGACAAAAGACTTGGCAGCATTGACTCGACGAGGTGGAACACAATACGACATTGGATGATGCATTCTTTGAAAGACTAGAAGGAGCAACATGACTCATGAAAGTGGATTGTCTCAGAGACAAGCTAATTTACCCAATTGACTGAATGAAATGCAGGCAAGTGCCATGTTCAAAGGTGACGACAAACTGCCATATTATTTGCAAAAGTGAAATGATTCCCTTCCCTTAATGTCCCCGTCATGATTTATGAGTGCCTCTTTTCATTTTTACGAGTCCAAAGAGGGTAACAAATACTCGTTGTAGCTTGTCTGAAGACAAGTGCATTCTCATACGTTTTACGAACCTGAGAAAGGAGGGGTTCATTCCCAAAAAGGGTCTCTCAGTGTTTAGTTTAACGAGTCCAATGAAAGTTAACTCGGTATCGTTCATGTTTAGAGAGTCTGAGCGAAGAAAGAAGACGATCCCAAAGGGTCCTTTTTCATAAATAGTCTATTCGAACCGAAAAAGAGATAACCTACCATCAGAGATACGACTCTTCAAATACTTTTACGAGTATGGAGAAGACAAGTAATCTACAATCTTTTCATATTTAGGAAGTCCGAAAAGATTTTAAAGGAGACTCCATTAGGTCTCTTTTCACGATCAAGGGTTTTATGAGTATGAAAAGAATTAGAAAAAGAATCGGAACTTTCATACTGGGTTTTGAGAGCGTGATCAAAGTATAAAAACGAAAACTCGAGGACTTTTTCCATTTTCAAAAGTACGAAAAAGTCAAAAACAAACTTCCCCATAGAATTTACTGCTTATTTTTGTCCCTACAAGACTTGAAAATGATCATTAGTTTCCCAAAACATTCGATAAAATGAATTTTAAAAACTATATTAAAGGGTATTTTTATTAAAAATGATTTTAAAATATAAAAAACCCTAGAAAAAATTTATAAATGCTTGAGTAAATAGTAAAAAATAACTCATTTAACTATTTACCAATCTTGGAGAGCATTTTGGGTAGTTTGGAGCCAAATATCAGCTGGAGATTACAGGAGCATCCACTATCCGTTTTCTACACCCTCAGTTTCAGGTAACATCTAAATCCATCCTCTTTCATTTTATTCTTTCCAAGTTTTAATTTTCATGGTTTTTTGAGCTCATAGGCCAAACCTAAAATGCGAAATGAGGGCATTGCTCCTAGCCCTTATGGGAAAGGTGGTGCTCAACAAAAACTGTGCATGTTCAATTTGACACAGGAAGTGGCACGGCTTTGTCTTAACTGGACAGAGGCGGTGCCAGTCGTGGGCTTCAAAAAACTAATGGATTGGCCAAAACAAAAGTCTTTAAGAAATTTTATTGATGATAAATGCTTCTAAATGGATTTTGAATTATTTTTGGCAGGTTTATTGGATCAAAAAATGGTTATCTGGAAAGAGAGACAACACGATGAAGATGATGCCATTGCCACAAGAGATGTAGGTTTTTTGGGTGCTCTGTGGGGGTGTGGCATTCTAAAGTTCTTCAGGTCCCCCAGCATGGTTTCACACCCTCGTTTGCTAGAATATATCCTGCAAATGTGGAACCCAGAGCAGCAATACTTTGAGTTAAGACCTCATGCTTTGAGCATAGAGATAGAGGATATCTACTTCTTGACAGGGTTGTCCAGACGAGGGGCCCCTATCTCCCTTACTGGTTCCCGAGGAGGGGACGTGACTACTTAGGAGCTAATCAACCATCATTGGCATCCTTGCACATGAATGTTAGGTAAGAACACTACAACAAATCCTAGAATTAGCGTCCCATTTAGCTTCCCTTTTTAGTATAGTTTTTTTTACATTGAGTGGTTAAACTAGACGGTAAATGGGACGCATCATGGAAAAAACTTAAAGCGTCTCAAAAAGTGTCCTTTTTTGTGTCCTAGATATCATCCTTTATGGCATCCAAAATAACGTCTATTTTTTTGCTTCCAAAATAACATCCAACTTTTCTTCCTAAATAACATCCTATTTTGCTTCCTATAGAGCGCCTGTTATTGCTTCCTAGAGAGCGTCCACTTTTTCTTCCTAAATGGCATCCCAGATAGCACCATATTTGCATCCAATATTGCATCCATTTTTGCTACCACTTTAGCATCCCATTTTGCACCATGTTTTACTTCCAAAATAACGTCCAACTTTGCTTCCTAAATAACATCCTATTTTGCTTCCACGTTTTACTTCCAAAATAACCTCCAACTTTTCTTCCAAAATAACGTCCAACTTTGCTTCCAAAATAACATCCAACTTTGCTTCCTAAATAAAATCTCATTTTGCACCATGTTTTACTTCCAAAATAACATCCAAATTTGCTTCCTAAATAACATCTTATTTTTCTTCCTATAGAGCGTCTATTATTGCTTCCCTAGAGAGCATCCGCTTTTGCTTCCTAAATGGCATCCTCGTTAGCACCATATTTGCATCCATTTTTGCTACTGCTTTAGCATCCCATTTTGCACCACGTTTTAGCGCCAATTTTTGCAACCAATGTTGCTTCTAGATGTAGAACATAGTGGGCTTCTGTCTTAGCTCATGTTTTTGCTTCCTTATTAGCACCACACACTACAAGAAAAAGGGCAATTTAGCCTCACATTAGCACCACTATTTCTAAAAAATATATAAAATACACACACATACACACAAATATATAGGGGGGGTGTTATTAAGACAATATTTGAGAGGACATGGTGGAATCAAACCACCAATGTTCTACATTATATAATGTAGATTCTCTACCATTGAGCTAGCACCCTGCAACTTCATATACAAGAATAGTATTTGTAGTTTTTAGATTTTTTTTAAAAGAAATGAGCACAAGAAACTTATTTAACTCATTCATATGTAGATCATGGAGATTGGAGTTATAATACTCATTCATCTCAAAATCAGTAGATAGTTCCATATGTTTTATATAATAATTAAGAGAAAGGAGGTAGGCTTGTCAATGCCATTGAAAGTTGTCAATCAAAGCTTGGGACTTGGATTGGTCAAAAGATCAACTCAAATTTTCTACATTCTAAAAACAACCATCATATGTTGGTATTGGCATGTTGTAATAGCAACATCATAAATCTTCATCTCATTTAAACTGAACCCTCTTAATACCCTGTGACTAGAGCCTAAATACAGAGTACTTGAGGGATTTTTGACTATCAGCCATGAAATTTATGTGTATGATTGAGAGGAGTACACTATGTATTACAACTTGGCATTGAAGTGTAAAAAAATGAGGTAGTAGAATAAAAGAATAAATGAAAAGAGAAGAATAAAAAATAAAAAAAATGCAACCTGGGAATTCAAGATTACATACAACTTTATTTGCAACCTAAGCATCAATCAGAAAATTCCATCTAAAAATTCAAATTTTAAAATCTTACTGTTGATTTTGATGAGTCCCAGGAGAAAAAACCTGTGAAAATAACTGAATCACTCCCCTCCAATATCTGCTAAGACACACTCGCCAATATTTAGAACCTATTGTTTAGATTTCGAGTCAACCTATTGGCCAACCCAAACATAGATTTCATATTATCAATCCAAAATTACCACATCTTCAGTCATTAAATCATCTAAAGTGAAGTTGAATATCCAGGTTACATGCACTTAAAGAATGATTGAAATTCAAATGAAATTACTACAGTAAAATATTTACCCACATAATTCTCATTTCATCTCAAGTTAAACATGTAGACCAAAATACAAACATGAATCACTTTGAGTTAAAGAAGTTATTTCCATACCTCCAAACCCTCTTTTATAAAATATAAACAATAAAACAAGGTTATTACCAAATTATCATATAAGTTTTTAAACATAGACTATTATCATAATTGGTATTTACTATTAAGGCATTAACCAACATGCTTATCTAAAAGAAAGGATATATTGGACTCAAACCAGCCCATACTTGAAGTAGAATATATTTATCTTGAAAGATATAATATCAAACCTTTAGAAACACTGGTTGTCAGCAACTGAGGATCTTTAATAACATCCTTAACTCAAACCTTTGACTTGAGTAATCCTTTTTACTGCCAAGTGCATTCCAAAATAACATTGATTCATTTCCTTATTTTAGTGGTTTCAACCGCATTTTGGGCTACAAACATATAAAGAAAAGCAAACAGGTTAAGTAAGTCTAGCTTCATAGGCCTAGGATTCTAAACCTATGAAATATAGATCACAAAGGAACTTTTACAAGTAATTCTTGATAATCTTAGCCAGAGGTATAAGAAAATAAAATTCAATCAAAGATGAAATAAATAAAGGGGTGAATACTAACTCATAGAAAATACTTTGATAAATTTGCTAATGCGTTCAGCCTTCTGCTTTTGTGTTGTTCAAGGTGGAATTGGTGTTTTCTTTCTATCCTCGATCAACATCAAGGACCAAATATTTGCCTCATTTGGCACCCAACTAGTCGACATCCATGTAAAAACCAACTCATTATTGATTCTAACTAAAGGCTATTAATTTCATACTATATCCAAAATATGGGATGCCAATAACACTTTATCAAGTCACAATATGAACACAATAGTTGGATACAATATCAATTGAAACTTGTGGAATTCTCCTCAGATCCAAAAAATAGGTTTTGTGCATCTTTATTAGGTTAAATGGCATAGATATATGGAGCAAACGCATTGTTGGATTCCATTTTTCTAATGATTCAAGGATTCAAGTTGAATGAAGGATCCAAAGGTTAATACAACAATCGCTTCGAAATCCTCCATGCAAACCTATCCAAACATGCCATGAGTGCTCCAGGAAAGTTGAAGGATACTCCAAACAAGGCATGAATGGTCACAAAGGTAAATCACCTCCCTATAGGGATTTGATTTCATACACATGAATCCTTAATGCACATCAAACGTGGATTTTTTAAGGGTTTTATGACTATTGCTTCTACTTTTGGCACCTTTCCTACTTCAAAAGCCTATATGAAATTTGTATATTGTTGTTCTAGGGAACACAATGCACTCAAAACCCCTCCAAATAGTCTGTAAAAGAGAATTGGGGACCCCTACTCATCCAAATAGTTTGTAAATGAGGATTGAAGACTTTTACCATGTCTTCTCATGCCCAGAATTGGAGTTTTAACTATCAAAATTGGCCTGGAACTTACCAAAGCTAGTTTTATGTTGTTGTTCATCACCTTTTAGGTATGAAATATGCCTAGAAATGTACTTCAACCCTCATATTCAACATATATTCAAATATTATGGCTTGTTACTGCTAATTTATAGTCTAAAATGAGCCCAGATTGGAGGACAAAGATTGGTTTATGGTGGAGAAATGTAGAAAGCTTCCCAACATGTTGAAGTAGGCTAAGAGTACAATTTATCATCCACAAAAATGTAAGAGTACCATTTATCATCGACAAAAAACAATAAAATGTAAGAGTACAATTTAACCAAAAGAAATTGTTGTACAGGCTAAAGAACTCACAATTCTCATATCATCAAAGAACCTGGCAACAACACCTCAGTTCAAATTCTTTGGTGTTGAGCAACAAGTTACAGCCCTGTGAAAGAGATAGGGATTGATGTGTGTCAACTTGCACAAGACTGGAACCACACCTAGAGGAGAATTACCTCACACCCAATCAATCCCACACTATATATTCCTTTCAATTCTAATAACTGGTTGTACTAAATTGAAAACATTAGCAATTGGAAATAGAATATGAATCCCTTGTTTTACTAGTGTCTTACTCCACACCCTTCAGTTCAAGACATTTTTTCTTTTGTCCTATTTTCTTGAGAAGTTGGAACTGCAAAATAACATGCACATAAAAAAAAAGTTAAACATTTAAAACCTACATAATTTATACAAAGAGATGTCTCTTTCTAGGTTTGATGTGCTTGGAATATAAAGATCTAATGAGATCTTTTCATTTTGGTGGAATGAAACAATAATGGGAAATTGGTTGTTGGTTCGGTGATTGCACTTAAACATAAAGAGTCTAAGTAAATAACCAATGTACTTGAACGTGTAGGTTCTTTGCCATATGATGAAGAAGTTTCCAATGAGGTAGGTAAAATGTCTCAAACTAACATGTGTTGACGTGGTATTGATGTTACTTATGCTATTTTTATGCAACAGATGACTTGGAGACATCAAGAAAAGTTTTATCGAGTGATTCATCACATGTTGATCGCACAGTTATTTCCTTGCTATAGAGGTTTTAAATCGAGTGGGAGGGGGTAATATGGTAGATGGCATCAATATTATGAACCTAGTGTTAAAGTGGTGGAGAAATCAAATAGGATTGATGATTTAAGAACCAACCCTATCTGTAACCTCCGTTAAAGAGAATATCATGTTTGGGAAGAAAGGATCAAGTATGGAGGATGTGGTTGTTGGAGCAGTGAATTCCAATGCACACAATTTCATCAATAAACTACCAGAGGGATATGACACTCAAGTAACTATCAATACTTTTTTATTCGTAAGTAGTACTAGAAAATGGTTAGTTTATCATTGCAATTAACTATTGTATAAAATGGTTTTCTTCACAAAAAAACCTGACTGCATGGAGAGAAGCTAAGAGAAACTCTCATACAGACAAAGAATTATATCCTACATTAGAAATTGAGTTAATGGATTAACTAAAAGTAGCTGGAATTTTATTGGGAACTGATAACAAGTAGCCCACACCATGAAGACATAAGCATTTAACGACAACTTAAATCCCGTATAAATGGAATTGAAAAGTGTTGAATATGGGTATTGTTTCAATGCCTTTATGAAGGTGCATTAATGAAGGGACCAGTAGTAAAAGAAAGAGGGGTTTCTTAGTCACTGCTTACCTATGATATCTCTTACGATCCTACCATGTTCATTCCTCTTACATGCTCTAAATTAAGAGCCTAACCAATGCAAATACCATACCTTTGTATCCCAACGAATTAACATTTTGTTTCCACAACTTAGGAGCTATGCAACATTATGAAGTAACCTTATATGTAGTTTAATCTACAGAGAAACTTCCAAGGCTTTTAATATTGACTTGCAATTTTAAGAGAGATATTGTGTAGTATTCGATTACAGTCTATACAGATGCATCAATTTAGGTATTTAGGTTTGACAGGTGCATCCTCCACATCCTACTCAAGTTGATATTTATAAATTCAATATAAGGTAGGTAATTTTTCTCCTATTTTGATTTACTTTTGTAAATGATATGATTTTATTTAAAATCATATGTTATTTGACTAGCAACAAATTCACAAATCCAAACATAGATTAAATTATATGTCACCGAAGAGAGGAGAAAATTGACTCTGCACAGTTGATGACTCTCATATACCTACAAGTAAATATAGGAAGATAAATGTACCCAATATATAGTATGTAAATATCAAAGGTTCTAAAGCAACTTTAATATAATACTTGGAACGAGGCATGCATAATTGCTTAACACGAATTGACCATGGATTCACCTTACCAAACATAGTCTCTATGGTAAATACCTCGAGTGGATCCATCCAACCATAAGAATTTTGACCTAAAAAGTCTCTGCCACCTACCGGCACTAGATCAGCGAATGATCACTATGGAGACATGAAACATGGCACCATTAAATGAAAAATCCCTCTCCTCCCTCTACAAGAGTCTCTGAAACATGAGATAGTATTTTTTATGTCTTAGAAAGTTTTTACATCTATTTTATAAATACCATTCTAAAATATAAAATCCACTTCACATTTATGTCATAATCAATCACTTCATAACTCATATGCATTTTTATGAAATATAATATCTACAACATAAATACTACTCATATATATAACATCATCTTTATACATTTTATAAAATATAACATCATCTTTATAAATTTTATAAAGTATAGCATCTTATCTATTTACTTCATGACGTATATTCACTCATAATATATATAATATATATTCCATAATATTTACATGTGTAACATTCATTTAAAACATATTAATAAATCAATGAGACTAGAGAAGAATACCTCTTATTCTTATCATAAAAAATAGATATGGACTTAATGCTTGTCTTTCTCAGGCATACCAAATATCTATTCTTTACTATTCGCCATTTAATTTATTTTGAAACTTAAGTTATTATTTCAGCTATGGTTGTCATTTTCATATAGTTTAATTATTATAATGTATTACTTTATAACTATATCTTAGACTACTTGTTACCCATTCATGGCTTATTCCAAAGATGCTTTACTCCAATATAATCTGCCATATCTCAAAATCAATAGCCATGTTTCCAAAATTTAAAGCTAAAAGTCAATGCTTCGCCATGATAGAGCCCATGGGACCACATCATTCTCAATGCATCTTAAACGAATAAAGCATTTATGAATGAATGTCCCTTTGAAAAATGACAAAAATTCTCTTTGAAAAAATGCATAAAAGGAAAAGTAAAAAGAAAAACAAATTCCTGTAGATTAAAATCCAAAAATGGTGGTCTAATGGAACACCAAATTCAGAACTTCTAATGGACAATCTGGTGATGATGTAGTTTGGGCCTTGCTTTTTTAATGGTTCACTCAAATAGAAGGGATGGTTGTGAGAGTTATAGCAAGTAGACATGAAAGTACATGCACTTCTGTTGTTTACCCTTACCTGATTTTGGATAATGTTCCAGAATAAGGTGTAGTGGCAAATACCAGCTTGTTTTCCATGTCCATGATGGTCGAGGAGGTAAATAGGCATGCCTTATACATAAAAACTATTAAGAATTTTAGATCCATTTGCTTTTATCAAAGACTAAGTTTATGTTCCATTTGTAGTTTTGACTCCTAGGACATATAAATGTTTGCATACCATTTACAATTTTATATCTACCTTAAGTGGAGATATATTTTTCTATTAGCTAATTATAGTTGTAGCTCAGTAAATACCTCAAGGGGATATTGTACATGCCCTATAAACTTTTCCATGATATTACATTTGCTTTCTGAGAGTGATAGCAAGTAGACATGAAAGTCCATGCACTTCTGTTGTTTACCCTTAACTGATTTTGGATAATGTTCCAGAACAAGGTGTAGTGGAAAATACCATCTTGTTTGCCATGTCCATGATGGTCCTATTTGGATTCTTAGAACCATCATGGGGTTTTGTTCCATTGGAGAATGTACAATTTGGGTAACCTTTCCCATTATCAGCCCAATTGATAATATTAAGGTGGAACACTTTTGTCTGCTTACCTTTAAATCTAAGTTGCAAACAACCAGAGTTAAATGTGGGCTTTAGATTTCATGATTGAAACTGAACTCTCAGTCACATTGAAAACCTAAGGATCATGCTTTGGTTTTCCCTTTCTGAAGTCATTAAAATGCACTTGTTGGTTAAAGGAGGGCCGCTTTGCAGTGATTCAAAAGCAGTTTAACTATCACATCACTGAGTTAGCTTCACATATCTCCAAGCCTGACTATTATATTAAAAGGGTGGCCCAATATTATGGTTTAAATATGAGCAACGTTTTAAAATTTCCTGCAACTACTCTTTCTCAAGGGTAGGGGTCATAGATAGACAATTTGACTAACCATATTGACATAGGACTACAGGACATTAGGACTAATATAACTCAATTAAACAATGCAACACCCACTCCTCACTATACATATTAAAAGTAGTGAATGCAATCTCACCTTCCACCCTCCCTCCATTGGAATCTTGGTGAAGGTGTGCAAATACCAAAAGTTCGTTAAGAAAAAATAACACAATGACTCCAAAAAATGATCTTTCTCTGGCATCATTATAGGTTACAATATTTGGTGTGAAGTTTCTAACCCAATGGCTATGCAAATGTTCCCCAAAAAATTTATGAAGCAAGGGCTACAGAGTTTGGCCAAAGACTTATTTCTCAAACTATTGTAGCTTAAGGTTTCACTCACTGTTTTGAAATGTGACCTTATGTAGATCTGCATTGTACATTTCTTCAAACACTTTGACGGCTAACTACTTTATACTTCCTTTAGATTTCTTAATTTCTGAAAGTCTTATTTTTGCATTTTTTTTAGCGTGAGAAAGGGTCCATTCCAAGATACTTACGGTAGTGCATAGGATTCCCGTACATGCTAATTTAATTTATCCATTTAAATCACAGTAGCATGATACAAGAATTAACTAAAATCAGATCTAAATATACTCAGTACCAATCCTGTAGATATCTTAACAATGTATAAATGGCCAAGTTAAATGGAAGAAACACCAACATAAACACCTCTCAGCATTAGAATGTTGTATATGACCATAAATACAAGATATTCGTGTCAGCAGAGAAGTAAACGAGGAATGGCAACAGAGAAGTAAAAGAGAAACAATCTTCCACCTTCAAGATGGGATTGTATAATGGTTTGAAATTGATTGTTCACATGCCACTCTTCCCAAAGAACACCCAACAATAAATTAAGGGACTATAGATTGTCTCTAAAACTTGAATACCGGTGTAGCAGTTTGCATAGAAAGGGAGAATAATACACTGCTGTAGAATATATCTCACACAGTCATTTGTTCCCAGTGGTGCACCCTCAGCTAATATTCATACACAGCACTATGTCTTTCCTTGCCCCTCTGAAATGATAACCCCCTTCAATCAGTGATAGTCACCATGGATGAGTGTGCCCCTCTTCATAGATGTAGTCTCGAATAAAAATATAGTGCACCCTCTTTTGTATCATTGGAAGCCAAGGGATGTGTGCTCCCTCACTCAGACTAGTAGTGAATGGTTGTTGGGTATTGGATGGAGATCCTGATAAAGTTAATCCTAATCTAGGGTCATGTGTTGATGCGAAAGAGGATTTGGTGGTCTCTCCAAAAAAAGGCCTGTAGCATGTAGGGACTTTCCCCATCCATGGCATTTTTTTGTAATGTTTCCCTTCACCATTACCCCCTTGAGAAGCACTCTACACTGTATCTGATAAGCTTGCTCCATGTTTTCTTTGGGGCGAAGGGAATGCTAGTAGTGATCACTGTCATTCTTCAGACAAATAAGAAACATGGACAAATTTAAGGAATTGTTGCAAGATGCACAATCACCAATGACCCAGCATTGGATTTACCACCCTCTTGCAATGCCATACTCTCATTAACAACAGTTGGGTATTTTGTTCCAATCAGCAGAAGCAATCAAGAAGGTACAGGGGCAGTTCTTCTTGTTCCATCGAATGTCAACACTTATGCCAGGAAATCATCATTATATACAAAACTAGGTTATTGCAGGTCTTTGTCTTCTAAAAACACTAGAAACTATACTAAAAGTATAGAAATATCACCTTTTGGTTATATAAATTATGTGTCTAGCAAAAATAGAAAATTTCTACAGACTGGAAGTAGATTTGGAAGGTCTAGTCAAAGAAATGCATCAAATCTAGGTGTCCATAGGCAAGGAGCATTGGTCCAAAGATCAAGTAGAAGTCGACTGACTCATGTAGATACTTTACAGCGCTAGAGTGACTTTATAAACTTATTGTTGTCAAGAAAAGAATATCATCTATATCAACAAACACTCGTATAGGATTTACCAAAAATGTGCCTTCACTAAGATTAAGATATGAATTAACCTGGGATAATGTCTAAAATGTTGGTTGCCTAAGACTCTTGACACAGGTTTGAAAAGGAGTATTAATATGTTTCCCTTGCACACCTACCAGGAATTTAGGTGTGAAGGAAAAGATCCTATGTAGGCCAATAGGGTCTTTTCCTTCACACCTAAAAGTCTATGGTACTTCAAATTCATGTGATATGGCCTCTACCTAATGGATGTGGCTTTTTACAATTCATGGAAACAAATTATCGTCCACAAGGCTCCTAATACTCTTACAATTTCACTAAAATGATTTTAGACTGAGTGGTTGGGAAAGTTGAACAAGAGAGTAATTTTTTGAAACACTAAATCTGTCACCTTACATGAGTGGAGAGAGAAATGGATTTCATATATACAACTTTTATGTTGTTCATGTGCACATCAATATGCTTAAGGCCTCATTTTCTGGGCCTTATGTTTCTTATGTAAATGACCAGCATGAATCATTGTATAGAATAGATGGCTGTAAAGTTAGGAGAGTTCAACTAGAGGACATTGTCTAAAAGATGTTATATGATTCTATACAATAGATTATCTATTCAATTCCCCTAATTGTTGTTGATAGCCCAACCTGTTTAGTCATCAAAGTGGAAAAACAAATCTTAATTATGGTATATATCTAATCCACAATCAATCTCATTTTACATCCTATAGGGACAATGACTATCTATCCAACCCCTTTGAAGTCGTAGAGCCCCTTAGGAGAAATCTTGGTAATGTAAAATAATCTACCAATGAAAATATTGAAGTTTTAGATCACCTTACAATCAATGATGAGTGAGGAAATATATATAATTCAATTTAAGTTATAGGATATTTGAGTAGCTATGATGTGAATAACCATGAGGACTAGTGATTTGACTGAAGGTGATACAAGCAAGATTTCTACTATTCAAACTGAAACTTGTTATAATTGGTCCAGAAAATATAGATTGTGGATATGAAGTAACACAACTATGTACTGAAAATTGCAATGACAATTTTCTTGGTTTTCTTAACGAATACACTATAAATGGAACTGTGGATAATTATTCACTACATATTTCAGCTACTATGAATATAACACCATTTTCTTGTCACAATGGTGAAGTTGTATTGAATTCATCTTTGCAATCCTACTTGCCTATAGTTACATACTAAAATCAACATGGAATTGTTTTCAACTACATGGATTCATGTGGTCAAGACAAAAATTTGGATCCCTCAAGGATTGTAGTTTCTCCGTTTGGATGGACATCAATGGCTCATTGGGAGAATTTTGTTTCAGATTTTTTTTTTATCAATTTCCATCATGTAGATGGTTGTGGAGTCTAAAGCATTGGTTCAACAACTACAATGTATTATGTCATCCACTTATTTGCCAATGGAAGTGTCAATTCCACCTGAAAATTTGATGTGGTTTGATGTTTTCCTCATACAATGGCTGAGCAAGCATGGATTTTAGGGAAAAATAAATTCTAATAGAGAGAAATGAAGGTTTGCATTGTTGCAAGGCATCATTGTGAGAATGTGCAGTGCTCACCTAAAAGGAGATCACATCACAAGTGAGAGCTTGATTATAGGTTGGTAATATGTATGGGCATGTGGATCAGTGACATAAGCTTGGAGGAAAAAAAGGATGTTGTTTCAAATGATCAAATATTGTGAATCCTCGAGGAAACAAGAACAATGTGATGGTGTGTAATCAAATCAGATCATATTAGAGGGTCAAATTACGAGTGCCATATTAGGGGACAAATGACAGAAAGACACATTGAGTATAGTAGACAAGTGGTAAGATGGTATTGCAAAACAAATATCAATGTAAGTAATGTTGGGTGTATAGAATATAAAATCTGTTAAATACCATGGAATTAGAGAAATGTCTTGTTGGAATGGGAAAATGATAGATGGAACATGTATTGCAATGGTAGGAAGTATGTCACTAAGCCTCTATGAAACAATACAACTCTTGTGGTCATAGTACGCATATTCAACTTCAACCTCAATTAAAAAATATCCAAGATGGTAACAAATTGGTTAGTATTGAAAGAGATCGAATAAAATCATTAGAAAGTGTTTTAACAGTAATTGAAGAAGCCATGGATTTGTCCTTGGAATCATATGCCCTTCCCCCAAGTTTTTGTCTTTGCATAGTTTTTTCTAGTTATCATCTTGTCACATTTGGGTATAACCATCCAAAATGGAGCCATGATTGCCTTGCAATGGACCCTAGAAGAGATACAAGACAGACATCTATTCACAAGTCCACAGTTGGATTTTATCAATTAGATCAATGCAATATCTCTCATGTTAGACGATCTGTAATTTTGTGCTGGACAGAGAGCTAGATAATGCATGATAGATGATCTGCATACGAAACCTCGGGGCTTGACCAACACACTATGAACCAGAAAAATTAAAAACTAGCTTCGGCTTTCAAATAATGAATTCTCGCTGCCCAAGCCAATTGGCAGTGCATTGGTGGTATCACATTTTCAAAGCTTGTGATACTGTATTTATATAATATATACATATTAAAACATTTAAATTTAAAATGTGTTATAATTTTTAGATGGGTTGGGCCATAATTTAAGCAAAAATATTTTTAGATGGGTTGGGCCATATCCTTACATGGCCGAATATTCGACGAATTCTGAATTTGTTCAAAAATTCCGTATGAGGAACCCCAATTCGAATGTATTATGCTACTATGCCTCAAAGACAGCTAAGAGTAATTACTAGTATGAAAAACAAGGACGATTTTGGAGGAAAGTTAAGATGGAAGTATTCTCCAAAACCAAAATGCTACAAATGTGGCACACTTGGCATTATGAAAATAAATGCCTAAACCCAACAAATCCAAGAGAAAAAACTAGTTTCTCTAGAGTAAATAAGGTACATATGTCCCCAAAAGAGACGATTAAAAATTATAAATGTGCATTGTGCAGAAACAAGGGACACAGAGAAACCCAGTGCCTAGAAAGCAGAGCCTTTGGAGATACATACAATGCAAAAAAATCTTCTTCATCAAAAGAAGTAAACTACAATTATTCTTCATCATAAGAAAGCACATATTTTGATCAAATACTGAAAGCTGGTGAGGACCATCAATGTAAATGCTCTGATTCAGAAGATTGCCATTACTCAATCCCAGAAGAAAATTTTAGTAGCAATCCCAATGAAGATGATGATAATGTTTATGCTACATATCTTGCAAGGGCAAAAATATAATGCCTCCACTTCCTAATGCATTATGATAAGGAACAACAGTCAGGCCTCAATGATGATGAGACAAATAGAAGAAATGGAAGAAGGCCAAGCCAAAGAAACAATGAAGAAAGCCTCTGCAAAAGCATTCCTACAAAAGAGAAAAGAGAAAGAAGACCAACAATCAAGGGCTAGTAGTAGATCAAGGAAGTTCAATTTTCATGCAAAATCAATTTGGAATATATTTACAACAACTCTCCCTTATTATGAAATAAATACTATGCCATTGCTAGAGACAGACCAAAAAAAGTGGTAACACTACATGACCTAGCAAGAGAACAAAAAAATTTGAAAAAGAATATCAAGGAACTCTGAACCACAATAGAAAATCTCTAAAGCTAAATAGGATCCAGAAAGATCAGATTCAAGCCTCCAAATTGAGGAAGAAGAAACAGAGGAGCAAGAGCCGAGATATTAAAGGTTAAAATTCACTGACATAAGAGGCCCTAAACTTTCTGATTTTGATCCTTTCAAAGTAAATGCAATTGTGCACCAAAGATATACTGTCTCTCTCGGAATCAGAATTGAAAATGAAGATTTTATCTTTCCCACCCTGATATATTCTGGACCATACATTAATATGATATATATAGATAAGGTTCCTACCAAACTTGGTCATCCTACTCGCCATATTACTCATGTAGTAGGATCTTCATCTATGGTAATGTTTGAGATTCCAATAGCTCAATTCTGTACGAACGAATACAAATTGGACGTAAATTTCTATCTGATGAAGTTGAATTCAGATTGCATAGTGTGAGAACAGATCGGATGGTAAAGAGATTACTCCAGAATGAAATTGCTGCAAAAAGAAAAACAGATCCTGGCAATAAAAGATCAAACCAGGACTGTGAATATTATAGAGAAATTAAAACAGAAAAGGTGGAAGGATAAAGCTCAGACAAAATAAATATATTACAAGGGAAAGGTTTGTACAGCTGCTCCAAAAGAATTTTGGCCCAGGAAAAAGAATACAATCTCTCTGCCATTAAAACCAGATTTCAAAGGATCTGCAGGACACTCAAATGTTGTCCCCATGAATAAAGAGATGCATCTTCATTGCAAAAAATAAATTCAAAAGCTTGGGTATTTGAGCTATTCCTAGTTCCTTTACAAGTTTCCATGCAAGGAACTCTTTTGTGTGTATATACTATATACACATACTTATGGGTGTCTGGTTTATTCTTAATTCCTTCACAAGTTGCCATGCAAGGCACCCTTTTGTAATATGGAGCAGTTCCCCTCAATTAAATAAATAGTTTTTGTCACATAATATTTTCCCTGTATAATTTATTTTATAAATTTATTATGTATTCTTCAGTATTTTTGGCCTATGAAGTACTGATTAGGAGCAGGAATACCAATATTTTTTATTTACCAATATGCATCATAACTCCATATTAAAAATTAACAGAAAAGAAGAACAAAGGATCATATCTGTTAAAATAGGGATTGATCGGAACTTGACAGGGTTGAAACTGCTTAGCACTAGGTCAAGTTCCAGTAGGTCCCCTTTATTCCAAAGGTGTCACAGTTGGCTTGCAAATATATGCAACTTACAAATTTGGAACAGTCAGATGCATATGTTAATGGAGAAAAAATCTTAGTTGCATTAGATCCTATAATTTGAGGATGGGAATGGACAATCATGCAAATTACTAATTGTGAATCCGTTCCAAAGAGACATGAAACAAAATCTACAAACATTGAAAAGCTCCATACTTGAAAATGTCCTCAAAGACTTTTAATTTCACATGAAACAATATTTAAGCAAATCAGTTTCAAGTAAAAGGAAGAAAACAAAGACTGTAAGATTGAAGAAATAATATTTCTTGATAAAAAAAACAATGAATAATTGTAAGAATGACTATGGTTAAATTTGCCTTGTGGGTGTATGTGGGGTAGTGTGGGTTTATTTGTAAAATTAATCAAACTGGCACTGACTGGTAGAGGATGGGATTGGGATAACATACCTTGTACACTGTATACACCTTGTCATGACAGTATTGACGAGAGGGATGAGGTTCTTATCCAACACGAACTTCGTTGTTTCAATGAAATGTCCATGATCTGATCTAAAAGCCATAGACCAATCCTGCAGATTGCACTCACCTCCTTGGTCACAGATTGGGAAATCCAGTGGATGATTCATCAAAAGAAACTCCATCACCCCTTCCCTTTCCTTATTCTCCATTGGGGTATCAATCTTTATTTTCAATCCTGTCAATTAAACCCTAAAATTAGCATCCTTCTGATTCAAACCCTCAAGAAGCAGTTAACAACTTCGGTATTGGTGGAAACCATAGTGAAAAGAGTGAAGGCGTTTAATTACCAGGAAGCATAGGCATAGCTCAATATGCCATGGGCTTGGGACTCTTCTCGACCTCAACGAGACACATGGGGCAATTTCTAATGATGGATAGGCAGGAATGATAGCAGAATTGAGAGATATCAACCCCCGCTAACTCGTAGTCCTAGAGCATGGTCATGTCCTAGAGAATATTGACCGGGTGGCAATCCACCGTTACTCAAAATATTCCTACGACTTGGGGATCTCCAGCCATGCTCCTCCCACCGACGTTCTCTTCTCTATGCTCGCTTTGGTTTCCCTCGCTGGAGATGAGGATATTTCCTGCCTCCATCGCTTTCCATTGAGTCCCAACCCCTCGTGCTACTGCTGGATGGCCCATAAGCGCCCCACGAGCGATTTTGATCTCCTCACTGTCTGAAATGAGAGCATTCCAATCCCCTCGACCATTCCAAAATTTAGTTGGGGTTTTGTGGCTCAATGTAAAGGGTCGCTAATCTTTCTCCCACATACAAACTTCCCCAAATTTACTTTCTCACTCACAATGTTGCTCTTTTATTTTTTATAATTGTGAATGAGTCATACGTGAAGTATAGTTTGGGTGTTAAGAGCTATTTTTGTCATTAAATTTAAATGGTGGAAAGTGTGCCTTTGGATTTAAGTTCTATGGTATATATTAGGTTTTGAGTTGGGAAGAATTAATTATGTGTTATATGTTTATATCTACAATGAAATGTGAAGGGTTAAATAAACTAAAATATGTAATGTTAGAATGTGTAAACATACATATTTGTGAAGCGTTTGTTTGCAGGAGTTTTTATTTTTCATAAAGGTTTTTTTTGGGATATATTTACAATGTGAATACTTTATAAAATAGATGTCGGTGGTTGTTTTATGAAGTAAATGATAAATAAATAATACTTTCTTCATGAATGCATTATTGGTTTATCTTTAATTGTATGTATGTTTGTTTGTGGTCTTATTTCATTTCAATGCTATTTTTCTTTTGTAGAGATGAAAATTGCTTCACAAGTGAGTATGTATAGTAGGTTCTACCTTTAGGTTAGATGTACACTTAATTGGGTGTTTTTATCCATTTCGGAAGGTGTTCTTTATTACCAAAATATTTAGAAAATGACACTAATACATTTTGGTAAATGGACACCTATCTTTTTTTACGAATGGTGAGCCTAAAAATAACTAGTCTCACTTTCTCGAACTTGAACAAATCATGATGCATTTTGTAATCTCAATAACTGCTCAAAAGATACATCAATATTAATATCCATGTCATACAAACCCCACACAAGGATATAGCATGCTCGTTCAAGTTTAAAATTAGATTATTGTCACAATAGTCGCTCAAAGTTGTATCTAGAGCACAATGCATAAAAATTCTAATGCTTATCGTGTGAAGGGCTTCGATGGGTTCAAAATAGGGTTACCTAGGTCACTCAAAGTTGTAGATAGAGCACAACGCATCAAAATTCTAATTCTTATTGTGTGAAGGCCTTCGATGGGCTCAAAATAGGGTTACCTAGGTCGCTCAAAGTTGTAGCGAGAGAAATTCTAAACTAATGTATTTACCATCAGGATTGGCAATTCTTGCCGTCTGGAGCACATTAGAATGTGACAAATCTGCATTTCTAGGTGAAACTACTAGAATGATACATGTTTCATGCTTGATATATGACAAAATAATTGTTCTAATCTAGGCTTCAATATCAGAAGGTTGATCTCCCACTGGAACCTTATTTATACCAGGCAATTGCACTAGAGTTATATTAAGAACATTTGGAGAAAACATTTTCAACCGAATTCACTTATCCGAGACACCTTTGTTTACTCCAACTTCCCTCTCTATTTCTTCCTGCACTATTTGGGCACATAAAAAGCTTAGAATTTCAAAATAAAAAGACACCATTATTCCACCATCATATCAGTGGCATTTACACAATCATATGCATATACAAAGAAAAATACATGAGCATAAAAATATTAACCCTTTTTCTAAAATTATAGACGTAAAGGATCTAACTAAAATCTACACGGAGCCCATGTAGAAGCTTCAGAGTCTTTGTTTGCCGGAACATGGAGCCCTTTTAAAAAAAACACCAGAGTGTTCAAAAATAAATTATGGATAGCCAAAGAATGCTAAAAAAGGTAAGCACGATAGACAAATTGTGCAAAGGTCGATTTATGCAAATGTTGCTATAGAGAGGTGTCATTGGGCACACAATATGGAGAAACAATGGTTATTAATCAAATTTAAAAAAAAAAAACTTGGCTCAAGAGCAGTCTTCAATTTGATGGGTGGCATGATCGTGATGTAATCTCCATCTGTCCTTCCATCTATTGTGGTTTCTCACAACATTTGTCCTCAGCGCCACCGAAATACATATAAAAATACTTGTCTTTACATCCTCTCCCCTTTAAATCCTCATCTCATAGTAATAACTAAGGATTATTATGCACGCACATCAGCACCTTATCATACGAATTTAGTAAGGCGTAGAGACAACCATAAAATATTAAATGTGTCAAGACACAAAGAGTAAGAGTAAGTCTTATATTAAATTTAGCATATAAGTATTTAATTAACACTATCAACTAACATTTGACAAGTTGGATTGTTGTGATCTTCTTATCAGTCCTTACCAATGTGATTGCAACTCATTCTTTGAAGGTGAAGTCCATAATTTTAGGTCTTCTTCCTCATTATCATGCCTTTTGGTGAGACAGACATGTAGTGAGTTGCAAGGATTCAATTGACTTAGGCTTGATTCAATTTCCCCTCCATCCCATATTACATGTATTCTTTCACGACAAGTGTTAAACAAAAAAAATTGATGCCCTGACCCCAGTTATGCTAGTTTTTCTAACTTGCTTGGTATGTGGGAATTTCTTTTTTAAAGTTTTTTGAGTTGTGTATTATTTTTCTTAGGTTCCCAATCCTTATCATTCTTATATCTCTCAAGCTTGGATGCACCTTCATCAACTACAACTATACTCTTACCTTTTCCTGGAAATATTTCACCATAATTAGAAATATTAACTGGAACAATAGGTCTTCCTTGATCTGTAGTTGATAATCGCTCAATTTTCTTCAGTACATCTATTCCCTCAACAACTCTTCCAAAGAAGACATGCTTACTGCAGATAATAAGAAAAGGGACATTAATTATATGAGAGTAAAACAAACAATAGAGATGGGGAGAGGAGACATATCCAAATTAGTCAAACAAATGTTAGCCTCACCCCCTTAGTATCATATAGACCAACTGGATTGGACTGAAGAGAACTGCCTACAAATATTTATCAGAATTTAAAATGTCAAATGGTAAAAATACACTGGTGTCTCGCACCCAAAGAAAGTAACCCATTATTTCAAGGTAAAGGAATCTTGTATTTCTAAAATATGAAATTTCCATATGGTGACACTCATGATTCATGGATAAAGAGAAAACATGTCGATCACAACCAACATGTAAAGCTGCTCAGACAAACTCAGGTGAATACAAAAAATCATAGATATGGAATCAAGTATATACCCATCAAGACAAGATGTTCATGCAAAAGTAATAAAGAACTAAGAACCATTGGTGTTCTAAGATATGAAATTTCCATATAGTGACACTCATGAGTCATGGATAAAGAGAAAATATGATGATCACAAACAACATGTAATGCTTCTCAAACAAACTCAGGTGAATACAAATTCTATGGGACTTGATGGATTAATATTTTATGGGATCAACAAAAAAATTACTCATTGAGTGAACAAAATAAAAAATGGAGCAAAGCCTAAGTATATCTCATCAAAAGAACCACTGCCAATTTTGTGCCCAAGTCTATACTTGTTGTTTACGTGTGACTCCATGTCATAGGATGTCACAATTTTAGACCCTATGTGCACACATTCGAGGTTAATATGCACATTCCAGTACCCACAATCATGTCCCAACACCTCCCCACACACTTCAACATATACACATGTTCTAGCTCTGTGCATACACTTTGTTATCATGAGATTTGTGGAAATGACCATATTTTGTTGAAGATCTCTACACTAAACTAGAATATGAAAATATATATATGCACAATGATATTTAAAAAGTTTCTTGTCAAGTTATGCTTGTATCAAATGGTTCCCTTTAGTAGTAAAGTGAATTCTACATGCAACATAGTATAATTGCTTGACAAAATCAATGAACCAACATACTTGGTTGTAATGATAAATAATCAAGTTTTATGCAATCAAGAACTAGCAAAATGAAGTCAAGAAATATAACAAGGATACCATATTTGGAATATATTGGAAAAATTTCCTGTAATGGCAAGCTCAATAAAGGGTTTGGTTCTTGTATTTCATACCTGTAAAACTGACCTTATGGCCATTGGAGGCCAAATAAGACTTGAAGTTCAAAATATAGAGTTGAATTTCTTGCATCCTACACCTGAAGGAGGAGCTTTGAAATGGAATTTGCTACCAGTTAAGGAATATGCAAGAGTTATACTTCTCACATATGAAACCATCCTATTGTCATCGATTCCTTGTTGAATCGTTATCAAAAATACATTTGATATTTTTCCACTTGCATATTTAGCCTATCAATACTTATGTGTTGGAACGTTGAATTCTCTACCAGCTCTTAGTAATGATCTGAACAAGGCAAATTACTTTGTCGTAGTAGTGGCTCTTAAAATTTGTGGCATATTGAGAAATGTAATACTGTGAGAAAGTGACGCAGTATATTACAAAATATCTAGTAATCAAGAGTAATATTAGCAATGGGGATTTACAGATGTTTGTAGAAGGAAATATCATTGGGACTCTATGGTGTTGAATCCTCCATCCAACAAAGTAGCAGGTCCACATTACCAGCATTCAAATCCCATATTTTGAAGGTCAACCCCATATTCAAGGGCATCAAATCGAGCATTTCCATCCAGTCATTTAATAGGTGGTATTCAAAGGAAGGGACAAAGGAGGGACAAATATCAAAGTATAGGATGTTAGAGCATATTTGGGTCATAGATTGAACACTTGAAAGCTACAAGATTCCAAGAAATCCTCTTTATATTTATGGAAATAGTGGGGCATATATCCTCAAATTTCAGGTAGAATATTAGTTGACAGTTATAGTCAAACCTTATATTTTAAGGGAATCGAACTCAGCAGTGGTACTAGAGTTTACCAAATCAACACAACAACAGTATTTAGCATTTAGAAAGTCAACTCCAAGTGTAGCAATTCTTGGCTCTATGTTGAATGTTTTTCTTGTTGAAATTCATGGCGCAATTCATGTCACTAACCTTGGATTCATATATGGTTCTATGCTATTCATGATGTTTTTTTGGAGGCTATTATTGGCATTATATGGGATGCTTTTGTGGACGCTAATTGAGACGTTAATTGGATGTTATTTGGGATGCTAATTATCGTCCAAAATAACACCAACTTTTAAAAACGGATGCTAATTGGGATGCTAATTGGGACGCTAATTGGGATTCTAATTGAGATGCTAATTGGGACGCTAATTGGGACATTAATTGGGATGCTAATTAGCATCCAAAATAACGCCAACTTTTAAAAAGGGACGCTAATTGGGATTTTAATTGGAACGCTAATTGGGATTCTAATGGGGATGCTAATTGGGATTCTAATGGGGATGCTAATTGGGATGCTAATTAGTGTCCACAATAGCACCAACTTTTAAAAAGGGACGCTATTTGGGATGCTTATTGGGATGCTGATTGGGATGCTACTTGGGACGCTAATAAGGACGCTAATTGGGATGCTAATTAGTGTCCAAAATAGTGCCAAATTTTAAAAAGGGATGCAAATAATGCCATTAAAAGTGCCATCCCATGGAAAAGCGTCCACTTTGTCCAAAAAATGATGAAAACACTAAAAGAGATAGTGGACACTAAAAAGGAAGCTAAAGGGGACGCTAATCGCAGGTTTTTGTTGTAGTGGAAGATTCCTATTAGGGATGTAGTGGATATGCCACATCACATAGTCTCGTTCATTATGCAAAGGTTGGCTAGAATCCAAGGGCCTCATCAGGAATCCAAAGCACATATGTTGTATGCCCTGGAAGCTATGGCTCCTACAGTTTTCAACTAAGAGCAGGCACTTCTTCCCATCTTCAAGGATCAGCTGAAAAAATGTCAGTAGGGAGAACTAAAGCAGTTTGGTTTTGGGTACATTTTAGCTTGTTTTGTCTTTAAGAGGGTGCCTCTCATGATGCCCCAGGTGATATTCACTGAGCTTAGGGCTAGAGACCCACACATGCTAAGGTGGGTTGAGATCATGGCTCGTACAAGTGGTGGAAAATCCAAGGTGAAATTTGAGGCCACTTTTTTTCGTTGGTTATGAGATCAGATCCTCATGATCGAGGATTATGCCTACATAGGGACAGATTTCAAAGGTGACCCTGATATACCTCTACCACCTGGTGCTCAGTGGGGGGATATTGGTAAGAAACAAAAACCCTAAAATGGTGATCATGTTTTTTATTATTTTTATATTTTATGCTTTTTATGTGTAGTAGTAAGACGTAATGTTTACATGCAGATGTTGGTGGTGCACGACCTGGAGGATCTTCTTCAATGGATAGATGAGTTGGAGTTAAGTTTGTTCACATGGGTGATAAACACCTTACTGAGCTGGAGGATAACTTAGAGCGGTTGATTCTTGATATTCCTGATGGAGCTATAGATAACCTCCCCATGAGGTATTAGAGGCATACTGCATGAGTGTTGGGTCGCTTCAGCTGACTGCTTCACAGGGTAGCACAGGCCATCATGTTCTATCATGATAATCATTCGATGGTGGTCCACATGATGTACTACTAAAAGATGGGCCAGCTTTAGGGTTTTTGTATGATTTTGTATTTCCTGAAAGCCACGGTTCTTCAGATGAGGTCTTGTGACCAATTTTTTGTAAAAAACACTTTATATATATATATATATATATATATATATACAGACTCATTACCAGTGTTTATATGTCTCAAATGGAAATCATATTTACATGAGTTTTATGTGTCATTTATAGTTTATTTTACAATGAACCATGTTTATTTTGAAACTTATGAATGAACAGTATACCAGTCTAGGATGTAGTTTTCTGACGAACCAGCCACCATTATTGGACCTAGGGATATGCCTGTAAGTAATATATTTGAATGACCTCTCTAATAGATGCACTCTCCGAAATAAATGAAGAAGTACCATGTTTCTAATGGTATAGACATGGTTTAAATGATAAACTACTAATTGTGAATCCATAAACACTACCAAGTCTTGAATGTTTCGATATGTAGCCTCAACCAATATACCTATTACCACCTGATACTCAGCTATGTTTTTGGTAGCGGTACAAATACAAACCGCTCCTAAAATGATCAAGTCATGAGCTGGGGAGTAGAGAACCCAAGAAACTAAAGTAAGGTTCATGGTATGACGGGAAGCACCATAAGCGAAGACGTAAAAATCCATCTAATCTGCATAACCAAAACATGGTATAAATAATTTGGACACTAAACTCAACACCATTCTGAATCAAGACACAACACATTGAAAGCCAATAATATACATATATACACAGTACCATACAAAAAAAAATTAAGCATAGTACCTCTTCAGGTACAACCCATTGCGAGGTTTCCCGAAGGGTATCCCGTCATGATCTATGAGCTTGTAAGCTCTTTTTTCTAAAACTTTGATGGCAACAAAGGGACTATACCACATTGACTCAAACTTCCCTTTACCTAGTTTGTCATGTTTCTGATCATAGGTCAAAACTAGGTCACCTTCATTAAAAACATGAGGTTGGAAATATTTATCATACTGAGCCTTGACGCGTTTCTTATGTGCCTCATTAGCTAAGGTAGCATCTCTTCTGGTTTCATCAAGATTTGTTAGGTATAGAAATATTTCTTCCATGATTGAAATGTTTGGTATAATTTCTATTGCAAGTTTCAGTGGTGTTTTTGGAATTGGATAGGAAGGACAACTTCTAGTCTGTAAACTAACTAGAATGGTGTGAAACCAGTTGTTGTTTTTACCAAAGTCTTGTAATCCCAAAGAGCAGAAAAGAGAGTCAAATTCCAGTTGGATTTATGATCTCCAACCATCCTCCACAACATAGTTTTCAAAACTTTGTTAATGGCCTTGACTTGACCATTGGCCCGCGGATAATAAGGTGTTGAGTTTTCATGGCGAAAACCCAACTTGGTACTCAAGTCAGTCATCATCTGATTCCAGAAATGTGATCCATGGTCAGTGACAATAGACTATGGGACTCCAAACCTAGCTATCACATGATTAAATAAGAAGAGGGAGGCAGTCTTACCATCCTCTGCATACGTAGGCATATCCTCAGCCCATTTTGTGAAATAATCAACGGCTATGATTATGTAACCATGCCCCCCAGCTGAGGTAGGATTACAATGCATAAAATCAATTCCCCATTTCGAAAAAGGGCCAACTACAATGACGTGGTGTAAAGGAGCAGGGTGGGTGGGATTTTTCAGGTAGAAAATTTGGTAGGGTGGGCATTTCTTAACAACCTCATGATAGTCTATGAAGATTGAAGTCTAGAAATAGCTAGCACAAAGTATTTTTAGGGTTGTAGCCATCCTAGAAAGATGACCACCACATGCTCCAGAGTGGAAATCATTAAGGACTCGTTCAACCTTCTCATACGTAAGGCATCGTCGGAGAATGGAATTGATACCGCATCTATACAATCTATCATTTAAGATAAGGTAGTATTTTGCGTAGTGGCGGATATGGCGATGATTGTCACAGGTTATAGTGGGATGAAATCTTTTATTTTGGAGATAAATGATTAAATCTCCATACCATGGGTCTGTCATGCTTATCAAGAACAGGAATTCATCCGGAAATGAATCACTGGGCTCAGTATCCATCAAAGCACAGGGAAGGTCACACATCAGCTCTACAAAGACCAAGGATTTATTTGAAGTGGCCTTGGAAAACTCAAGTTTGAACTCCTACAGGATGACAATCCAATGGGAATATTTTCCCCCTAGCACCTGACGAGTCAGGATATAGTACATAGGGTTCTAATCTGTGAGTATCGTGGTAGTGCGAAGTACGATATTATGATGAAATTGATGAATAGAAATGACCCTATCCAATGATAACTTCTACACACATGAGTATCAGGATTCAAAATCAATGAGATTCTTATTGCCATAATATATCACGTGATCCTGACCATTGGGATATTCCTACACTAAAACCAATCCAATGGTAGTAGTGGAGGAAGAAACGTATAAGAGAATGTCCTTTGAATAATCCGGGGGGTGTATCATGGGTGAATGAGTCAGAGCATGCTTTATATTATCAAAGGTTCGCTGGGCTTGGTCACCCCAGAAGCATGGGGTGTTCTTCTTCAGGAGACGCATATAACCGTGTGTTTTCTCAGCAAAATTGCAAACGAAGCAATGAAGACTGTTTTCCTTCCATTACAAACTTTGGAGTTTAACAATATTTGTTGGGGAAGGTAGGGACAATATAGCAGAAAACTTCATTGGATCAATCCGTATGCCATCCTTAAAAACCACAAAGCCAAGGAGACGTCCCATCTCAACGCAAAAAACACATCTGTGTGGATTGAGTCGTCTGTTATAATGATGAAATCTCAGAAAAATGTCTCTAATATGCCGAGGGTGGTCTTCCCATTGCTGTTAATGCGCTAGGAGATTGTCAAGGTATGGCTCCACAATGTTTTTAATCTCGTTAAATGCATAGGACATGGCATGCTGGAATGTAGCTCCGACATTCTTGAGGCCAAATGGTAACTTTATATAGGAAAAAGTTCCCCATGGACATATAAATGTTGTTTTGTGTTTATCAGCAGGAAGTATCTCATTATGATTATAGCCTTAAAAACCATCCATGAACAAGAAGATGATACTTCTAGCACAGTTGTCAATAATCAGATCGATATGCAGAGTCAAAAATTACCTTTGAGATAAGTTTTTTCGAGGTCTTGGAAATCGATACAGACTCTAATGGTACCCTATTTTTTGTTCACAAGGACAATGTTAGATACCCATTCCGTCAAGGATATAAGATAAATAAATCCTACCTTCAGAATTGTTTCTACTTCAGCTTTAATAGTCCCAGCTTTCCAGGGATGGACTTGACGCAATTTCTGCCTAACAGATTTTCCGTAGGATAGGTTTTAATTTCATGAACCACAATAGACAGGTCTTTCCCAGGAATCTCCTCATAATTCTAGGAAAAAATATCTCGAAACTCTCTTAATAATTCTCTATATGCTTCAATTTCTTCCATTGAGCATTTATTCCCTACATGAACATGTTCAACAGTTCTAGGTTTGACTGATATTTCAATTGGGGTTGTTTTAGTAATGTTGCATAGATTTCCCTCGGATTCAGTATGTTGCAACAATGCCGGTGTTTGGGGATGGGTGACAATATCAATACTGATAAGTGATTCAAGGTCAAAACCCACCGAAGTGATGTTGGGAATAAAAGAAGATCGATGTTGGTGATATGGTGATCTTCCCATACGAGTTCATTCTCACTCATGATATCCATAATGGACTCATCCGAAGTAAAAGCCTATGTGAGATAATCTAGAGTGGAAAGAGAGGGTTCCAACCAATAAGGCAAGTGGTACGGATCCGAATCCATGAGATGAAGGTCATCAACATGGTCATCGAAAATGCTCTGGATAAAATAATACATGGCTTCATACAGGAAAAAAGAGGATGACTCAACAATTTATTTACCGTTGGTACTATAGCCAGTTGTGGCCCAATCATATTTACTTTCGCCACTTCTGTACTAGGAGGGGATGATGAAAATACACCCATAAGGGTGGATTCTTTCAACATACTTACCCCAATCAGCTAATAACGAGGAGGGGACTGACCTAGAATAGATATGTTATTCACCGTAGGGGTTGTAACATCCAACGTACAATAGTCAAGTTGATCAATAGAAACAATCTTCCCTAAATGCGAAATTGGAGAGTTCTAAATACTGTTGAAGCAACAACGGTCATAGAATAAAACCAATTCCTCCCCAATTGAATAAATTGTAATATAACGAGGCATCAAACACTTCCACCTGAATGGAAACAGTCTTGCCCCCAAGCTTGACAGAAAGTGTTGGAAATAGACCATGCGGCTGGAAACCTCGTCCATCAAAAGATTTTAAAGTAGTAGGTGATTTAATAACCTCGGGAAAACCAATGACATGCCAATAGGCTATAAACAAGACGGAGTTCAAATATCCTTCATCCAAAACAGTCCAATGGACCTTTCTCCCAGCTACTTTAGAGGAAATCTGAAATGCGAGTTGGTGAGGTAGTCTGTATTTATAGTTCTCTACGTTGAAATGAATCAAGTTGGTATTATTTGGGTCTAATGCCCCCAGAGTTGTTAGCAGGTTTTTACACTGCGTTGGATAGCTCTGGAGTACCTCAAGGGTAGACATTGTGCAAGGAGCCTGAGCTAGATCTTCAATGACATTATAAAATTGGGCAGCTTGGGCATTGGGATTGAAAGTCAACTTCTTGAGGGTAGAATTAGGTGGTCATAAAATTGATTCATTAGAGGAAATTTTGGATCTAAAATGGGCCTTATAAGAAAATGCACCAACAATAAATTTTGTGAGTTGGAATTCAAGAACCAATAGAATTTCAATAAAATGAGTCAACCATAATGGTTGAATTGACATATTTGTCATAAAAGAAAACTACCTTTTTTGTTTGTATTTTAGACATATCTCATTGTTTTTTTACTCAAATTTTAGGTAGGAGAGCTCGTTGGATGTGGAATTTAATTCTGCATCCAACAAGTACCCACACTACATACTTTTGATGGACCCTACTACCCCAAAAACAAGAAATTCCTGAAAAACAAGAAATTCATAAAAAAACGTGAGATCAAGAAAATGTCGACTGAGTATGTATGGGATTTTGACCACAAGTTCAATACCCTCATGGCTAAGGTAAGTTTCCAAATGTATAATGTAAAACAAAAAGAATGGTTCATTTCTACACTATTACCACATATTTGTGTTCCCCTGATGTAACAAAATATCATACCCCAAAGAAAATATCTCGAGCTTGCTATGAAGTTGGAAGCTTTGCTAGTTGGGGAAACTGGTGCAGGATTGATGCAAATTCAACCATAGCTAACTAATCTAACATTGCAAATACACGAAAGGACATTGAAAATTTCTGCATGACATGGAGGACGTCACCTCAACAGGAATGGGTCCATATGTTCATAAATACTCTAGACATGATACCAAGAAATTGGTATACATCAGTCAAGTTGCGACGAGGAACTATACAATGGGATGAGTTAGCTACTAGCTTCACACATACGTTTAGCCTTTTTGATGAAATTCTGACAATTTATACTTTTCTGCAGGTTATCAAACACAATATTTTTTAGGACATCCATGTTCCAATGTCAAGTTTTCCTCAAAGAAATGCAACGATTCAGAGCTGGATGGAGTGTTATAACATAATTGGTGAACATGAAGATAATCATCCACATGATATACATATCCATGAATCTAAGGGTAGTCAAGTAGTGGAGGGATTGGGCTTATCAAATGGCAATTCTTGGAACCCCTCAAATAAAGAAGGTAAATATTGGTTCCCTTGAGAACCTAAAATTTTCAAATATTGGGGATTACTTGGATGATCAGACAATATGAAAAATTACAGATTTGATTCACGAATTCCATATTTATTCCCAACAAAATTCTTGGAAATGAAGGGGATTGTTGGTGATTTGGGATAAATGAAGATCCCCCCTGAAGCCAGACACAAAACTTGTCAAGCATCGACCATACGGACTAAATTCTTGGAAATGAAGGGGATTGTTGGTGATTTGGGATAAATGAAGATCCCCCCTGAAGCCAGACACAAAACTTGTCAAGCATCGACCATACGGACTAAATCCCAGATATAAGGAGAAGGTCAATACAAAATTAGATAGAATGCTAGATGCAGGAATTATTGAACCTGTCGAAGAATCTGAATGGATTATCCCAATGGTGGTCCAAGAAAATAGAACCGGTGAAGTATGTATCTGTGTGGACCTAGTGAAACCAAATGATGCTTTCCTGCATTATCCCTTTCCTACACCTTGCATAGAAGAAGTATTGGATAGAATAGGACAACAAGAGCTGTACTCTTTCACTAATGGATTATATGGGTACCATAAAATAAGGATTGTGAAAGAAGATTGACACAAGACCACCTTTGTGATAGAATGGGGTTGCTTCCAATACATGGTAATTCCATTCGGACTCAAGAATGGCCTTGCAATTTTTTCTAGAATAGTAGTAGCTACTTTTAAATACTTTATCCATAAATTTATTGAGGTATACTTTGATGATTGCATGATCTATGGGATAGTTAAAGATCATATTGAGAGTCTTTGAATGATATTGGAATGATGTAGACAATTACATATTTCCTTAAATCTAAAGAAATGTATTTTTGTGCTCCATTTGATATTTTGTTGGGTGATATTGTCTATCGCTAATATCGATGGACCCTGCAAAGATTGCAATTAATGTCGAATTACCCCCACCCATGTTGTTTAAATAGTTAAGGACCACACTCGAACATACTGTTTATTACAGAAAAATTCATCTAGCGATATGCCAAGGTCACTGCTTCAATGGAAAAATGGTTGAAGAAATATGTTAAATTCCAGTGGGATGAGTAGTGTCAAAAGATACTGGATATCCTTAAAAATAAGATGGTCTTATCTCTTATATTCTTATTTCCTTATTGGCGGAAATAATTTCATGTACATGTTCATGTGTTATCTGCCGCGCTCGACGCGGTGTTTGCACAACCAAGTGAGAGCTATGTTGAGCACCCAATTGCATTTGCTAGTAGGAAGTTGTCAACTACATAAAGGAATTATACCAATACCGAACGGGAAGGACTTTCCATGGTATATGCACTCCATAAATTTTGACATTATTTATTGGGTGGTCACTTCAAGATGTTTACAAACCATTTCGCATTAAAGTACTTGGTTAATAAGCTAGTGTTTGGGGGAGGATCCATCGATGACTTATTCTCCTCCAGGATATTGATTTCAAAATTATTGTAAATCCATAATTAATGAGTGCAAGACGTGACCATATTTCAAGGCTAGAGAATGGATAAGATCCTACTAGTCTATATGATAATCTTCCCTACACTCAATTATTTGCAATCAAAATGATTGATGACCATTACAAAGACATTGTGCATTTCATTACTACAGGGTATGCACTAGAAGGATTTAGCACAACACAAAAGATACAACTAGTTGTGAAAGTTGCATACTTCCAGCTAATAGCTGGACAATTATATAAAATGGGATCAGATTAGATAATTTGTTTTTATGTCTTGAAACATGAGCGACCACTAGTGTTGAATGAAGCTCATCTTGGTGTTGTACGAGACCACTATGGATGAAAAACAAAAATGTGTAATATTTTACATGAAGGATTATGGTGCCCCACCCTTCATGTAGATGCTATGGATTATTGTCACAAATGTGATATTTGCCAACGTACTAGGAAACCATCGCGATGAGATGAAATGTCCCTGGTACCACAGGTGAATTTGCAAGCATTTGATAAGTGGGTTGTCAACTTTGTGGGTCCCATTAATGCACTAGGAAAATGGACAGGTGCACGATATATAATTAATGTGACAAATTATTTAACAAGGTCACTGGAAGCAGCACCATTCAGAGATTGTATTGTTGTGACTAGTGCAATATTTTTATTCAACCATGTCGTGATCAGGTTTGGGTGCCCAAAAATTCTTATAAGTGACTGGGGTACAAATTTTGTTAACCAGCTGATTGAAAAACTAATTGATTATTTTTAGATTTAGCACATGAATACACCGCCATATCATCCATAGGAAAACAAAGTTGTCAAAGCATTTAATAAAATCTTGGAAAATGCACTAAGTAAGCTCTGCAATGTTAATAGGGATTATTTAGATCACACCATACCTACAATCTTATGGGATTATCTCACAACATGAAAGAACCTGACAGGGAACACTCTGTTCATATTGGTTTATGGGAAGGAGGTTGTTATGCCAATAGAATACATTGTACCCAGGATCATAATAACTGCAATCACTGAGATGAAATATGTTGGTTCCATTGAAAAATGATTATTTGAGTTGGTGATATGAAATTTCAGGATCTTTTAACCATAAATTTTAATTTGAATTTGCATGTTAAATACTCATAAAACAGGCTTGAAACTGAATTTTAAATGCTTTAAATCATTCACATAAGCAAATAAAAAGATATATGCAAACCATAAAATGAAGACAATAACTGATAATGGATTTCACCCCCTCTTGGGATACATCTTCACGCCACTTCCAATGGGAAGTCTGATCTATTAAGTATTCAAAGCTTACAAATGAGTGTATTGGAAACACCTATGTTTTCTATCAATAAAAAATAGAAATAAACAACACCATTGAACTCCTTGCGAAATTATGAGAAAAATGAGTATAAAGTTGACTATATGTGCCTGAGGCCTCCTCTGGCATTCAAAAATAGATAGAATTCCTACAAATAAGACTAAAGAGACAAACTGTACGTATTTATCCTCATGATCTATTCCCATTAATGGCCTGTACACCTCGAGATCTATGCATGTACCTGTCTCAGTTTCTGTGCAAAACTGCATTGTTTTCAATTCCGAACTCTACCACTGTGGCTTGGCATTCATGTATTATATATAGTTTAAAAGTATTTTTTGGGTGGTGGGCCATGGTCCAGGCTCCCTTTTTAGCACCCCAACCTCCACTACAACATTTAGTCAAATCACGCCATGCCATAGCCAACGTATGGGCTATGGTCCATTGGAAAAATGTTGGCATAGTGGTTTGACGATNTAGCCCCCCAACCTCCACTACAACATTTAGTCAAATCACGCCATGCCATAGCCAACGTATGGGCTATGGTCCATTGGAAAAATGTTGGCATAGTGGTTTGACGATCGCAGGATCCAACCCCATCGTGCACATTTTGTTATGATATATATAGTGAGTGTGTGTGTGGGAAAATTTTAGCTACATTGAATGGGCGTGTTGTATTCCACGTTGATCTTGTGGTGATGTCGGACGATGACTTGGCTATGTGTTGGATCCATTGTATTGGACTGTAGGTTGTGTGATGGAATTGTTAACTACTTCCACGTTACATAATGATATTGGGGGTATTATTTTTTACTTGGGGTTGAGGGTTCAACCCTCGGCCCCACCCCCATTTTCAACACATAATGTTCATCAAACTTAAATACAATTTTCCTTCTATACCTTCTAAGAAACACTTGCGGGAAAGTTATCTAGGAATTCTTTGGGAAGAATTTGACTAGATGGAGGTATTGGGTTTGAATCCCATCTAATCCATCCACCTTTTTTCATATAACACATACCATTTTTTTAACATTTCAAACCATTTTTGTCGAAACTTCAACTGCTGCCAACTTCTGCATCCGGAGGCTGTTTCACACAAAACAAGCGTTGACGTAAATATTTTGATGAGATATTTGACCCTGTAAATAGAAAATTTTATTAATCATTCCACACAGAATAGAAAAATAGCAAAAGAAAATTTTCAATCAACTCTGCATTCTGCATTCCGCAACTTGCAGGATGCGGGATGCGAGATGCGGGAATACGCAAACCAAAAACGGGAGCAAATGATAACCCCACAACCTACATTTCGCAAGTTGTGGGATGTGGGATGCGGGATGCGGGTTGACTAAAGTAACACACACGTAAAAACTCTCCCGTATCCACATTTGCGGGATACGGGATGCGGGTTTTTGAAAATGAAATATCAAAAATAAAGGTTTCCCGCATTCTGCAACTTGTGGGTTGCGAGATATGGGACGTTAAAATAATCCAAACAAACTCAATCATTCTGCATTCAAAAATAAGAAATCAAACATGGTTTTTTGGAAATTTGGTTAAGTCAAGGAATCCCAAAAATTAAAAAAAATCTTAATGGAATCTTTAAAGATTACGAAGAGTCTTGCCAAGTAATATTCGTATGTATAATTGGGCTCCCGTGTCAAAATGGCATGGTATCTGTTGTACCTACAACAATTATATTGTTCAACATAACTTGCATGAACTAAAGGACTTTGTTGAATGACAATAGAAGCATTTTTTGGAGGTCTAGATAGCATATCTGCAACTTTGTTCTGAATTCCTTTCTTATACTTAATAACCAAATGAAATTGTTGTAGAAAACCCATTCACCTAAAATGCCTTGATTGTTGTAGCTTAGTTTGTGATTGTATATATTGTAGTGGTCGATGATTAGTATGTATGATTGTTTCTTTTCCGATTAGGTAATGTTTACACTTTTTAACACTTTGTAGTAATGCATACAAATCTTTGTCATAGGTTCAATAGTTGATTATTGTTTTAGATAATGTTGCAGAATGATATCATATTGTTTTTTTGTGTTGCATTAAGACTGTCCCCATTGCATAACCACTAGCATCAGTTTCTATCTCAAATGGTTGTTGTAGATATGATAGTGCAAGTACTGGAGTTGTGTTGATATTTTCATTCACTTTGTCGAAGGATTTTTGTTCCATTCCTTCCCACTAAAATACTTTGTTCATGCTTGTCAAAAGAGTTAAAGGGGAAGCATATTTTGCGATAACGATCGAATGACAGAGTAGATCAACAGTCGAAAGGGTTTTCACGAATAGCATAAGCACGATCAAAATTACCTTTACATCCTCATGAAATGGTGTTAAAGCATTCGCGAGTTTGGATGGCCATGATTGATGGAGGGCAGATCTATGGAAGAGATCCATTTCACTAGATCTAAATGCTCGCGGAACTGTTGGTCTCCCGATCAGAAAAATGAATTAAAAAGCAGTAACATTTGACGGTGCGGATCTTGCCAAAGGAATATCTATGGTGGAAATTTCCTCCCTTGATAAGACATGCATGGGTAAAATCGTCTCGTGGATTCACGAAAACACTTTCAACTGTCAATCTAGTCTGTCCTTCGATCGTCATCACAAAAGACACTGCCCCTTTAACACAGTTTATCACCCACCCTGAGACTGGAATTTTTATGCACTTTTTGGATGTGGTCACTCTATCCCACCTTTCAGCCATCTCCGGCTAATTAAAAAATAGTGATAACATATCCACAACAACATATAGATACTTATTTTATTTTCTAGACTAAACCTCCTACAAAATCCATTGAAACACTTTCCCATGGACATGAACAAACTGAAAGCGGAGTGTACAAGCCTAACTTCCCATTACTTAGTTTTCTTGTTGCACACATAACACAACCTTTTACATATTTGAACATGGTATCGTTCATTCAAGGCCAATAGAAAACCTTTTATAATTATTCTACAGTTTTACCTACTCCAAAATGTATGGAAATGAGAGAAGTGTTGGCTTCTCTTATCACATGCTCTCTTTCACTTTCTGGAGTATAGATTTTACCAAGATGATACAACAACTTTTAATTGATATGATAGTTCAATTCTTCATTCTGATATCCATGCCTTAGTGATTCATAAACTTCTTTAAAATATTCATCCTTAGTATATTGTTCAACATAACTTGCATGAACTAAAGGACTTTGTTCAATGACAATAGAAGCATTTTTTTGAGGTCTAGATAGCATATCTGCAACTTTCTTCTAAATTCATTTCTTATACTTAATAACCAAATGAAATTGTTGTAGAAAACCCATCCACCTGAAATGCATTCATTGTTGTAGCTTTTGTTAAAGGGGCAACATCTTTTGCAATGACGATCGAAGGATGGACTAGATCGACGATCGAAAGGGTTTTCGTGAATGACACAAGCACGATCAAAATTACCTTTACATCCTCGTGAAATTGCATTAAAGTGACCACAAGTTTCAACGGCCATGATTAACAGAGGGCAGATCTACTGATGAGATCAATTTCGCCAGATCTAAATGCTCGAGGAAGTGTTGGTCTCTCGATCAATGAAATGAGTTAAAAAGCGGTAACATTTGACGGTGCAAATCTCACTGAAGAAAGATCTCCGATGGAAATTTCCTCCGCTAATGAGACATGCACGGAGAATATCATCTCGTGGATTCATGAAAACCCTTCCGATCATCGATCTAGTCTATCCTTCGATTGTCATTGCAAAATACGTTTCCCCTTTAACACAATTTCTCATCCACCCTGAGACTAGAATTTTTATGCACTTTTTGGCTATGGTCACTCTGTCCCACCTTTTTTCCATCTCCCACCGAGCGAAAAACAATGATAATAGATCCACAAGAACATACAGATATTTATTTAATTTTCTAGACATTGGTAAATCTCCTACAAATTCCATTGAAACACTTTCCCATTGACAAGAAGGAACTAGAAGTGGAGTGTACAAGCCTAACTTTCTATTACTTGGTTTTCTTGTTGCACACATAACACAACCTTTTACATATTTGGACACGGTATCATTCATTCAAGGCAAACAGAAAACCTTTTATAATTGTTCTACAGTTTTACCTACTCCAAAATGTACGGAAATGAGAGAAGTGTGGGATTCTCTTATCACATGATCTCTTTCACTTTCTGGAATATATATTTTACCAATATGATACAACAACTATTCATTGATAAGATATTTCAATTCTTCATTCTGATATCCATTCCTTAGTGATTCATAAACTTCTTTAAAATCTTCATCCTTAGTATATTGTTCAACATAAGTTGCATGAACTAAAGGACTTTGTTGAATGACAATAGAAGAATTTTTTGGAGGTCTAGATAGCATATCTATAACTCTGTTTTGAATTCCTTTCTTATACTTAATAACCAAATGAAATTGTTGTAGAAAACCCATCGACCTGAAATGCCTTGATTGTTGTATCTTAGTTTGTGATTGTAAATATTGTAGTGGTTGATGATGAGTATGTATGATTGTTTCTTTACCCATTAGGTAATGTTTACACTTTTTAACACTTTGTAGTAATGCATACAACTCTTTGTCATAGATTTGATAGTTGATTATTGTTTTAGAGAAAGTTGCAGAATGATAGCATATTGTTTTTTTGTGTTGCATTAAGAATCCCCCCATTGCATAACCACTAGCATTAGTTTTTATCTCAAATGGTTGTTGTAGATCCGACAGTGAAAGTATTGGAGCTGTGCTGATATTTTCTTTTAGTGTGTCGAAGGATTTTGAATCCTTTCCTTCCCACTAAAATAATTTTTTCATGCTTGTTAAAACATGTAATGGAGAAGCTATGAAGGAGAAGTTCACAATGAATTTCCTCCAATATTGGGCTTCTCCAAAAAAATATTCTTACACCCTTTGAATTATTCAGCTTAGGCCGGTTTACATTGACCTCAACTTTAAAGGGATCAATCCTCAATTCACCACCCTCTACAATGTAACCTAGATATACTAAATATGTCTTTCCAAATTCACATTTAGACATCTTTAGGTACAAGTTTTCCCTTACAAGTACATCCAATACCTATTTAACATGTTTGACATGCTCTTCCCAAGTTCGACTGAAAATAAAAATACCATCTAAGTAGACTATAAAAAAGTCATCAATGAAGGGCCTAAACACATTATTCATCGCCCTCATAAATGTTCCGGGTGCATTACAGATTGCAAAGGGAATTACTGTCCATTCATACAATCCCTATTTGGTTTTGAAAGCAGTATTCGAAATATCATTGTCGTGAATACATATTTGATGATAGCCACTTCTTAAGTCTAACTTAGTGAAAAATATTGCATTTTTAATTGATCTAAAAGATCATCAATTCGAGGAAGAGGATACCTGTTCTTTATTGTGATCATTTTTAGTCCCATGTAATCAACACACATACTCCATGTTCTATCTTTCTTTGGCACTAAAACAATTTGTGAACCACAAAGAGAGGAACTTGGTCGAATGGCCCCTCTCTCAATCAATTCCTGGACCTATTTATTTATCTCTGCATTCTCAATAACGAAATACCCGTACATACCAATATTAGGAAGAGGTGCATCATGTTGTAAATGAATTTCATGTTCAATTTCTGTATTAGGAGGTCAGCCTTTAGGTTCTTGAAACAAAATATCATAATCAGATACCACTTTTATCAAGTCCTTTTTAATTTTAGGATCACAACCTTTAAAGGATTCAGTTTGTTCAACATAATTAATTTGTTTTTACTATCATAATAACAAAGTTCTTACTTGCATTTATTAAACTCTTCATTCGATTTGCAGAATCTAAAGAAATATTGGTTTTCATGTGATGTGCACAAATGATATATTCAATACTATCCTTAGTGAGATGATACCTTTTATCTTCCTTGTAAAATATATCCTTCCTATCATATAGATATGGACTACCCAACACAATACCACAGATATCCAATGGAACCACATCTAGATCTACCTCATCGACAAATACATAAGTGATCGCAAACTTAAGCCTACACTGTTTTGTAACTTTTAATTGTGCATTATCACATACCCATCCAAGTGGATATGGTTTAGGGTGTAAATTAGTTTCCAATTGGAATTTATTAACAATTTCTTATGAAATGAGGTTTGATTGTGATCCACTATCAAAAAGAATATGAATTTTTGTATGTTTAGATATTACTCTAATATTAAATAACTCACTCCTCTTTTTTTCATAAAGGACATGTTCATTTCTTGAAACAAAACAAGAAGGAATTCTACCTTGAATGATTGTAGCAACCACCTTATTTTAATCCCCAGAATCTTACCCCAAGTCATGTTTGATTGCTATTACAGTGGTCATTTTGTCTTCTTTATTCTGAAGCTTCTCATGCTTGATCTACGGATGAAGTTTCCAACATTTGGAAGCATTATGGCCTTTCTTGTGACAATAAGTACAAGTAGGTTTATCTCCTTCATTCTTTACAGTAGCTATGTGTTTACCTTTTCCCTTAACTTTAGACTTGTTTCCATCATGTTTGAAAGGTTTCTTGAAAAAATTATCTTTGGTATTCTTCCCCTTTGTCTCTATGTGAGCTTCTTGACCACACACCTCATCAGGGTTAGTCAGATTAAACATCAATATCACATGAAGTAAATAACTATGCAATCCTTCTATATATTTGAGAAGACTTTCCTAGGTGTGGAGAGATATACCAAGTAGCAATGCTCCTTTTGAAATTCTTGTGTGTAATGTTGCACACTTTGTCCCTTACCTTCCATCAAATTCTGCCCATCCATTATAGCTTTCTGCATATACCCTAGTGGATAGAACTATATTTGTATTGTTTGAGTGAACTCATACCAAGAGGAGATGATTTTTGCTTTTGTGGAAAGACACTCTTGAGATATGATCTCCCACTAGATGAGAGCATTCCCTCCAAGTCAGAGAGATTCCAACTGAATCTTAATGTTATCTTGAGTAAACTTTTGAATCCTACAATAAACTTCAATTTGCTGGATCCAATTATCCATTTTTTGAGAATTAAGCTCTCCATTATACATAGGTAATTCAAACTTAATATCTAGATTTAATTGAGGCACATTAAAGTCAATTTTTTATTTTTTCTTTTCAAACGGAGAATGCAAAGAACCATCAAGGTAAGATGGAGAAGAGGGTGGAGCTTTAGGAGGTTCCTCACAACCTCCTTTTTTACCTTCGATATGAGATGGACCTCCTTGTTCACCTTTCTTCCAATCTTTATAGAGCTCCTCTACCATTGTTTACATTCTCATGAAAGCTTTCATAAATTCCCCTTCATATGGGATAGAATAATTTGCTTCTTCTCCTTTTGGTGAAGCCATTCTTCCTCTTCTTGAACCAATATTTGGATCAAACTCTTCAAGTTCTCCTTCACCACGTTGTATCCTGGTTCTTATTAACATAAAATCAGAATGCAATGGTTATCTAGCTATGATACCAAACTTGATTTAAAATTTCAGGACCTTTAAACCATAAATTTGCATTTGAACTTGCATATTAAATACTCATAAAACAAGCTTAAAAATTGAATTTTAAATGATTTAAATCATTCACATAAGAAAAAAAAAGAGATATGGAAAACATAAAATGAAGACAACAATTGATAGCAGATTTCACTCCCTCCTGGGCTATGTCTCTATGCCATTTGCAATGGGAAGGTCGATCTATTAAGTATTCAAAGCTTACAAAATGAGTGTTTTGGAAACACCTTTGTTTTCTGTTAGTAAAAAATAGAAATAAACAACACTACTGAAATCCTTCTAAAATTCTGACAAAAATGAGTATAAATTTGACTATATGTTCATGAGGCCTTCTATAGCACACAAAATGAGAAAAAATGCCTACAAATAAGACAAAAGAGTACAAAATGTATACACTATGCCTTAGGATATGTTCCCATTAATGGAAAATGCTCCTTGACATCTGTTCCTGTAACTCTCTTAGTTTCTGTACAAAACTACGTTGGTTTCAATTCTGAACTCTACCATCATGGCTTTCCATTCATGGTTTGTATATAATTTACAAGTAGTTTTTGGGTTGCGGGACATAGGCCACACACCTGTTTTAGCACCTCAATTTCTGCTGCAACATTTAATCAAATCCCACTATGCCAACTTATGGGTGCATTGAATGGGCACCTTGTATTCCACGTTGATCCCATGATGATGCCGAGCGATGAATTGGCTATTTGTTGGATCCATTGTATTGGACCAAAGGTTGTGTGATGGAAATATTAAATGGTTCCATGTTGCATAATGATATGCAGGGTATCAGTGTTGACTTGGGGTCAAGAATTCAACCCTCATGCCTACCCTCATTTTCAACGTATAATGTTCATCAAAATTAAATACAATTTTCCTACTATACCTTCTAAGGAACAGTTGCATGAAAATTGGATAGGAATCCATTGGGAAAAATTTGAACTAGATGGATCATAACATTCTACCCTCTTCTATAATGTATCCTATTTAACAAAAATGAAAAGATTCTTGAAATCTTTCATATTTTGGGCATAACATTTCACTTGTAACTCAGACTGTGGTGTACTTTATACCATTGGAAAGGTCCTGAAATTCTCTACAACATCATTGTTTTGAGTTTTTCCTAATTCCTTATCATTTGTATGGGGAGGGTGTTTTAGTAAAAAAAAAATATCTTTTGAAAGATGCTTTTAAAAAAACATATTTTAAAATATGCTTTGTTACTAAAATTCCCTCCCTCGACAAACAGTGTGGAATTAGGAAAAACGCAAAACATAAAAAGTTGTACATAATTTCATTACCTTTCCAATGGTACAAATTCTGACTAATTATGAGTTATGAGTGAAAATTTATGCCCAAAGTATGAAATATTCATAGAATATTTCGGTCTTTTTTCAAATAGGATACATTTTGGGAAAAATATAACCTTATGATGTCTTGGGTTTGAATCCCATACACTCCATCCAACTTTTTCCATATAACACGTACCATGTTTTTAACCTTTCAAACCTTTTTTATCGAAATTTCAACTATTGACAACTTCTACATCCGGAGGTTGTTTCACAAGAAACAAGCGTTGATGGAAAGTTGTTGACGAGCTCTTTCACCCTGTAAGATTTAATTTGTTGTTTGAATACTTTAAATTTGATGAAATTTGAGATTATCCTCCTGGATCAGTTGGTACATATGGAGGAATAAAGCTTCATTTCAGGTTATCATCAATGTGTCAAGAAAGAGCAATAGAAGGCTTTGCATGACCATCACATAAATTTCAAGAAATTTCAACCATGTGATTTTGTTCTTCTCTATGATAGTAATTTATTGAAACATCTCAAAAAACTTTGAACACACTAGTTGGAACCATACATTATCATTTGTATTACTGATGGGAGTGTTGTTCAATTACAAAATTAAATGCTACACCCTTCGACGGGATGGTAAATGGGAGTTGGTTGAAACCTTATCAGGATAGTCATACTTCACTTGAATAAAAAGTTATTGGTTATATAAAAAACTTAATTCTTGTATATAATTTTTAAATTATATCATAAGTTAAAGTTGTGTCGCATAATATACGTCTATCGCAAGACAAACTTATGTTGCAAGCTTCACTCGGGTTGCAGTTAAAGTTGGGTAGAGGGATATTTTGGAAGCATGCTTTGTGAATCTGTAATTAATGCATAATAGTTGCATGATTTTATGGTGAACAAAGTGATTTCTTGAATGGATATTTGTCATAATGATCAAAAATATTTCCTCATGTGAAAAGGTTTGCCGCCACCTTTTCCAATTTATTGCATGCATAAACCTATTTCATGCCCAATAGAAGTCTATTACTTCATTGTATCGAGGTCTAAAGTTTCTTGAATCGAAATAAATGTCTACAATTCTTTTAAGCCAAAATTTGTATATAATGGATATTCCTATGTCGAGTACAAGCACTATTCAAGGTTTAGGTGTGGAGTCCCCCCTTTCCATATCCATTGTAGAAGAGGAATCAAAGGTTTTTTTGCGACCTATCCCTATCAATCTACCACAGAGGAAATAGACGAATGGCCATGTAGTTTTTTTGGAGAAAATATTCAAAGCTACACATGACATTTATGCTTCAAGGTCTGGTTTAGGAACGATATTACCAAGTTATATTCTTCCATGGAAGGATGATGCTCCTAATGTGGTAATTCACAAGAATGTCAATTATCTGTTGGTTAAGCCAACCATTCCAAAATGTGTGCATTATATGAGAGATGTTATACCAAACATTAAGAAAATCACATTCATAAATCGTGATTTGCAAACATTCCCTAAAATCCAGATGTCATAGTATATGACTTCAGTACAACTGGTTGAAGGTGGACCTATTCAACTAGTACCCATGGAGTGGGTCTGTAGGTTGGAGAAGTTGGGAATCCTATCTTTGATGCATATGCCCCATTTTGGTTGCATGGTTGAGGTCTTTACATGCGTGAAGCAGTTATTGGTTTGTTTCCATGGGGGGGGCTTATGGTTGGATAATCTTATTTCTATATATGTTGACCTGATTTCTTCCATCACTGGGGCACCTAAAGAATGGATCAACCCAACACCATATGTTGTTTGTAAAGAACATGGCCCAATCCTATTTTCTCGTATGAAGGAGAAGTATAGTCTCAAACAAAACAAGAGGGGGTTTTCCATTGCCTCTATCATTGATCAAGGTGTTCGATTCATAGAAAAATTACCATCCAGTGAGTTATTAACAAATATGAAACCAAACTAGTGCATTGTTGGTACCATCACTGCAACAAAGAAATGCACTTCTAGAGTTCAGATGAATTGGTCCACATACTTGTTGACTGAAGTATCAGTACACACCATCAATGCCCAGGAAAAAGATACTCCCTGTTGTTGTATTTGTAGATTCATAAGATATTATGTTGTTTATTATCATTGTGTATTGTTGTACCCCCATCGGAGATGTTTTCCCTCCATTCGAGATGTTATTATTGTGTATGGTAATTTAGGTAAACCTTCAATTGTAATTTTTGGAAGTATCCCCAAGATGAATATAATAAAATGTATTTTTGAGTCTCCCTAGGTGAAGTTGGCCCTTCTAGGTTAAGAGGCTGGCCCATTCAAGTTTTAGGTCAATCACGTGATGTGTATAAATAGGGAGGAACCATCCATCATTTAGACACACACTCACTTACTCATAACTTCAAATGAGGTCAAAGAGAGGACGAGGAGAAAAATAGAGAGCTGCATAAGACATCTTATTCTTGGGTTTTACTATCTTGTGATATTGTATCGGTGACAGAACTATTGTGAGAATTTTTGCGGGGTTTTTTCCTTTATGGTCTCCCCAAGGAAAATAGTTGTGCCTTATGCATCTTATGTATCTTTTTGTGCTTGTTATTCTTTTAGATAAATATCCTAATCAACTTGAACTAGAGTAGAAAAACTAACATGGTATCAGAGCTTCTCTGAAAGAAGAGACTCTATAGCACTAGAAACTAGGGCTTCCTAGTTCAAGGTATTCTCTCCACATATCATTAAGAAAATAGGTCTAGGATAAATCACTCTATGAGGGAGCATCTTTTGGTGAAATCATAATCAAATTTGAAGAAGTTTCATTTTTTTACTACCGGACATTGTGGGACACTACAAGAAAAAACTAGGTCATCATGTTTTGGAGGCTTCCCACCATAGTTTTCAGAAAAGAACCTCACCGAGAAAATTTCCTCAAGGAGGAACATCTTTCTATCTAGATAGAATTCCAAAATTCCAAGTTTGGAAAATTAGTGTTTCTCTAACAAACCCTAGGTCAACGAGCTCCAGATCCAGGTTGGGAGTCTAAAATTGGTAAGATATAAATTTTTGTTATTTCCATTTAAGGTCCTCATTTCAAAATGACTCATCACAACCAGCTTAAATACTCTTGGGGGATATGACAACTTATGAGCATGGAAGTATAGGATCTCCTTGATTCTCAAAGAAAATGATCTGGATAAGTATATCAGTGAGGAATTTCCAAATCCAAAGGGATATGAGGCTAAGGCTATCAATAAGAAGAACTTCATGATGTTCAAGAGAATCATTGCAAACTCTATTAAGGATCATATCACCCCTCATGTATCATGCTTGAAGACACCTAAGGAAGTGTTCGATGCTTTGATGAAGTTGTTCGAAGGAAACAAAATCAATTGGAAGATGACATTGAGGAACTAGGTGAAGAATGCGAAGATACAAAACTCAGAGACCATGCAATCCTACTTCACAAGGGTTTCTAAAATCAAGGAACAAATTGAAGCATATACCCTAATCTCAAGTGATGAAGAATATACCCTAATCTCATCACTCACGTGAACTATCTCACATGGAAGCAATTATTGGCTTGTGTTATAGAGATTTTCACCCCACTAGGTGAATCACACATTGTATGGCCTTCCCCTGTCCCGCTGCAGACTCTTTAGACCCAATGGACCACATTTTATCCTTTGATGTATCATTGATCATCCCCAAAACTATATAAACTATGATATACGCGGATTTTTCCCCGATAACCGCGTACATACGCGGGTTTGACCCCTATAGTCGCCTACATCGGGATGTGTGCATAATCCAAATCCTTTTGGAAGTTTCCTTGACTTGGATCCGACTCATTCGACTCTTGGCCTTCCATATGCCTTGAGATCGCTCGGATTCGATCCTTCATTGTCCCTTTTGAAGCTATATAAGGAAACCCTTGGTACATTAAAGAGGGGGGGGAGAGATAAGAGAAAATTGAGAGCATCGAAATTATAGTCCATTGTTGCCAGAACTTTATGCTTGAGTCTGCATCCCTTTGTCCCTTGGAGCACTGTT
>LPNX010519270.1:141414-158033 GCA_001517045.1 Pseudotsuga menziesii
CTTGTAAATAGTGGGGCATCGAAACACATGACAGGATACAAAGAATCGGTCGTCAATCTACCTGAGCATGAGTCACCTCATAAGGTGAAACTTGGGGATGATTATCAATACTGTGTAAAATAAAGTGGAAAAGCTTCCTACAAGTTAGATTACAAGAAATCCTTGAAGATGAAAGATGTGTTATATGTTCTAGGATTGAAGAAGAATCTTCTCTCCATCTTTGCACTATATGCAAAGGGAATAAGTGTTTCATTTGCCGATGGCCAAAAGGAAAAGCAATTGCTGATGCAATGGTAATTGGAGAGAAAGAGGGAGGCTTGTACAAGTTTAAAGGACAACCTAAGGAAGCATTGGTTCATGACTCCATAGAACCTAGTGAACTATGACATAGAAGGCTTGCACATGTGCACTATAGAGCTATACCTATTGCAAGAAAAGCGGTTTAAGGACTTCTAGAAGTCCAGAAAAAACATTAATAGGTCATTTTGAAGGGATGTGTGCAAGGAAAGAATATAAATAAGACATTTCCCAAGAGAGAAAGAAATGAAAAAGGAATATTGGAGATAGACCACTCAGATGTTTGCGAGACAATGTCATCCAACTCACTAAGAGGGTATGTATACTATGTTTCCTTTATAATTGATTTCTCCTGTAATACTTGGATATATTTATTGAAATGGGAAAATGAATGTAATACCCCGGTTTTGACCCCATCTACATTTAAATAAAATGATGTAAATAATCATGGTGTGGAGCTAGGAAAAAGAACCACCATTTATTTAGTGTTTATGTTTCAGCAATTGAGATGTGGTCGAACGGTATTTTTTTTATACTAGCTGAACATTAAAAAGTTGGACATTATGTTAAAATTGCAATTTTTAATTAAACCCCATAGCCAGCTATGTCAACGCAACTAAATGAGATGGGGACATGATTTTTCGTAAGGATCAGGGAGTGGGGGATTGTAAGAGTGGGGAAATACGAATTGGGTAGATCCCCACTTTGGGAAAATAGTTTTTTGAATTTCTTGGGAAAGAAAAAACCAAAAACAGCCACCTTTCCCTCATGCGGTAGCATTTCACCTTCCATCACATTTTGGATTGAACAAAACATTTTTGGAAACCCAATTGGGAATTCATGCAGCAGCAAGAAAGAAAACCCATTCTGAGTATGAATCTTTCAGAAATTTTCTCCATCCGACGATCTGAATCCTTCACGTTTTGGTTTTTGTGTTATGATTTTTCCCCTATACAGCAATTTTTGTTCTCTCTCACGTTTTCCCCTGTCTACTAGTTGTTTTCCTAAACACGATTGACCTAAATCCGATTTTGAGTCTTTGATTTGAAAGACCAACAACATTTTCATTTTGGTAATTTGCAGCAGTCGGCTTGGCTCCGGCAATGTTAAGAAATTCATAAATTTCTGTGTGTGTATGTAATCCCTAACATCTGCTACATTTTTTATAAATCCTAGGAATGAGATCACTGTGTGTGAATCCAAGTTTTGCATTTGAATTGATTGAATGAATGGAAATAGAGTCTAGAATTTCTTGATAATTCTAGTGTCTGAAAGAACCTCACGGACCAATCTAGAAGGTTGTTTTTCTTCCTTGCATGCCCTGAATAACACTGGAAGGGAAGGCATGGCTTGAGGGACTGTGTAGCAGATAAGGGAATACTTCCTTGTGTTGGGTGTGTAACTGTTTAGAAATCAGGATAGATTCAGTGTGGGTCTTCATAGCTCCGGGGTTGAGCTCACTATATTAGCAGTCAGTTTTTCCACCTCCTTGGCAGTCTGATAAACCCAACTAGAAGGATGGCTTGGCTAGTAGCCTGATAAACCCATATGTTGGCTTGGATGTGTCTCATGTGAATTTTACTAAGTGTAAACTAGTGCTTGTGTAAGTCTGATAAACCCTTCTATGTTGGCTTGACTAAATTTTATTATATCCTTGGCTATGGGGAAAGTCTGCTAGTGTTCTGTATTCCTTGGGGAAACTCATGCCCAGCTCAGGGGTGGCAGTGTTGCTGAGAGATTAAAGAGCACATTGGCCTATGGTTGGGTGGAACATTGCAGTGACGTAGCTGGTTGTGGGACAAGCTTATCCAAAGATAAGTATTCTTGTTTATTTAAGTTTTGCAACTATATTTGCTTATGAATTATTATGAAAATATTATGAACATGTTGAATGCATGAATGTGTTGAATTGAATGAATTATGCTTCCGCTGAAGATTGCATTATGTATCTATTTATACCTATGTATATTTTAAGTTCAATGCATTTTATATATGTATTATGCTCATGCGGCTTAGAAATCTCGGCTTGATAGATGTGAGTCGCGCCCTCTCCACCGAGTAAGGGTTGGGGACGTGACAGCATGGTATCAGAGCTCTGGTTTCAGCTTTGGGCTTTAATGGGCCATGAAGAACCATCCTCTGTGTTTAGATAGAAGGAAAGAAGGCAGACAATAAATAAATAAAAATTCAATTTTCCTTAAGTATTTTTCCTTCGCAGTTGAGAAAGCCAAATGCGAGCTCCTGTAGCGGCTAGGGTGGCTAAAGGAGAGCCACAACAGTGAGAATTTTTTTATGAATGAGCTACTATAGTAGCTGAGTTTCCAAGAGAGAGATGATATGTCGACTGTGTTTTCCTGTTTATCACCGACGCAATGGACAAAACAACCAAATCTCGCCGATGAAGATAAAATTTTCGGAAATTTTCTAAGTGATTGTACGACGGATGGATGTTGAGAACCAAGCCGCAAAATCGGGTGAAAGTTGGGATTCGATCCGCAACGATGGGTGGAATCTAGGACTCGAGCCGCAACTGTGGGTGGATGCCGATATTTTTTCGTCTAAGTGTCGATGTGGCAGCTGGAAATTGGAAAAGTTTCTGATGCAGCGGCGGCTAGAAGAAGATGGAAGATCCACTATAGTGGCTCAAAAGTAAAAGGAAAAGGAAAAGTTGGCCACTACACGGAGGAAGAAAATTGAAGATTGAGCCAATGTGTGGCGACAAAAATTTAAAGAATGAGCTGCAATGATGGAAAGAAAAGGAAAAAGGAGCCGCTACGCGTTAGAGGAGAAATAAAGATCAAGCCACTACACGGTGGCGGATGGAAGATGATGAAGGAGCCAATAGAAGAAAATAAGAAAGAAATAATGGAGCCACCATGATGGATGAAAAATGAGTATCAAGCCGCTGTAGCGGGTGAAAGTCAACAAAAAAATTCCGGTGTAGCATGTAAAAATTTTGAAATTTTTTGCCGAAACAGAGAAATTCAGCAGGGTTTTTTAGTGAGATCTGCGGTGCTAGAAAGATGAAAAATGGCATCCTGTTTATGCACCAAAATGCATGAAATCAAAATATTTACAAAAAAAAATGAGGGTACTACCCTCGACCCACCTTGTGACAAGGGGGAAAGCCCCCTTGATCACCGTCATCCCCCTAAGACAATCACTCTTTTGAAAGAAAATTCTGTGTTTTGGGCAACGTTGTCAATGTATGATTTTTTCCAAGTGAAGGTAAGTAATGTATCATTCATGTGAATGTTATGTAGCTAACAACTATGTTATTAACACATTTTGTAGAATCATAGTCACCTTCAAAAGCAGCATTCCAGATAGTGCAATTGTTTAAAGTGAGTTGCGTTTTAGCCATGAGAACCGACAACCTGCATGATGATGTACAGAACCCCAATGAGTATGAGGAAGATGCTATGGGGGAAAATGTCTAAGTTGGAAATGCTGAAACAAAATCTAATGGGAGAAGATTGCAAGAGACTCCCCCATATTTTGCATCCACGATGAGAATCCTAATGGTGAAGACACAGAGTTACAAGGCAGATAATGAAATATTGGTTAAGGCTCAGGAGGAGAAGAATCAATTGAATGGAGCCATGTTGCAAAGTTTGACAGATAGTCAAAGAAAGATGAACTATGGGGACCAGACAGAAAAGACAGAAGGGGGTAAGAACATTGCTAGAAGAAGAAAGAGATCACCTAGTGAGTCATATCACTCTGAAGGGTACATTGGAGATTTAAGTTCTTCTTCTCACAAGAATCAGAGAAGGAGGCGCTACCAGAACCACTCATGAGATGAATTTAGGAAGGCAAGGCCGCCTACCTTCAATGGTGAGGTAAAGACTGGTCAAGAAGCTGAAGCTTGGCTTCTCGGGATGAGGAAATATATTTCCAAGTCCAATACTATTCTTGGAATATGAAATCTAGAGTATCCATTTTCAATTTGACCGGAAGAGCATCCATATGGTGGGAGCATTTCAAGAAAGTAAAGAAGATAAATGAAAGTAAGATTGTGTGGAAGTTGTTTAGGAAGTATTTCAAGGAGAAGTACCTCTCTGACAGGTACTATGATGACAAGATCAAAGAGTTCCATGAGATGATATTGGGACAAGAAACCATGGAGGAATATGCAAACAAGTTCTTGGAATTGTTGAGATATGTCGGGTATATTAAAGATGAGAAGTTGAAGATCCAACATTTTCTGAGTGGACTTCCTTAGTCCTATAAAGACCAAATTGAGTTCTATGAACCTAGGACTCTGGAAGAAGCAATAAGAAAAGCTAAGTATTGCTACAAGAAAAGCAAGAACAAATCAGATTACCAGAAAACATGGAAGGACAAAAGGAGTGAGAATTCTAATCAAAGGAAGAAAGCTTACAAACCTTCTAACTTCAGGAATCAACAGAAGCAACCAGCACAAGTGGATAAGAAGCCAGCTAGAGTGACAGGAGAGAAGCCAAAAGATCCACATCAGAACAGAGGACCACTTCAATGTTGGAAATGTAGAGGACCCCACATGCATAAGTATTGTACACTTGAGAATGAAAATGCAAGGCCAGCATACAATATTCAAGAGGCAGAAATAGTGGGACAAGTAGCAAGGGATGTACCTAGATTTTATGCAGCACTGGAAGACTGCCAGGCAGATCACTAGTCAACGATGGTTGAAGTTCCAGGTAATATTCTTGAGCAATCTATTTATATTTTGATTGACTCTGGTTCTACTCACATTTATATTGCTCCTAGATTAGTGGAGGTTTGTGCTCTTAGGAAGGTAAAGCATAGCAAGTCATGGTTAGTTTATCTAGCCACTAGAACTAAGAGAAAAGTTAATGAAGTGGTGGAGAAATGCCCATTGGTGATGAATGGATTGATCATTTGTGTAGATCTGAATGTTCTACCACTTGGTTCCTATGATGTTCTCATTGGAATGGATTGGTTAGAAGCTCACAGAGTGAAGCTTGACTGTTATAATAAGACTTTTGAATGCATGGATGAAGAAGGGAACCTAGTAGTTGTAAGAGGCATTCCAAAGGTAATATCGGTAAGGAAGATTTCAGCAATGTAGTTAAAGAAGTTTTGCAGGAAAGGTTGTCAGTTGTATGCATCGCATATTGAAGAGGCTGCAAAGAATGAAACACCTAGGTTGGAAGACTATCCTGTGTTGCAAGACTTCAAGGAAGGTTTTCCTAATGAGGTTTTGGGACTTCCTCCAAAGAGGGACATAGATTTCACAATGGAACTTGTGCCAGGAGCAGCGCCAGTGTCAAGGGCACCCTACAGAATGAGTACACCGTAAATGTTAGAGTTGAAGATGTAGATGCAATAATTGTTGGATAAAAAGTATATCAGGTCGAGTGTGTCTCCTTGGGGAGCACCAGTTCTATTTGTAAAGAAGAAAGATGGTACACTTAGATTGTGTATTGATTACAGAAATTTGACTAAAGTCACAGTGAAGAAAAAATATCCCTTGCCAAGAATTCATGACCTCTTTGATAAATTGAAAGGGAAAAGGTATTTTCCAAGATTGACTTGAGTTCTGGGTACCATCAAGTGAGAATCAAGGATGAATAAATTCATAAGACAACCTTCAAAACAAGGTATGGACATTATGAGTTTGTAGTGTTACCATTTGGACTCACAAATGCACCAGCAACATTTATGTGCGTTATGAATAGTGTCTTCAGCATGTATTTGGACAAATTCATTCTTGTTTTCCTAGATGACATTCTTGTTTATTCTAAGAATGAAGAATATCATGAAGAACATTTGAGACTAACATTGCAATTGCTCAAATGACATCAGTTGTATGCAAATTTGAGCAAGTGTGACTTCTATAGGGATAGAATTCAGTACTTGGGACACATTATTTCAAAGGAGGGTATAGCTGTAGACCCTAACACGATTGAAGCTATTAAGAATTGGACTACTCCAAAGAATATGACCGAGGTAAGATATTTTATGGGGCTTGCAAGATATTACAGGAGATTTATTAAAGGATTCTCCAAGGTTGCACATTCTATCACTTCCTTGCAAAGGAAGGGGATAAAGTTCAAATGGACCTCGAAGTGTGAAGAAAGTTTCCAGCGGTTGAGGTATCTTCTCACAAGTGCACCAGTCTTGAAAGTTGCAGAACCAAAGAAAGATATTGTGGTGTGTATAGATGCATGTGGTCAACAACTTGGAGGATTTCTTATGCAGGACAACCATGTGATATGTTATGAGTCAAGAAAGGTGAAGGAGCATGAGAAGAACTATGCCACTCATGATCTAGAGCTTTCAGCCATAGTACATGCTCTCAAGATCCGGAAGCATTACTTGATGGGAAAAATATTTGAGCTAAGGACATACCATTGTGGTATGAAGTATATTTTTTATCATCCTACTCAGAATGCTAGGCAAGTGAGATGGTTGGAGTTTTTATGTCAGTTTGATTTTGAAATCAAGCACATAAAAGGAAAAGAGAATAAGGTATCTGATGCACTTAGCAGGAAGGTGCAGGAGATGCATGTGGCATCCATTAGTATTTTCCAATCATATTTGAGGCAGCAGATTGATAATCATGTTGCTGAAGATGAATTGTATGCACAGGTCAAGCACAAGTTGCAACAGCAAAGACTTGAAAAGAAGTATGGGGGATATAAATTGGAAGAATATAGAATTCTTGCTCATAAGAACATAATTTATATTCCAAATGTAGCATATTTGAGGATGTTTGTTATGGATGAGATCCATCAAGATCCATATTCTGGTCACCCAGGATATCAGAAGATGATTTCTACAGCCATAAAGCGGTACTTTTAGCCAAGAATGAAAAAGGACATGGCTGAATATATTTCAAGGTGCATGAAGTGTCAGCAAGTGAAGGTTGAACATCAACACCTAGTAGGTTTCTTGTAGCCTTTTCCAGTTCTGGAATGGAAATGGGAAGTTATTTCCATGGATTTTATTACAGGATTGTCAATGACTTGGAGACAACATGATTCCATCATGGTTGTGGTAGACAAGTTGAAAAAGGCAACGAATTTATACCAGTTAAGTCTACACATAAGACTGATGACATTGCAAAGATATTCATGAAGGATATTTTAAAACTACATGGATTTCCTAAGGCAATAGTCTCTAACAGAGATGTCAAGTTCACTTCCAATTTTTGGAAGGGGTTGTCTGCGGATTTGGGTACAAAGTTGAATTTTAGCACTTCCTATCATTCTCAGACCGATGGAAAGACTGAGAGAGTTAACCAAGTGCTCGAAGACATGATTCACATGTATGTGATGGACAAACAAACCAAGTGGGAAGATTATTTACACCTGGTAGAGTTTTCTTATAACAATGGATAACAAGAATCCTTCGGGATGAGTCCATAGGAAGCTTTGTATGGAAGAAGGTGTAGGACACTAGTGACTTCGGATAATCCAGTGAACAAGGTTGTGCTTGTTCCATAATTGCTCAAGGAAATGGAGCAAGAAGTTGTAAAGATCAGGAAGAATTTGAAGGCAGCCCAAGACAGACAGAAAATCTATGTAGATAAGCATAGGGTAAATAGAGAGTTCAGTTTTGGGGATCATGTTTACCTTAGAGTGAAGGAAAAGAAGATTTCCTTGAATCTTGGAAGCTATGCCAAGTTTTCACATAGATACTGTGGGCCGTTTGAAGTGCTTGAAAGAATAGGTACATTTGCATATAGACTTGCATTTCCTGCTAGCACTAGAGCTCATAATTTTTTCATGTTTCTTTTCTTAAGAAGTATGTACATGATCCTAACCATGTAATAAATTGGGATGTGATTCAGGTGGAACCAGAGGGAGAGTTCCAAATTGAGCATATGCACATCCTCTCCAGGAAGGTCACAATGCTCCAGAACTGAGCAATAAGATAGGTGAAGGTGCAATGGGAGAACTATAGTCCTGAAGAAGCTACGTGGGAGCTGGAGGATGCCATGTGACTGACACATACATTTTTGTTCGAATCTGCGAATTGTTGAGGGCCGTACCAGCAAGCATTTTTGTTCAATGTTGTAAAGAACTGAGGACAGTGTTGTTGAAGGGGGGGGGGAATGTAATACCCCAGTTTTGACCCCATTTGCATTTAAATAAAATGATGTAAATAATCATGGTGTGGATCTAGGAAAAAGACCCACCATTGATTTAGCGTTTATGTTTCGACAATTAAGATGTGGCCGATGGTATTTTTTATGCTAATTGAACATTAAAAAGTTGGACATTATGTTAAAACTGCAATTTTTAATTAAAACCCACATCCGGCTATGTCAACACAGATAAATGAGATGGGGGCATGATTTTCCCTAAGGATGAGGGAGTGGGGGATTGGAAGAGTGGGGAAACTCGAATAGGGCAGAGCCTCACTTTGGGAAAAACATTTTTTAAATTTCTCGGGCAAGAAAACACCAAAAACGACCACCTTTCCCTCATGCGGCAGTGTTTCACATTCCCTCACATTTTGGATTGAACAAAATGTTTTTGGAAACCCAATTGGGGATTCATGCAGCTGCAAGCAAGAAAAACCATAATGAGTCTGAACCTTTCAGGAATTTCCCCTGTCCAACAATTTGAATCCTTCATGTTTTGGTTTTTGTGTTATGAGTTTTCCCCTGTTCAGCAATTTTTTTTCTCTCTCACGTCTTCCCCTGCCTGCTAGTTGTTTCCCTGAATCTAATTTTGTGTCTTTGACTTGAAATACCGGTAATGTTTTCGTTTTGGTAATTTGCAACAATCAGTGTAGCTCTGACTATGTTCAGAAATTCGTAAATTTCTATGTGTGTATGCAATCCCTGGCATCTGCTATGTTTTTTATAAATCCTAGGACTGAGATCACTGTGTGTGCATCCACATTCGAAATTTGAATTAATTGAAGGAATGGAAATAGATTCTAGACTTGCTTGATAATTTTAGTGTGTGAAAGAACCTCATGGACCAATCTAGAAGGTTGGTTTTCTTCCTTACATGCCCTGATTAGCACTGGAAGGGAAGGCATGGCTTAAGGGATTGTGTAGTAGAGAAAGGAATGCTTCCTTGTGTTGGGTGTGTAACTGTTTAGAAATCAGGCTAGATTCAGTGTGGGTGTTCATAGCTCTGGCGTTCAGCTCACTAGATTAGCAATCGGTCTTTCCACCTCCTTGGCAGTCTGATAAACCCAACTGGAAGGATGGCTTGGCTGATATCCTGATAAACCCATCTATTGGCTTGGCTATGTCTCATATGAATTTGGATAAGTGTAAACCACTTCCTGTGTAAGTCTCATAAACCCAACTATGTTGGATTGACTGAATTTTATTATATCCTTAGCTATGGGGAAAGTTTGATAGTGTTCCTTATTCTTTGGGGAAAATCATGCCCAACTTGAGGGTGGCAGTGTTGCTAAGAGATTAAAGAGAACACTGGCCTATGGTTGGGTGGAATGTTGTAGCGACATAGCTGGTTGTGGGACAAGATTCTCCAAATATAAGTATTCTTGTTTGTTTAAGTTTTGCAACTATATTTGCCTATGAATTATTATGAAATTATCATGAACATGTTGAATGCATGAATGTGTTGAATTGAATGAATTACGCTTCCGTTGAAGATTGCATTATGCATATGTTTATACTTATGTATGTTTTAAGTTCAATGCATTTTATATATGTATTATGCTCATGGGGCTTAGACATCCTGAGTTGATAGATGTTAGTCACGTCCTCTCCTCCAAGTAAGGGTTGGGGACATGACAATGAATTATTCATCTAGTTCAAGGAATTCAAAGCCTTGGTCGAAAATCACACTCAAAGGAATATCAAGACTCTACGGACAGATAAAAATCATTTAAGGAACTTTGTAGAGAATATGGGATTAAGAGGGAGTTTAGTACTCCCTATAATCCTGAACATAATGGCATTGTAGAGTGAAAGAACATAGCGATAATGGAGGTAGTGAAAGTAGTGCTACATGACTAGGATATTTTGATGCACTTATGGGAAGAAGTAGTAAGGACAACAGTGTATGTACAAATCCATACTCCTCACTGAGTACTCGACAACAAGACTCCTGAAGAGGATTTGTCAGGAGAGAAACTAGAAATCATCCATCTCAGAATATTTGGTTTCCCATTGTACACACACATCCCAAAGGAAAAGAGGACCAAGCTCAATCCTTCAAAAAAGGAATATTCGTAGGGTATAGTAACACTTCAAAGGCCTATCGAATATGCCTCCCAAGATTTAATAAGATTGACAGTAACATTTCACGAAGACTCAACATACTCTAGATCTAGAAAACTACCTATTGAAGAGGTCGAATAACCTGAAGAAACTAGTGTTTGAGACACGACAATGAAATAAACAACCCCAGAAGACCATGAATACCATGACCTAGAAGAAACACAAGAACCTATAGAACCAATTCATGAGAAGAAATCCCAAAAAAGAAAACCAGAATGGGCATAGGAGCTAATACAAGATGCAAAAAGGTATGGTGCTCCATATGGGATGCATAGAGAAAGGTAAGTACCTAGACTGTACAACAACTATGTGGCCCTGCTATGTGAAATCATTGATAAAGAACCTTCCAACTACGAATAGGTTGCTGAAAATAAAGAATGGAAGTATGGAATGATTAAGGAGTGCTAGTTGATTATGAAAAATGATGTCTAGGAGATAGTTCTGATACCAGAAGTAAATTCGGTGGTGACTTTGAAGTGGATGTACAATATCAAGAATGATGCATACAATAGCATCAAAAAATATAAGGCAAGGTTCATGGCATGTGGTTTATCCTAGAAACAAGGATTAGACTATGAGGAAACATTTGCACCTGTAGTGAGATAAACTTCCATAATGGCTATACTTCCATTGCTTGCATTAATGAAATGGAAGGTACACCAGATGGATGTGAATATAGAATTTTTGAATGGTGTAGTTGAAGAGGAATTGTATGTGGAGAAGCCACTGAGATTTGAAACACATGATAGGAAAACGCATGCATGCAAAATAAAGAAATCCTTGTATGGATTGAAATAGGCACTCGGGACATGGTCACAGGGTATTCACTTAGTGAAACTATGACATAGCGCCTTCATTCATGGGATATTAAATAATACCCCTAATTTAACTAGATATTAATAAATACTTACAAAAATCCTTTTGTTGGCACCCCCTCCATATACATCTTTCCAATTAAAAACCCTATTTTTACTAAATATCCCATATTTTTACCAAATACCCTTATTTATACCCCCTAATACATATAAATCCCCTATACCCTACATCTTCCGCCAAATACCTACAATATATTGATCTTAATTTTTACAATTTAAAAACACCCCTTTATGAATGAACATGATAAGATATCGGTCAACAAGGTGAATCCCTCATGGACATGGTATGGAAGGATGAACAACTTCTTGATGAGCGTAGTATTTACCAAGAGTAAAGAAGATTCCAACATATACTTCAAGGTTGAAGGTGGAAGACCAATGATGCTCCTACTATATGTTGATGACCCATTTCTAACAAAAGATGGAAAAATCATTGTAGTTGCAAAGAGGAAGCTTGTTGCTAAGTTTGAGATGAAATACCCAAGATGATGCACTACATCTTAGGCATGGAGGTGTGGAAGAATGCGAATGGGATTTTCCTTGGTCAAGAAAAGCATGCAGTTGAGATTCTGAAGAGATTCAAAATGTTGGATTGTAAGGAAATGGTCATAACTATGGAATTGAAATTGAAGCTACTATGTGATGCTTCATTAGAGATAGTTGATTCCATGATGTATCATCAGATGCTTGGTTCATTGATGTACCTAACAAACATGAGACCAGACATATGCTTTGATGTGAACAATCTAAGTCGGTTCCTGATGGATCCGAGACATGTTCACCTGATTTTTGCAAAGCATGCATTGACGTACCTAAAGGGTACAGTTTAATATGGGCTCAAGTATAATCTGAATCAGATGATTAACCTACATGATTATGTTGATTCATATTGGGAACGAAGCACCACTGATAGGAAGAGAACTTTGAGATGTTGCTTCAGTTTGGGATCTGGTATGATCTCCTGGTTTAGCAGGAAGAAGTTGTGCATGGCACTAAGTACAACTGAGGAAGATTATGTTGCGCCCTATTTGGATATTTGTGAGGAAGTATCGATTTGAAAACTACTATCTAATTTGTTTGATCTCCAGTTAGAAGAGACTTGTATCTTTTGCAACAACCAAAGTTGTGTGAAGTTTTTGGAGAACCCGATGTTCCATGGCAAGTCAAAGTATATTGAGATAAAGTATCACTATATCTGGGATATGTTGCAAAGAAGAGCAATGAATCTCTAGTACATGGCGACAGATGAGAATATATCCAATGTGTTGACCAAGCTGCTGGGAAGAGTGAAATTCGAGTACTTAAGAGAGAGACTTGATGTCATCTAGATCGAGTTCTATAAGAAGAGGGAGTGACAAGCTCTTGCATGGTGGTAAAAGAATGTTTTCCCTAGATGTAATTAGTCTTGGAGTTCTCCCATGCTATAGATGACGAGAAACCGAAAGACGTAGATGCACTAGAACAAGATCTCACATGGAAATAAATACAAGTTTTACCTGAACACAATCAATTCTGTTATAGAACACAGGTTTTCCGGGACGTAATCAATCTTGTTATGTTATCTTCAGATGTAATCATTCCTGGAATAGAACACATGTTGTCTTGGGATGCAATTAGTCATGAAAGGCTATGCTTAGATGTAATCAGTCTTGGTGTAGAACGCAGGTTTTCCATGGACATAATCAGTATTGGAATGTTTTCCTTGGATGTAATCAGTCCGAGCATAGAACGCAGGTTGTCCATAGACATAATCAGTCTTGACGTATTCCCATGTTGGACATGATGAGAGGTCCATCGGTCAAAAGGCACTTGGTTTACTTCTAGGAAATTCTCGCATAATGGTAGACACAAGTAATCATCGAGACGTAATGAGTATCGGCATGCTCCTATACAGGTAAAACATGGGATATTCAAGGAGAGACATAATTCACTTTCTGTTCTCCTAGGAGATTCTCACATAATGGTAGATGCAGGTTCCCTTTGAGATGTAATCAGCCCTGGCATGCTCCTATGTTGGTATAATGAAGGTTTTCTATTGGACATGTGGTGTGCATCTAGGATTCTCTTTGTATGCAATGTTGATATTATCCGGATGCGATGAGATGATGGTAGGATATGGAGGTGATTACACTTACAATGTAATGTATGGTCCTTGGATATACCTACATGATGGCTTTCTGTTATACACCTGAATGGCACCTCTCCGTCCGAGTGCTGATATCCCTCATGTCGGCACACAAAAGGACACTTATGGATTGAGGTTTTCCTAGGTTCACTATACCTTGGTTTATGATGAAATACATTGCCTATATGCCCAGATGATTACTTTGCCATTTTGATATTTTGAGTAGCATACGCGACTATATCTATTGACATCTCGCGCATCATGCGCGAGTATCATGTTCAGCAGGTCGCACATACATGTATGAGTGGGTTGCACTTGTATAGAGTCGTGTATCATACGCGGGTTGCTCTACTATAGACCCGCGCATGGTTTCCTCAAAATTAATATTTAAAAACACGATTTAATGGGAGATTAGTTTAATCATTTACTTTAATCCCATTAACTGCTACAACCTCCCTAACCTTCGAGAACTGCCTCATTTCATCCATATAAATAGAGGCCTTGGGGAGGGGGTTGGAGACATACTTGGAGAGCAAAGTTATGCTGGTGGATTGTCTACAGAATCTTTGGAGCAGAGAAACTTAGAGTCCTTTGGTGACAGAGGAGTCCTTGTTCAGACATTGGGTTGTAACCTAAACTCTTTCTATTATTGTTAATAAAGATATTAATTCTTCCATATGTGTTTTATATCTTGTGGATTGGTAAATGTTTACATTTCAATATAATATATGATTTGCCTAACCTGCATCTATATATATGAATTTCTTTGTATCTGGAAGAGTGTTTATTAATAGGTGAAGGAGGAACTGTTGATGTATATGTAACTTCGGAATGTATTCTTCTATGTATCTTATGTATTGTAACCCGATGTTTATTCCGGGATGTTTCTATTATGTATTTGAGTCATGTGGTCATGCCCCGATGTTCCGATTGGGAGGATTAATAATGTAAACAAGTCATATCAAGTCATTAGGTAAGTCCCCACAGTTTCGGGGCACTTGGGTTATTATACACTAATTAAGGTGTAGGATCGAGTAATTAATTATAAGTTAAGCCTACATGGTTGAGTGCACTTCAAGTCAACGGAAGAATATAAATAGAGAGTGAGAGTCTCTCTATTTATCACTTGTGACTTACATCACTTGCTCTCTCAAGTGTGGCACACCTTTGGAGAAGGAAATACTTTGGCTTGACAGAAGACAAAAGGCCGTTGTTGTGTTGGGAGGTCATCTTACTATTTTGGGATCACATCTTGTGGTGATACTATCTTAGAGGAATTTGAGGGGTTTTCTCCATTTATGGTTTCCCCTCCTAAAATCTTTGTGTCTCTTGTCTCTTTTGATGTGCTTATGTGATTGTTGTGCTTGTTATTCTCTCAGTGAAAAGATCTTAACATAATGCTAGCTTAAATGTTGAAAAACTAACATGCTATCAGAGCTAACCTGAGAAGAAGACATTGTGCAGCTACAAGAACTAGGGATTCCTAGTTTGTGGATCTTCCTCCACATATTTCCAGCACAAGTATGCTAGGATGACTCTCCATTGAAGGGTGCATCTTTCTGTCGATGCGGAATTCAATTTCAAGCATTTTCAGTTTCGATGCGGAAATTAGGGCTTTCTACAGAAGAGTAATTTTTGAGTGAGACCAGCATAGTATTTTTCTCCTCATCAAAACCGAAATTTAGAGACCTGGATCAATAAATTTGGTTGGGTGAAACTCCGGGAAAGTCAAACCCTAGTTTGACCCTGAGCTAGGAGAAACCCTAAATACTAAAACTGCTAAGTTTTGGTATAGTCGCTACATTCCGAGATTGGCAAATTTTCAGACGCAGAAAATTGCAGGGGCCGAAGATAAAGTCCTGATGAACTCTTTGTCAAAAGATCAGCCTCAGATTCGCTATATTCTGGGAGATATGATCTCTCCAAGTTAGGGTTCCAGCCTCTTCCAGAAATCATCCATAAACAGGGCACCTGGGGCGATATGTAATATATTGGGATACAGAGGTCCAAATGGAATTCCTGAAGATGTTATAGAAATGGCACATACTTTACTTTCTGTGGTATGAATATCAGACTCAGAAGATGAACCAATGACACGTGGCATGCCTTACAACTTCGCTGTTTTGAACAGTCCTGTAACAGGTCACCTTGGGAAAAGGATCATAAATCCCAAATGGTGAAACCAATTCTGATTAAACCTGTGGTTTTGGATCAGGGACATGCGAGGTTACCTCAGTAAGAAATTTCAGACTCATAGGAGCAGTAATGTCAGAGATATCACAAAAAAAGTAACAGGCATTTCTGCAGAAGAAATCAGAAAATTAGGGCTTCCTGTTCCGGGAGCTTCCCTCCACTGTTTTCAGAAAAGGAGTACATTGGACAGCTCCATTTGAAGAGATATATCTGTTCATCCAATCATATCTGAAGGATTCCAAGTTTTGAAAATTAGGGTTTCTATGACAAACCCTAGATCAGCAAACTCCAGGACAAGGACAGACACCTCAAATCGGTAAGATCTAATTCTTTGCTAATTCCATTTGAGATTCTTATTTCAATATGATATATCACATCAGCTTGGTGACAATCTTGGGGAAGTTGACAACTTCCAAGCCTGGAAGTATATGATCTCTCTAAAGAAAAAGGGTTGGACACCTACATGAGTATAGAGGTTCCAGTCTCAGAGGGAGACGAGGCCAAAGAGGACAACATGCTCATGCTGCAGAGGATGATGAACCATCCATAAAGAGATACAGATATGAAAGTGAAGATTCCTCAAGCGAGGATGAATATGTTCTGATATCAGCTCTCACAGATAACATTACTCATGGAAGTGATGATTGGCTTATAGACAGTGGGGCTTACAAACATATGACGGGATTCAAGGAATCCTTTGTGAGACTGTCAGAACATGAATCCCCTCACAAGGTGAAACTAGGAGATGAATACCAATATCCAATAAAAGGTAGTGGGGAATATTCATACAAGCTAGAATCTGGTAAGTCTCTAACAATGAAAGAAGTATTGTTTGTTTCAGCATTGATGTAAAAGGAATGCGGATTGCATTCATAGACGGTCAAGTCATCATGTGGCCAAAAGGAAA
>LPNX010519270.1:158330-170241 GCA_001517045.1 Pseudotsuga menziesii
TTGAGTCATAAGAAGAGAAGAGAAGATGGGAGCAATTGAAGATCAAGAAAAGAAGATCCCTCAAGCAATGAGGAATATGAAGAACTCAACTCTTGAAGAACTTCTTATCCACCTCAGCATTTGGATAAGAAACGATGCGACTATGAAGCTGAAGGCTCAAGAAGGAGTATACCCTTGAAACAAATAAAGATAAGTATTCAATTGTCATTTCATTATATTATTTTGTTATGCATTTGTTTATATTCAGCTGTTGTATTATGCATGATAGGATGTTTGCATTAATGACAGCATACTACTAATATGCATGTGATGGGTAAGTAGCTCATGGTGCTATACAAATTCTCCATTTCTACTTATCTAGAATGAAACCTCTTTGCTGACATATTGGATTAGTGCACAATCTCAATGTTGTCCTGGTAGAGATGTAAGGCATCTAGAAAGTTTCAGTGAGATATGGATGAATGTTGTATTGGCTAAAGTAGTTGCATGATCATATATTTATGCATAAGAATTTGCCAATATGAATTTTCCTTATGAAATGTTCTAACCATGCAAATGCATTTGACTTGTAGGAAAGATCGCATACATAATCGCTTACAAGAAAAGAAGAATGAAGACTTGTTCCGAAGAACAAGTGACGACAGTTTCAAGACAAAGAATAATATGATGAATGCAGTGACATCATTGATGCAGAACCTTCCAGTTCAAGAAGAATGATGTCAGGGCATAGTATAGAGACCTGAAGAGAAGTTCATAGTTCCATCATGCAGTAGATGGAAACATGGTGGGACACAAAGCAAGATTCGTAGCATGAGGCTTCTCATGAAGAGAAGGCATAGTCTACAAAGAAACATTTACAGCTAATAGAAGTGAAGTCACATGACATGCATAATCATGTGTGCAAATGAAAGAAGGCCTTGTACGAGTTCAGAAGACACCCATGGGATAACACATATATGATGATCTTGATGAATATCTTAACCTTTGCTACAAGGTTGATAGAGGATGACGAGCTCACAGATGGGTGGAAGATGAAATTTTGAAGAAGTTCAAGATAGAGGATCTTAGTATCCAGTGATCCTAGATGGATACTACTTGTCACTCCAGTACAGAATTTTTCAGTGCATAGAGTACAAAAGACAGAGGGAATATGATGCTCTGCTTCAGAGGGAGTGACTACAAAATATCCTGAGGATCAACATGGTACTGAGAGTAAAGTGGATTCCAACCTTTGCTTCAAGGTTGAAGACGAAAGACCAGTGATGCTCCTGTTATGTGTCGATGCACTATTGTTCTAGGTATGGAGGTGTGGAAGAGTGCAGATGGAATCTTCCTTGGGCAAAGGAAGTATGCAGTAGAGATCCTGAAGAGGTTCAGGATGATGGACTGCATGACCACACCTATAGCATCAAACCTGAAGCTATTGAGTGATGCTTCTTCAAAGACAGTTGATACTACAATGTATCGTCAGATGATTGGGTCCTTGATGTACCTGAGACCAAATATTTGCTTTGCTGTGAACACATTGAGACATGTTCACCTGATGGTTGCAAAGCATGCAGGGGTACAGTTTATTATGGGCTCAAGTACGATGCGAATCTGAAGATTAACCCGGAGGGTTATGTTGATTCAGATTGGGCAGGCAGTGCCATCGACAGGAAGAGTACTTCAGGATGTTGCTTCAGTATGGGATCAGGTGTGATCTCTTGGTTTAACAGGAAGCAATCCTGTGTGGCACTAAGTACAGCTGAAGCAGAGTATGTCGTAGCTTGTTCAGCTAGTTGTGAGGCAGTATGGCTATGGAAGCTACTGTCTGAGTTATTTGATCTCCCGTTGGAGGCTACTAGTTTCTTCTGTGATAACCAGAGTTGTGTGAAGCTGTCCGAGAACCCAGTGTTTCATGACAGGTCGAAACACATAGAGATCAAATATCACTATATCAGGGATATAGTGCAGAGAGGAGCTGTGAAGCTCCTGTATGTTGCGACGAACGAGCAGATTGCAGATGTGCTGACGAAGCCACTAGCCAGGGCGAAGTTCGAGTACTTCAGAGAGAGACTTGACGTGCTTCAGATCGAGGATACTTCGAGGAAGAAGTGATGGACACATTTGCTGAAGCCATTCCAAGCATGTTAGAAGGGGGATCCTTCACATGGCTATGGATGTAAGCGCTGGATGATGTGTGCTTGGACCATGTATATATATATGTATCAGGTGCATACATTGTATGTTCAGGTAGATCATGTATGATGATAGATACTTGGTATGCATCAGGTAGATGCACTATATGATCAAGATGATCATGGATGACGAGATTTAGGATGTTGCTCCAGATGATATGCAGCAGGATGTTGCAGTGATGATGATCAGGATGATCATGAGTACATCAGGATGATGTATGGTGAGTATCAGGTTGATACTCTATGGCCGTGGATCAGGTTGTGCAGATGAGCATGTAATTCGGAGCCCTGGGAGATTTGCAGATGGTCTTTCGAGGTTTTGCCTATGGCATGTAATTCGGTGCCCTAGGACATCTGGCAAATGCTCTTTCGAGTTTTTTCTCTGGGAGGACATGTAATTCGGAGCCCTGGGAGATCTGCAGATAGTATTTCGAGGTTTTTCCTATGGCATGTAATTCGGTTCCCTGGGATATCTGGCAGATGCTCTTTCGAGGTTTTGTCCTATGGCATGTAATTCGGTTCCCTGGGAGATCCGTTAGGTTGGGCTGTGTGCCCGTAATCAGTCCTGGGATGCTCTTGCGAGGTTTTGCCATGACCACATGTAATTCGGAGCCCTGGGAGATCCTATAGGTAGAGCTATGTGCTCGTAACAGCCTGGGATGCTCTTGCGAGGTTTTGTGGTGAGGTCACATGTAATTCGGAGCCCTGGGAGATCCTATAGGTAGAGCTGTGTGCTCGTAACAGCCTGGGATGCTCTTTCGAGGTTTTGTGATGCATGTAATAAGTCCTGAGGATTCCATAGTATGGCCGGTGATGATGAAGACCTGCAGGTGGTGGGCCTACATCCAGCATGAAAAAGGGATGGCTCTATAGAACTTCCTATGACGAGATATTACACACATGATGATGACCAGAGGAGATCCAGATCGAGCTATGATCCAGATCCAGTTATGATGACTCCGAGAGATCCAGATCGAGTGATGATCCAGATCCAACAGTGATGATCCAGATCGAGAGATGATCCAGATCCTGTCCAGAGAGATGATCCAGATCGAGTGATGATCCAGATCCAGTCCAGTGATGTTGATCCAGATCGAGTGATGATCTAGACCCAGTGATGCCATTTTTTGATGATCCAGATCGAGAGATGATAGAGATCCAGATGACTTGAAGATGAAGAAGAATTGATGACAGAGATGACTTGAAGACGAACATGATCCAGTGATACAGAGAAGAAGACCAGTGCTGAAAATTGTGTCGAAAGAATACCTTCCTAGTTAAGAGGGAGTGTTGATGTATATGTAACTTCGGAATGTATTCTTCTATGTATCTTATGTATTGTAACCCGATGTTTATTCCGGGATGTTTCTATTATGTATTTGAGTCATGTGGTCATGCCCCGATGTTCCGATCGGGAGGATTAATAATGTAAACAAGTCATATCAAGTCATTAGGTAAGTCCCCACAGTTTCGGGGCACTTGGGTTATTATACACTAATTAAGGTGTAGGCTCGAGTAATTAATTATAAGTTAATCCTACATGGTTGATTGCACTTCAAGTCAACGGAAGAATATAAATAGAGAGTGAGAGTCTCTCTATTTATCACTTGTGACTTACATCACTTGCTCTCTCAAGTGTGGCACACCTTTGGAGAAGGAAATAATTTGGCTTGACAGAAGACAGAAGGCTGCTGTTGTGTTGGGAGGTCATCTTACTGTTTTGGGATCACATCTTGTGGTGATACTATCTTAGAGGAAGTTGAGGGGTTTTCTCCATTTATGGTTTCCCCTCCTAAAATCTTTGTGTCTCTTGTCTATTTTGATGTGCTTATGTGATTGCTATGATTGTTATTCTCTCAGTGAAAAGATCTTAACATAATGCTAGCTTAAATGTTGAAAAACTAACAGGAACTATCCTGGAGACTCTGGAAGTGGATCAGAGAGGGAGAAGCTAGCTTGGATCAACCTTCGTGTTTTACAAGTAAGTTCCTGCTACTTTCCTATTTCCTATTCTGTGCTTTTAGAGTCAAACTGTCTGCAAGTTATGAGTATGTTGGTAATGCCCCAGACCTAGGTTATTAGGTGAATTATCTTGTACAACAGAACTAGCGACTCCATTGGGGAAGCCTAGTCTGCTTTAGGTCTTTTTCTGTTGTCCTGACCAGTCATTGCTCGAAGTTTTGTTTGTGATTGTTGTCCTGCTTTATTACTTACTGTATCATTTGAAAGTCTTGGGTCTTTCTCTGTTATTGAGAATTCTTTTTATGCCCATACGCGGTTTGTCCCACTAGACAGTCGCGCATATTGAGTCCCATATGCGGGTTGTTCCACTGTACAGTCGCGCATCGTTCGCAACCTACACTACTACACAGACGCGCATACTCCTGAAAACTGTGAATTTTGTGTCAAAGTTTGCTTGTTCTTTGGCCTGTTATAAGTCCTATTTTCTGTTAAGACTTTCTTTAAGAGTGTTGCAGAGTTGGCTAAGTGTATCAGGTGATCACATCTTAGTGCTTTTCGAAGCCCTTGGGTTCTTTTTACTTGTTTTATTTACTGTATGCATCTTGAAACTTTCTGGCCTATTTGGGTTATTGGTTTGAGTGCCTGAGTCTAGATCAGTGATCAGGGTCTTAGACTCTGTTTGTCCAGTTTACTGTCTGTCAGTTATTGGTTTGCACTTGCTTGTTTAAAATTCTGCAGTGATCTCTTGGTCATTGTCTGCACCCAAGTTGAGGTCCTAGCCTGCTTTTCTTGCTGGTTTTTAGGTTCTGTTTGCCTGTTAGTTTCAGTTTGTGTTTTTTATACAGTCTATAAGTGTCAAGTTTACTCAAGCATTGCATTTATACATGCACAGTAGTTTTTTGAGTATTTTTTAAAATAAAAAACAAAACATAGTTAATCTTTTGCATTGTAATTTTTGCATTAGAGTAGTGTTTGTTTCAGTTTAAGAAATACTATCTCAGAAAAATACAAAAACATATAGGATTAGTTTCTCTTTTTGCTGCATATAGTTCATCTTATTTGAAAAAAATGAAAAGAAGTTTATTTCATAGTGATAGTTTGCTTTAAATGCACCTTTTACTTTCATTTATTTCCTGCTGAGTCAAAACATCATACAGTCCATCACTTCCACTTCCTTTGAGTAAAGAACAACCCTTAAAATTAACGCTTTAATTTAAAATCTATTAGTAAGTTTTTATTTTTAGGGCCTTCCACCTACTAGCTTAGGCTAGGTTTGTGGGCTAGGGAGTGTAAACTTCCCACAAACTATAAACTTAGACGTAGTGGGCTTTTCATTAGGTAAATCCTTGGTTCTACCGTTGTATCTGGGAATCTCCTCTCAAACGGGAGTTAAGCACTAGGCCGCGTGGAGGCTTGGACAGAGGGGATAACCCCCCGAATCCTTGTCAAAACGTAACCCAGGACTTTTACGCATCTGGGGATTCTTTCCTAGACAGAGTTTCGGGCTCAGCTAACCTGCCCATGCGTACGATTTCGGCTTGCGACTGTCCCCCCAGACAGTAGGTATTGTCAAGGTAGCCTTAGTCTCTTGTCTTTTTAGGGCTCATACCCAAGTAAACCGGAAGGTTATTTCTGGTTCACCTTGAACGGACTTGGAAGGTAACCCTTGTGGAAAGTGTAGGAGGGCGGTTGGGTGATTTCTCCGCTTGTGCCTAAGAACCCCTCAAGGACGCCAAGTAACTGTTCATCAGCTTTCTTCGGGAAAGCATATCTTTATAGCCTGTCTTGATTGCTTGAGACTTAGGATTTTTTTTAGTGTATGCTCTGTGGATCTGCTTGTGTTTAGTTGGCCTTAGGGTGTGTTTTTTTTAAATCTTAATTCTGGAGGACCAAGAGATTAGAAAGTCAAGAAGGTTGAGAAACCTTCCTCCTCTCACACCACTGGAACCTCCACCTTTACCTCAAAGGCGGAGACTAAGCACAGGTGGTTCTTTTGAACCAGTAGGAGTAACTGAGGTTCTTGGTGAACCGGAATTAATAGCTAACCGCTTTGACTTTGACACAGTCGAGGTAGAAGAATTGCAAGCTGGCGAGTTTGCAAGAAATTATAATACCCCCTTGACTGATTTGAATGATCCAGTGATCGTGCAGGTTAGACCTTTTAGTTCACCAGTGCTAGGTGTACCTGTAGGTAGAGTATGTCTTCTGAAGGAGAAAGTTCATTTGTTTTCACCTCAACCCTTCCGGTTGAAGGTGTACTACCTCCCCCTGTTAGTACCCCTAGACCTAGTTTACCTTCCACACCCTTAACTCCAGCAAGCCGGGTGGTCCAACCACCGGCTTACTCGAACATTGGAAGTATGTCTGGTGATATGGCTACTAGGATTCCTAGTATGCCTACAATTGCTTCTTCCTTCCCTTACACTACCCACAGTGGTCCGATGGGATCCTCGGCCTTTGTTCAAGGATTCCCTTGGAATGGGGGGCACATACCCCCATCCAATCCATACGTAGGTCCACCTCCTTCATATGTAGGAGTGCAGTTTGGTAGCAACACCTCTTACGGGAAAAGCTACCAAACCCCTATTTCGATTCCATACACGATCTCTCCCTTCTCTTTGTTTAGTGGAGGGATACCTGCTCCAGTCTTTTAGACCCAACTTCTATGGGGATGACCCGAACCACTTACACTGCACCTCCTACCCAAAATCCGGTGGTTTACGGATGGAACCCATTCCAAAGCAACCTACCCACTTCACAACCGGTGTCTGGGGGCAACCCCACCTTTACTTATGGGCATTCAGGGGCTGGACCCTCGAATACCCAAGCTGGCACTTCTAGTACACCGGTTAGGCCCAAGCTTCCTTTTCTGGCAACTTTGAACTTTCCAGACTTATCAAAATTGATGAACGATCCGGTGAGGCATGACCCCTTGTGGCCACCTGTTCCCACCAAACTGCCCTCGGACATCCCTAAGTTCGAAGGTAAGGTTGGTGAAGATCCTGGGGCACATGCCACCACCTTCCACTTATGGTGTTCTTCCAACTCATTGAATGAAGATTCAGTGAGATTGAGGCTGTTCCAGAGGACCTTGACGGGCACTGCGGAAAAATGGTACATTGAGCTACCTTCTGCTGCTTTTAGTAGCTTCTGGGACTTGGCTACCGCTTTCCTTAGCCACTTTCAGCTTCCAGTCCGTTACGACTTCGGAACAGACTTGTTGTCCACCTTTAGACAAAACAAGGCAACCCACATCTCGGATCATATCCAAGAGTGGAGGAGGCGAAAGAGCCTCATTAAAGCTACCATCCCTCCTAAGTTTCTATTAGAATAGTTCCTTAAATCTTTATTGCCCTATATATCTAAGGATGTCTCCACATCAGGAGTGACTAGTGAGGAAGAAGCCATACTCAGGGCCTAGCAATTGGACTTGATTTATTCACAGTCTGGGATTTTATATGAAATCATCCCTGAGGCACCTAGGCCTTCTCATGAGGCCGAGAAACCCAAGCCTGGACCCCATGCTGATGGTGTGGTTGGGTCCGTAAACTCTACCACTGTAGAGTCTTTGACAAAACAACTTCACCAATTGTCTGTCAAACAATATACAGTGGAGGCAGCAAAGGCTGCCCCCTCCTCCCAAAGTGCAAATGTTTTTGCACAATCCTCTTCAAAGGGCAATCAGCAGCCCGGCGGGAAGAAGAAGAAAGGAAAAAAGGGAGAGGAAAACCAAAATCAAAACAATCCCAAGCCCGCAAACAATGCTGATGGAGGCAAAAAGGAGAAGAATAAAGTCAAGTTTCCTTGTAAGTTGTGCCAAGGAGACCACCTCACTCACCTTTGTCCCCTCATGGAACAAGCTCAGAAGCTGTTACAAACGCAACCACCGGCTGTCTTGAAGGATCCATTTCCCCCAAGGGCAGAATTCTGCCTAAGCTTCTACCCTAGCAGGGGGCACTCAAGCTGCCCCTGACCCCAATTATATCAACATGGTTAGATCCTCAACCTTGTTACAAACCAGGAACAAGAACTATGACAATGAGAAGGGTAAAGCTGTAGTTGAAACTTCCAACCCTCTCACTATAGAGAAACCTGCGGAAATAATGCCAAAGATGCCCGAAGGTGTCTTTAAGAAGACTTTGCATAACCCAAATGCCAAAGCTACTGTTCACTACTCTGTGGTTGAAGACTTAGCTCAGACTCTGTGTGCAATGTTAGCTTTGGAGGTGCTACAGAGCTGTCCTGCTCAGCAGGATGCCCTCTTAGCAGCTCTAGGTAGCATGGACTCTTCGAGTCTCACAGCGAAGTTTCATTTCTCTGATCTTAAAATTTCCCTCCCTTATCATGTAGCTCTATCGATAGACATTGTCCATGGTGGTAAGACCATTGGACGTGCATTTATTGATGAGGGAGCCTCTACTTGTGTTATGTCCCTGGCTTGTTGGAAAGCTCTTGGATCCCCAGAGTTGGTCCCATCAACCACTTTACTTACTGCTTTTGATGGAAGGTCTTTCCATCCACATGGTATCCTGCCGGATTTCGAGCTTAAGTTGGCTGGCAAAGCAGTCTCTGTTGAAGTCGAAGCGATTGATGCTCCATTGGACTACAATTTGCTTCTGGGTAGGAATTGGACTTATGCAATGTCTGCTATTGCATCTGCTGTCTTTCGTGTCATGGTATTTCCACATGAGGGCAAGCTGGTCACTGTTGACCAACTTGATTTTACTCGTAAAGGCCACTTAGAGTCTAAATATTCCACTGTGCCATTGGTTGATCAGGAAAAACCTGCTGCACAAATCTTGGGGGCTGGACTGTACGCATCATTGATGGGCACATTCGATATTCCAGCTCCAGTCCTTTATCTCGGTTCTACTACTGTAGGGGATTCCATTAATTCGGTGGTCGATAGGACTGATCCTTGGGTCCTCCCAACCCCTCAGGAACCAGAAGTGCCCTTATCTACAGTGGAAGTGGCATATCAAGCTATTACCCAAACCACTGTAGATCCCATTCCAGATCCTCTTACAGTCTCAGATGATCTGGAAGAAGTTTATATGCCTGCATGGGCAGAAAACTCTTTACATTCCATAGATTGCTTAGACACTGTTTTACCTTCAGACGAAGCTATTCTGGAAGTTATGTGTTCACGTGATAAGATATGTGAGGATCTTCATCACCGATCTTATTTTCTTCCAGAGCTAAGCAAGATCGAAAACCAAGAGTTTCATGTGAGACTACATGGAGATGTTGATATACCTGTTAACCCTTTGCCTAGGGAAGGGGTGTTTGCTGAGGGGAATATGGCAAACATTTCCGCCACCATACCTATCAATATCTCTGTCAAACCAGATATCGTGGAAAATACCTATATAGGTGCAAGCTGCTCTCCGGAGGAGATTGCTATTTATACATCCCTTTTCAAGGAATTCCGTGATATCTTTGCCTAGTCGTATGAGGAGATGCCAGGCATTGATCCATCTATTGTTCAACATGAGATCCCAACCTATCCTGATGCTAAGCCGGTTCAGCAAAAATTATGCCCCATGAACCCGCGTAAAGCGGCGGCTGTGAAGGCAGAGGTAGAAAAGCTCTTGAAAGCAGGTTTTATATATACCATTGCTTTGACTAAGTGGGTGTCCAACCCAGTCCCTGTTGATAAAAAGCAAGGGGCTATTCATGTTTGTACGGACTTTAGTGACCTTAACAAAGCCTATCCCAAGGACAACTACCCTACACCATTTATTGATCAAATCATAGATGCATGTGTGGGTAATGAAGTATTTTCGTTTATGGATGGTTTTGTGGCTACAATCAAATCCAAATCAAACCGGAAGACCAGCATAAAATAGCTTTTATTTTCCCTTGGGGTACATTCGCGTATAGAAAAATGCCATTTGGATTAAAAAATGCAGGGGCAACCTTTCAACGAGCCATGAACTTTGCTTTTCACGATATAAAAGCCATTGTCGAGCCTTACCTGGATGATCTGCCTGCTCATTCTCGCAAGAGGATCCAACATCCAGAGCATTTAAGGTTGATTTTTGAGAGATGCAGGTACTATAAAATTCGCTTGAATCCCCACAAGTTTTTTTTCTGCGTCGAATCAGGTAGATTGCTTGGATTCGTTGTCTCTAGCAGAGGCATACAGGTGGATCCATTAAAAGTCGAGGCCATTGTAAATCTACCTTCTCCTCGTTCACTTAGGCAACTTCAGAGTCTACAAGGAAAGTCTAACTTCCTTCGACATTTTGTAGTGAATTATGCCAAGATCACAAAAGGTTTCATGCGCCTGCTTAAGCAGGACACCCCATTTGTATGGGATGAAACTGCACAACTCGCGTTCGAGGCATTAAAGAAAGCCTTGTTTCCGGCTCCTCTATTACGCCCGCCAGATTAATCTAGGGATTTTTTATTATATCTGGCCGCGTCGGAGTCTACCATTGGGGTAGTGCTAGTTCAGGAGGATGACAAGCTCGTTGAGCATGTTGTCTATTATCTTAGCCATGCTTTGGTTAGGCCTGAGCTTAAGTACTCTCACATCGAGAAGTTAGCCTTAGCGGCTATTTATGCTGTACAGAGGTTACGGCACTACATCTTACTGAGGACCACTACTGTAGTGGCGGATGTAAACCCTTTCCAATATGTTTTATCCCGACGCATTGTTGGGGGAAAATTCAACAAGTGGATAGTCATTCTCCAAGAGTTTGACTTAGTTTTCCAATCCGCTAAATCCAAAAAGTCCTTAGTTTTTGTCGAGCTTATAGCAGAATTCCCTACGGAAGAAGATGTAGTGGTTCAAGATGACTCATTCCCAGATGAGCACATCTTCCTTATATCAACCTCTGATCCTTGGTACGGATATATTCTCATATATCTCCAGACTTTGAAGTATCCTACCGCTTACTCTAGGGAAGACCGATGCAAGTTACGTCTTCATGCTAAAAACTACCTCATAATTGGAGATACATTATATCGAAGAGGGGTAGATTCTGTCTTGCGCCGCTGCCTTACCCATGAGGAAGCGGAGATTGTCCTAAATGATTCCCATAGTGGAGCGTGTGGGGGTCATTTATTATGGTTAGCAACGGCCCAGAAGATATTACGTGCCAGGTATTTCTGGCCCACCATCTTTAAAGATTGTGTGGAAGCTGTAAAACGCTGTCATCCATGTCATCTATATACCAGAAAAATGTGGTCACATCCTGCTCCCTTGTTTCCCGTCGTCTCGGTAGGCCCCTTCATGAAGTGGGGGATCGATTATATGACATGCAACCCAACCTCGGCTGGGGGGCACAAATACATCATTATCGCTGTCGACTATTTCACAAAATGGGCAGAGGCAATGCCTACTTTCAAAGATAATGGGGAAACGGCAGCTTACTTCGTGTTTAATCAGATTATTGCTAGGTTTGGTATTCCCAAAGTGATTGTCACTGACCATGGCAGTCATTTCCAAAATCACATGATGACAGAGCTGACCACCATGCTCGGATTTCGACAAGAACACTCCTCTCCTTATTATCCGCAAGCAAATGGTCAGGTTGAGGCTGTAAACAAGACTTTGAAAACTATACTTAAACGTACTATTGATACAGCCCGTTCAAATTGGCACATCATGTTATATCCTGCTCTTTGGGCTTATCGAACCAATGTCAAAACTGCTATGGGTTTTCCCCCTTCCAACTCGTTCACGGGGTGGAAGCTATTACACCGATTGAATGCGAAATCCCATCCTTGCAGATAGCTATTCATGTGCTACCTGACACAAC
>LPNX010519279.1:5206-21622 GCA_001517045.1 Pseudotsuga menziesii
TCACTGGCATAGGAAGGGTACTTATGGATTGTGTCAAAGAGTTTCTTATTTCTCTAGTCCACTAGATGTCCATCATGCTATGTGAGGATTGCACCTACAACATAATATTAGGCATCTAACTTAAACTTAACTGATTGTTGTTTGTTTGGTGACATGAAGATTGGTGATAAGCATAGGTGACATTCAAAATCCTTGAATGCTTTCCACTACACCTTGGATAAAGAGAATTATCTTTGGATCTATCCTTGATAACCTTGCTTAGGGGGGAAGTGATGTGAAAGAACCTAAATTCAAACCTATGGCCGAAGTTGGAAAGGCCCAAGAAGTTGCAAAAGTCCTTTAGTGTCACTAGGGTTGGGTAATCATAAATGACATGGATCTTTGTTGGATCCACATGCACAACATGATCATTTATGGTATGTATCCTAAATATTGAATTCTTTGAATGCTAAATGAATAATTATTTATATCGGTATATGACTTATGTTGTTGAAGGGTGTTGAACACTTAATAATGCGCTTTATATGTTCCTTATAGGTTTTACTAAAGATGAGGACATCATCTAGATATATGACCACAAAGGAAGTTGTGAATGGGCATACATTATCATCCATCATCCGTATGAACATTTTTGGGAATTATTTAAGTTTAAAAGCATTTTCAACCACTCAAAGGTACCTTCTCTATACCTGAATTGATTGAGAAGATCATTGATCTAGGGAAACTATATTGTGGTTCTTGAGTTGATTGAGAAGATCATTGATCTAGGGAACTATATTGTGGTTCTTGGTTGTGATTTGTCTCTATGGTTCATATAGGTTTGTTTAGTTGGTGTTTTATGGATTTTTTTCAATCCTCCATGAATTCACGAAGGATTGAAAAAAATCGGGCAGCATTTCGGCTTGCCCGGGACACATTTCAAAATTAAACCGGTAGCATAAACGCTACCGGTTGACATAATTTATATATATATATATAACAAATTAACAAAAAAATCCAATTTAACTACAAATTTTCAAAAATCCGGCAGCATTTCTGCTTGCCGGTACACATTTTAAACATGAAAATAATAAAAACATACATTTACCATATTTTAAAATAAATTTTATAAATTTATTAAAAAAAAATTTAAATTCCGTTTAAATTGAAAAACAATTATTTTAACTGAAAAACAATTATTTTAACTGTTACCTCTTGGGTCGGATGCCATCGTGACGAGGTTGGGTTGCTTCAGGGTGCCAATGCTTACGTTGCTCTCACTTCGTATCTCGGTCGAGCTTTCACGGTGTAGTTTTGTGAAACAAACAGTGGGGGCCCGCGGCCTCTATTTATAATTTTTTCAATACAGGCACCTCAGTCGAGGTATTTACCTCGGTCGAGGTAAATACCTCGACCGAGGTGCATACCTCGACAGAGGTATTTATTAACCCTCGGTCGAGGTTTTAATAGCTCGACCGAGGTGTTAATAGCTCGATCGTGTGCGTCCAATGTCATCAAAATCACTTTCAAACTCTTGTGACATTACTATCTTTACTTTTTCATCTGAAACCATGTCCATTACTCCTTTTTTATGTAGCAGCATCTTAATGGACAAGTTTAGAGACTTTAGGTACTTACCACGATATCCTTTGAAGAAGTACCGCTCAGCCTCGCTGAAGCTTTTTCTCTGGTCAACTGCAAATTCTGTAACAAAGCCTCCTAGCACGCTCGCAAGCCAGAAGTCCACTGCTCTCGTAATGGGATTCTCGAGGTTCTGCACGGTCTGAATCAGCTCTGGTGTCCAGACAATGTTTCTTTTCTTCTTGAATATGTTTCTATCTATCAACTTGGATAACCAGTCGAAAAGCTTGTTTCCATAGGTCGCAAAAAATATGGCGTGTATGTCTAAAGTGATATGCTTTTCTAACCAGGCCTCGGTGCTTAGTTTAGGGCTCCGATTTTCTTTCTGAGCAAACTCCCTTAGGTTTGAATCCAGCCACTGGTGAAACTCTTCTCTGGTGGGATGCCAACAGAACATTAGCACTCAGTTGTTCAAAACCGGCAACAGAACCATTTGTTGGCTGCTATGGGCAGACCCGGGTTTACTATAATCAACCAATAACACCCCTAGATCACTGGCCCTTTCGGCGATAGACCACAAAGTGTCCTGAAGTCTCACCCGAAGTGACTCTAATGGGTTGGCCAAGGACTCAAGTGTCTTGGACCGGGTTTTGTGGTGATCCCACTGGTGGCTCCCAGCTCTCCTAGCTGTGGTCTCTCCTCTGCACATCGCATGATATCCTGCTCATGTCACGCGATTTCCTTGCCTCGCAGCTCTTCTAGCCACAAGATACTCCCTTATACCGTCGCGCGATCTTTTCCTGCGGCGCGCACTTTCTCAGACCCGCAATATCTCCAACCTTACCGCATCGCCACGCACGGTGCGACACGCAATTCCTGCCCAATGCTAAGTCCTTCACCTGCAGTATCGTGCACCGCAGCTCCTCTGCCGGTGTGGTATCACCTCTCTGTGATATCCTACCTCCACGGTTTAGCGCACTTAGCATTGCTCGTGTTGACATGCAAGGCTTAACATACAAGGCTATTCGATACTGCAATAGAGACTATTTTATGCAAAGCATAAATGAACCATGAACAATGTGCCAAAGATGTTAACCTATATTTATCCTTCTCTATTGCTGTGAACTGATTAACACATTCATTCATTAAACTGTAAACAAAGTCCATAAACTGACTGAGAAATGCATGAGTAAACATAACACATAAACCAATCGCATAACACTGATTTTAATGTGGTTCACCTCCAGGATGGAAGTTACGTCCACAGAATTGTGTTTTTATTATAGCTCAGGGGAAGGTAAAACATAGTTTTGCTGCACCGCATATGCAGCTTAAGATCTTCTCTCTTAGATCTCTTTTCTCTTCTATATTGCTCTCCTACAATATACTCTTCCCTCTCTGTCGATCCCTGCGGATCTTTACATACATATTCTATAAGCCAGCTACTGGTTACCGTAAGATTGCTACCGCTAATAACAGAACCAGAGCTAGGCTTTTACAACATTCTAATAGTCTGCAAAACACTACTAACTAACAAAATGACTAGCTAGCTCTTCAACCCGCCAACCAATCAACCAACCCTTCTACAATACAAAATATATTCTTTTATAGGCAGCCCGAAGGTCTTGCCATTACAACACTGTGGGCCTGTCCCAATAGTAACCCAAAACCTAACTAGTGACAGTCGGCCATATCTGTACTTGAGGTAGCCACTTTCCGTCACACCACAGCTCTCTGCAGTCTTCCATGCTTCCCGACACTAATCATGGGTACTATGCACCGCTTCGCTTTTCTGTCCTTCACCTTCAATGCTTCAGCCTCGTTGCTCCTTCTCCTTTATGAGGGTTGCTAAGCCCTCCTATCTTCCGTCGCTGCCTTCAATGCAGTGGTTGAGCTCTCTCTTCTCGGCTGCTTAGGTACCGTTGCCTTCTTGACTTTTCTATCTTAAAAGTCATTGTTTCTAGCTCTTCTCTCTAGCTGGAAACATGCTACGACATCGTAGCTCTGTCTTAACTTCTTTCCACCAAAACAAGCAGCTTCTTCTGTAGCTGCGGGACCCTGCTCCAACAGTCCCCTAACACTTACTTGTGGCTCATCCTCGAGCCACCTGCAGTGGGATTCTCCTGCTGTAGCTTTTCCTTGGCTTCCTACGAAGCCCTCTGCAACCTGTCACGAAGTCCTGTGACTTCCTTCTACATCACTTCGACAGTGTCTTTATATTTTATGTAACTTGCTTCGCTGGGCTCTCTTATCCTTCCTGCCCAATGTCATGGTTTCGCTCTCTTCGCTCTTGAAACCTTTTAAGAGCCTTCTAGTGTTTGAGAGGTTTTCTACAGATATCCTTTCCTCTTTATCTGGGTTAGAACTTTTATCACAAGGAAAGTCTGTATCTTCCAGCCTTCTCAAACATTTCATTCAGTCTAGAGCCTCGTATATGAAGGAGGGGCAAACCATGAATTCCATTCCAAGAACAAGCCTTTGCCTGCCTCCAGGAATTCGACCGACTGCTAAGTTTGCTGTCCTCTTCCACTTCTCTTCTCTTCGAAGTGCTACAGGTACCCATGCTACCTCTGATCATCAAATTTTTGTTGCATTGCCTTCGCAATCTTTGGTGCTTTTCTTAGCTGATCAGATAGGTCGGCGACCTTCTCCCATTGCTTTCTTTTTCTCATTTTTACTTTCCACCTAGAGGGAGATTTCTTCTCATCATTATTCTACTCTGCTTTCTTATCTTCAGTGATCGGCTCGGCGTTCTTCTTTTCCTTAGCAAAGACTTTGGTGACAACTTCTACTTTTGGTGCTTGACTCTTCATCCTTAGCGGCTGTCTGACTTGTGTTGTACTTAATTTCACAACCCTGGGCGACGTCGTCATGGCGGACCTACGGCCACCAGGGTCATAACGTCTCAGCATGCCTTCTAGAGGTTCGTCCTTGAACATAACCCACTCAGTACAAAATGGCGGACGTGCACTAGCTGCAACTTCTGAAAATCACAGCACTCTGTAACCACTTAGCTCTGGACACAGAACTCTTAGCAACTTAACTCTATGGCTCTCGGTTTTTCTGCAAATGTAACCGTCCCACTTGAATACTTTCTGCTTTTATGCCCAATACGATAATCTCGGATGCAACGGTCATCCAGAATGGACCCATCGGTAGTCATTAATTCCTCGACAAGACCACACCCGCCATCCGATCCCTAATAAATGCGGAAATCCGATCGAATTTCCCTCGAAACGTGTGTGCACAGGCGTCGATCCCGTCAGAGATTTGCCAAATCTGGAAAAATTAATTATACTGATATACCGGTCATTACCTCATTAACTACCTGTCAGATGCTAACTTGACTGGCCTTTGTCGGTTGCAAAACTGAGTACATGGCACGGGGAAACATCGTGCTACCGCGATGCGACTCCGTATCACCTGCATAAAACAATATTACCAAATTTTTTTTTTTGGTGTAGACTTGTTCCTGGTGCGATGCCTCCTTTCAACTACACTGGACATCTGCACTGCTTAGACTGGTTAAGAGGCAGGGTGGCTATCACTATAGGGCTTAAGCCTATTCCCATTAATCCATGTGGGAAAAAGCTCCCCATTCAGCTGGCTGAGCTGAACGGCACCTCCCTCTGTGACTTGTTGTATCTGATATGGCCCCAGCCAATGTGTCTTGAACTTCCCTGGAAACTTAATGAATTTACTGTCATAGAGGAGCACTAGGTCTCCGATCTTGAAAGTCTTGTTCTTAATGTGTCTGTCATGCCAAGCTTTTTCTCATGCCTTCTGCACTTTCTGGTGGAATCCGGCGATGAATCTGTCTTCTTCTAAGGCAAGCAGCTGTGCTAACCTTTCCTCGACTGTGTCTGTATCAGTCATCTTGGTAATTTGAGGGATTCTTAAATTGGGAAGAATATATTCCATAGGCATAACAGCCTCCTGTCCATACACCAAGCTGAAAGGTGTGTGTCCCGTAAGTTTCTTGCATGTGGTCCTGTATGCCCATAATACAACGTTAACTCTGAGGTCCCAATCATTCCTCTGGCTATTGCAGATCTTAGTAAGAGAATTTTCTAAAATCTTATTAAAGGCCTCCACTATACCATTAGCCTGTGGGTGGTAGGGAGTGCTCTTATGGTGTTGGATCTGGAATTCTTCTATCAATGCCTCAATAGTGTTGTTTAAGAAATGTGTGCCTTGATCACTCATCAAAATTACTGGGCATCCAAACCTACTGATGATGTTTTCAAAAAGGAACTGTGCAGCTGTAGCAGCATCACAATTTCTTACTACTTTGGCCTCTTCCCATCTAGTGAGGTACTCTGTTCCAGTGATAATATATCTCGCACCAGTACGCTTTCCTGGTGGGTTGATAGGACCCACAAAATCTATAGCCGATTTGTCAAATGCGCGCAACGTGACCTGCAGTCGCAGCGGCATTTCATCGCATCGCGAGGGTTTTCCTACCCTTTGGCAGATATCGCAGCATCTGCAAAATTCCTTGGTGTCTTTATGCAATGTAGGCCACCATAATCCTGCCTCTAGGATTTTCTGCACAGTTGAATTTCCTACGAAATGACCTCTTGCGGTTCCTAAATGTGCTTCTCTGATAATAGCATCTTTTTCATGCTGCATCACACATCTGCGTAGAACTTCATCTGGACCTAACTTGTATAGGTGTCCTGCGATGAGGGTGAAGTCTGCTACTTTAACAACCAACTGCTTCTTTTGCTGCTTAGTAAACTCATCAGGTGCTACTCTCGTAGTGAGAAATTGAATAATATCGGCATAGTACTCATCTGCGATCTGGATAGAGAACAATGACGCATCCGGTAGATTGTCATCTAGGTTACTTGGCTCTTCTCCTGAGTCTATCTGCGACAAATGATCAGGTCCTACATTCAGTCTTCCTTGTTTCACAATGATTTCAAAATCATACTCCTGAAAGAGGAGTAACCATCTACAGATTCTCCCCCCTAACATTGGCTTATTGACCAAATACTTTAACGTAGAATGGCCAGTAAACATCTCGAACGGGGCACCCAACAGGTAGTTCCTGAACTTCTGCAGCGCATACACCATAGCTAAGCCTTCCCTTTCAATTGTGGTGTAGTTCTTTTCTACTGTCGAGAGCTTTCTGCTGGAATATGCGATAGGGTGGTCAATGTCCCCTTCTCCTGGTTGTGTTAAAACAACCCCTAATGCGATGCCAGACGCATCCACATGTACATGAAATGGCTTAGTCCAGTCGGGAAATACTAAGATGGGTGTTGTAACCATCTTCTCTTTAAGCATGTCTAGACTCTGCTGACATTCCTTGTTCCATAGGAATTTTACATCTTTCTTGAGCAATTTCTCCATTGGTGCTGTAATCTTTGTGTAGCCCTTGATGAACTTTCTGTAGTACCCAGTATGACCAAGTACTGTCCTCAGTTGCTTGATTGATTTGAGTGCTGGAAGGTTTACAACGATGGCAATCTTCGCGGGATCTACCATCAAGCCTTGTCTACAAACAATGTGACCCAACAAAATACCAAATGGTGCACACAATATACATTTCTTCAAGTTCAGAGAAATCTGGTACTGCCTACATTTATTTAACACCAGTCTTAAGTCTCCTATATGCTTGTCAATTAGTCCAAATACAGTCCAATCATCAAAATATAATTCTAAGAATTTATGAATGTATTCTTTAAATACAGCAACGAATACTCTAGAAAATATAGCTGGTGCATTCTTAAGACCAAAGGGCATTACCGTATACTAGAATGAGCCCCATTCTGTTGCAAAGGTGGTCTTGGACTGATCTTCTGGATGTATTCTGATCTGATGGTAGCCTGAAAACCCATTAGTGAAGGAGTAGACCTCCTGTCCTCCCACGTTGTCTAATACCTCATCAGTGAACGATGTCGAAAATGGATCATGAAGCGATGCATCATTGAGCTTGCACAGATCGACACAGATCCTGATGTCTCCTTTTGTTTTCTTTTCTTGTATGACCATGGGGCTAACCCATTCGCTTTCTTCTACCATCTCAATGATGCCTGCTGCTAGCATCTTATCAATTTCGTCCTTTACTTTTTCTTTGTAGCACGGATTCAATCTATATGGGCGCTGCTTAACTGGTCTAGCATCCTCCTTCAATGGTATCCTCATAACTCCCAGGTCTCCAACTATTCCCTTCATCTCTATGAACTTGGTGGGAAATAGGTCCTGATAGTCATGTAACAAGTCGGCAATCTGTCCGACTGTTTCATCATTCCAGTAGTCTCCAATAGAGGCAAACTTAGGTTCTGCATCTATGCCAATATTGATCTTTTTAATCTTGATAGGTTCAGTGATTGCTAGAATCTCTAACTGTGGTCCCCTAACATCGCGAGTCCCTTCTGACTCCAGAATGTTGGTGTTGCGAGGATCCTCATCCTCATCCTTATCTTCATTGTCTGGCTTTGCTGCGAAGTTATAGCACTCAAGCACGTCTTGCAACTGAATGGTCCACTCAGGTTGAGCCTACACTGACATGGTACAGTCCTCGAATATCTTGATTTTGATTATGTCTAGGGCCTGAGCAACACTTGGATGTTCTGATTCAAACACGAAGGTAAGTAGGAAACTGTCTGTCATAAGTGACCATGTGGTCATCCCCTTGTGCAACTCGGTCTCTGTGTACCAGTTCCTTGGAACTGTGTCCAATGTGTGAATGAATCTGTGAACCCATTCATCCTCTGGAATGTCCAACCAGTTCTGTTCACATGTCTGAATGTGTGCTCTGGGGTCAGTTTCTCCTGTGTACTTCTACAGGACATACTCTTTGTCGACCGAAAATCTGATCGCCATCAATCTTTCAATATCATCCCATGATGCGATATTTTCTTTATGCGCATACCACCATCTTGTAGGTGTAACTCGTACTGCAAGGTCCATAGCTACGATTCTCTGCTCGTAAGGAATCTGTTGCTCAAAATGCTCAAGGAATTCCTGAATATCTGTTAGACCATGATATGATGGAATCTCAGTGATCTCTGCGCCAATCCATCACAGTGATTTACACATAAACGCACATCTACGCGCTGAGACTTCGTAAAGCCTGTTCTGCCAGTTCTCTAGACCAATATCGGAATCCGATGCACATGAGCTATCGCATTGCCAACTAATGTTCCCTTCTGCAGTTTGATTGATGTAGTCGCTCTGGTTCGCAGTCATCTGGTAGAGACTATCCATGTTATGTGCCTCCTCCTTGGCTCAGATAGGTTCGATATATCTAGAACCTTGGTAAGGATCCAGCGATGCTATGACACGGATCTGTGCATTCTCAAAGGTCATTTGTCTTCTCTTTAGGTCGATGACAGCCTTGCTACCAATCGCCCAATCGATACTTAATAGTGCTGGATACGGTCGACTGTCGCCAATGATTTCTATAACTTCAAAGTCCGCAAAAGTACGAACTCTGTCAATGTCAATTGGCACCTGCGGCAGTCGACCCAATGGTGATACTCGCTGCTGATTATCTATTCTCAGGTGGATAGGCGATATGGCTAACTGAGGGCTACCCATCTGTTCCCATGTCTGCTCAGTTAGAACGTTCACCTCTGATCCAGATCTAAGATGACTTCGTCCATTTCGAACTCTCCAATCTGTGCTATGAGTTTCATCTCCCTTCTGGTCCTTGTATGTCCTGTAATATTATGAATAGCGCGGTGTGCACTGCCCGAGAGAGAAGGTTGCTGACACTGATCTATGATGCGCTGTAGCTCGCCGATAGCTTTTTCATTTCTCAAGATCTTCAAACAACTGTGCAGGAAGGATTGTATACTTCCTGTCGATTCATCCTCGTCGCATCTTCCCGATGTGGTAGCCTGCGGTATCCGTTCTGGGCTATCGCCACAAGGTGCTTGCTGCGGTACACCCCTAGACAGCGGTACCTGCGATCCTGATTGTGTAGGTTCATCAAAGGAAGCCTTGTCTTCATGAAATGTCTCTTTATTCTTCTGTAGGTCGAGTGCTATTGCTTTACCAGGAGCTCTGCACACCCATTCTTGCCCTATGTTTTTTTCGGTCTCCTGCAATGTCCCATTAGTGGAAGCACTGCTACGAGCCACAATATTGACTCTTGGTTCTGGCTCTACCTACTCAGCAACAATAAGTTCGATGTTCTGGTGTACCGCTCACTTAGTATCTTAGACCTTAGCTATCAAGGTAGGACACTCCTCTATGGTATGATCATAAGATTTGCAGTAATTACAAGTAGTAGTGGGGCTCTGATAGTCCCTAGCATAGTGTCCTACAACTCCGCAGTTATAACAAGTGATTGGTCCGCGACCACGGCCAAAACCCTCTCCTCTGCCGAAGCCTTCTCCTCTTGCAAAGCCTCCTCCATGGCCTCGTCCTCTGAATCCTCCTCCCCAGCCACCATAAGTCGGATCAGGCTATGGTCCTGCTGCTAGACCCTGTGTTTCTGACTGGAATCTGTATACGTCATGTTTTCTATCTAACATGAGATCATAGGCTTGGTAATTCTGTTCATCATGTTCGACAGAGATACAAAAGACACAGTATAGGTTCTTAGGTGTCTGTACATACTTCTGAAGCAAAGGGAATTGCTGAGGTGGGTGTCCTTGTGTTTTGCATATTTCACACCATGGCCCTTGCGTTCGTGGTAAGGGGTTAGGAGCCCCTGATGCTAGATATTCTGCAAAGACTGGACAGTTGTCTTTGGTATGACCCTGTGCTCTACATCGTAAGCACCATATGTCTTGCATAACCTCTTTTCCTTTCTTAAGTTCGTGTATCTGTAATGTGAGATTGGCCAACTGGTTTTGTAGAGTTGTCATGCCTGCGCTGGTTTCTACTAAAGGTGAAGCTTCTAGCTTCATCGCCATCTCCAATGCGTCATCCTGTGTCTGGAGTTTCTGCTGCATTAATGGCACTCTGATGTGAGGGAGTAGCGCTGCGATAAACCATTCCTTATGCTGCTCCGGTGCAAACTCAAAACTTACTTGGTCTATAAGAGCTTTGAATATTTGGTCAAAGTCCCATACTGGTTCTGATGGTAGCTGCTTAATATCCTTGAGCTCTGTAATGCACTGAGATTCAGACTTAGTTTTCTTGAACTCTTTATTCATGGCGTTCTTGACTTGGGCAAGTGTCTTGGATACTGTGGTATACTTTATGTACCATGTTAAAGCTCGATCTCTGAGTGTAGTGACCAACTTTACAAGTTTAAGGTTATCATCGTTGATTGTTTTAATGGTCCACATAGCTTCAGATAGAAACCAATGTTGTTCCAGGTCCTCTGCTCCTGTACCCTTAAAGGTAGGTAGCTTCATATCATCTCCCATTCTATTTCTCTATGGTGGGTTCTGATTGACTGGATTACTACCACTTAGCGGTATAGGTGAAGGTGATGTAGCGACAGTAGGTACTGTCTGTGAGCTACTGGATGGAGTACCTACGGGATTACTCTGAGTCCCGGTCTATTTCTGTGGGGTGTAGGGCTGGTAAGGGATACCCCCCTCTGGTTCTTCTGTGGTATGAGGACTCGGTTGCCTAATATTGTCTGAACTATCTCCAAATACAAGAGAGCCGAAGGTTACTTTATATTTCTTGCCACTACATGTGCGTCCAATGTCATCAAAATCACTTTCAAACTCTTGTGACATTACTATCTTTACTTATTCATCTAAAACCATGTCCATTACTCCTTTTTCATGTAGCAGCATCTTAATGGACAAGTTTAGAGACTTTAGGTACTTACCATGATATCCTTTGAAGAAGTACCGCTCAGCCTCGCTGAAGCTTTTTCACTGGTCAACTGCAAATTTTGTAACAAAGCCTCCTAGCACGCTCGCAAGCCAGAAGTCCACTGCTCTCGTAATGGGATTGTCGAGGTTTTGCACGGTTTGAATCAGCTCCGGTGTCCAGACAATGTTTCTTTTTTTCTTGAATATGTTCCTATCTATCAACTTGGATAACCAGTCGAAAAGCTCATTTTCATAGGTCGCAAAAAATATGGCGTGTATGTCTGAAGCGATATGCTTTTCTAACCAGTCCTCTGTGCTCAGTTTAGGGCTCCGATTTTATTTCTGGGCAAACTCCCTTAGGTTTGAATCCAACCAATGGTGAAACTCTTCTCTGGTGGGATGCCAACAGAACATTAGCGCTCAGTTGTTCAAAACCGGCAACGGAACCATTTGTTGGCTGCTATGGGCAGACCCGGGTTTACTATAATCAACCAACAACACCTCTAGATCACTGGCCCTTTTGGTGACAGACCACAAAGCGGCCTGAAGTCTCACCCGAAGTGACTCTAATGGGTTGGCCAAGGACTCAAGTGTCTTGGACCGGGTTCTGTGGCGATCCTACTGGTGGCTCGCAGCTCTCCTAGATGTGGTCTCTCCTTTGCACGTCACACGATCTCCTGCTCACATCGCGCGATTTCCTCACCTCGCAGCTCTTCTAGCTGCAAGATACTCCCTTATACCGCCACGCGATCCTTTCTTGCAGTGCACACTTTCTCAGACCTACGATATCTCCAAACTTACCGCATCACCGTGCACGGTGCGACACGCAGTTCCTGCCCAACGCTAAGTCCTTCACCTGCGGTATCACGCACCGCAGCTCCTCTGTTGGTGCGGTATCACCTCTCTATGATATCCTACCTCCACGGTTTAGCGCACTTAGTGTTTCTCGTGTTGACGTGCAAGGCTTAACATACAAGGCTATTCGATACTGCAATAGAGACTATTTTACGCAAAGCATAAATGAACCATGAACAGTGTGCCAAAGACGTTAACCTATATTTATCCTTCTCTATTGCTGTGAACTGATTAACATATTCATTCATTAAACTGTAAACAAAGTCCATAAACTGACTGAGAAATGCATGAGTAAACATAACATGTAAACCAATCGCATAACACTGATTTTAACGTGGTTCACCTCCAGGATGGAAGTTACGTCCACAGAACTATGTTTTTATTATAGCTCAGGGGAAGGTAAAACATAGTTCTGCTGCACCACATATGCAGCTTAATATCTTCTCTCTTAGATCTCTTTTCTCTTCTATATTCCTCTCCTACAATATACTCTTCCCTCTCTGTCGATCCCTGCGGTACTTTACATACATATTCTGTAAGCCAGCTACTGGTTACCGTAAGATTGCTACCACTAATAACAGAACCAGAGCTAGGATTTTACAACAGCCTAATAGTCTGCAAAACACTACTAACTAACAAAATGACTAGCTAGCTCTTCAACCCGCCAACCAACCAACCAACCATTTTACAATACAAAATATATTCTTTTATAGGCAGCCCAAAGGTCTTGCCATTACAACACTGTGGGCCTGTCCCAACAGTAACCCAAAACCTAGCTAGTGACAGTCGGCCATATCTGTACTTGAGGTAGCCGCTTTCCGTCACACCACAGCTCTCTGCAGTCTTCCATGCTTCCCGGCACTGATCATGGGTACTATGCATCGCTTCTCTTTTCTGTCCTTTGCCTTCAATGCTTCAGCCTCGTTGCTCCTTCTCCTTTATGAGGGTCGCTGAGCACTCCTGTCTTCCACCGCTGCCTTCAAAGCAGTGGTTGAGCTCTCTCTTCTCGGCCGCTTAGGTACCATTTCATGGTTTCCGGCTCTGCTCTCCAGCTGGAAACGTGCTACGGCGTCATAGCTCTATCTTAACTTCTTTCCGCCAAAACTTATCTTTCTGCCAAAACTAGCAGCTTCTTCTGTAGCTGCGGGACCCTGCTCCAACACGAGGGTTAGTAAATACCTCGGTCGAGGGCTTAAAAGAACCTCGGTCGAGGGATTGATAAAACATCAGTCGAGATATTAAAACCTCGGTCGAGGGCTTGTTAAAGCCTCGACCAAGGTGCGTTTTTTCCTTTTTGCCAAAATGCGCTTGCCAAAAAGTGTTACCCAGGTCCGCGGATTCACCCAGAGCTGATTTCATACATATGACAATATGACATGTCAAGGCTAAAAATAGCCACCAAGAGGGTGCACTTGGGGGTTGGTAGTATCAATTAAAATTTGGAGGAAGATTGGGGGATGAGGAGAAGGACAAGTGGCATAGGGGTTACTAAACATCAAGGATGAGTTGGAGAAATCCTATGAGAGGGAATTCGACCTTGGAGGACCTTTGGAGAGTTATAAAAATATGTCATGAGGAATGAGAATGGATTTTTATCATTTGAGATATTGTCTTTGGCATTTTGGAAAGCACTAGCTTGTCCATTGCATGGACTCGCTCACTCTCCTTGCTAGTGAGACAATTTAGAGGGAGTTGGATTCTCATCCAAATTGGCTATTGGAAAAGCCACCCTGACCTCTAATTCAGATCTTAATGTAGTGTTGTTATTGCAGATAGGAGGTTTCTATAGTTCGTGATCCATCTCTCCTCCCGTTCTCTCATTCCCTACTTCATTATTCCCATGTTTCCATATGATGCCACACTAGTGTGAATGATGCTTGAGCCTTGTTGAGTCCAGTTGATTCCCAAGCATGGTTGAATGACTTATGGATCTGTAATATGTCTCCCATACTCTATGTAAGTCGAAATTAGCATAAATACATATGCAAAAATGTCCACATTCCCAAGCTATGGTTTGACTAGTTTTCATGTATTGGTTTCCATTTCAAAGGAGTAGTGTATTTGATTTGTGTTGAGGAGTTTATCTAATGTTATATGTTTTTTAGTGATATGTTGATATGTTTTTAACATTCTACATTCCTTATGCTTTATTCTAAACAATTTCACATACATTTTATGAGTCAAAGTTAAGCTATTACTGTCATTTCCCTTAAGCAAGTATCATTGAACATATGCATTTGAATGTGAAGCTGTATATCTCTGTAGAAGAAATTATAACAACACTTAATGATATTAAATGAAGTCTAATATCAGTCCCCATACTCTGTTTGATAATTTGGGAGGGCCGCATATGAGTTGGAGATCCATTTCTGCCCACACCCTAGGGGAAATTTCACCACAATTTACTAGCAATTTTGACATTTTTTCCAACGACCCAAAATCGAGTTGTAGATGTATATAACCTGTTGTAAAGTGACCAAAGATTCCATTGAGTGATCCTAAGACTCACCATATCATTCTCTACCAAATTCGATACCCTCTTATGTCATTCAAAGCCCCTAGAGTCAAGGCTACTCAATGCAATTTTACCCCAAATTTTGCCTTTGTTTGAAAATTTCAAATTGGGTCATTATAGTGGTATTAGAGCATGATATTAGAACCTATTGGATTTCTATATTCATGTTTCCTGATGATGACCTCAATCCATTAGAAACTGATACTGAAAACATTAATAGTGGAAGAGAAGGAAGTGGAGAAGTTAGTTCTTTTTACAAAGAGATTAAAGAAAACCTAGGATTCAAAGATATGGATGATAAAGGGGGGAATCAAGAACTTAAAAAATTCATTAAGGAGGCTCTTGAAGGTATGACAAAACATTTTATGCAAGGGTTCGAATTGTTGTCCAACCAACTTGGGGGTAAGTCAACACCCAGTAGTAGTAGTTCACCTCATGATAAGAAGAAGGCCCATTGGGAAGACATTTTTTTCAAAGACTGGACCTCATAACCGACCCCATTAATTGAAGAATCAGACCGAACTTGCAATACCTAATTTTTTAGAGTGCAAAGAGATCCCTTACACTACTTATGATGTGAGTGAAGCAGCTAATGAATCACAACAACTAAGTGATGAATGTAGGAAGGTCCTACCTTTCGATAATTTCATGAGGGCCTATCTTCATATTAAGCAAGGAGGAAGTGGGAATAGGGAACCTCCTCTTAATCAATAGTTAAAGTATACCATGGGAAAAGTAACTATTCCTTCCTTTGATGGTTCTTCTCAAATGTCTGTTAGTGCTTGTTTACAAAAATTAACTGTGTATTTTCAATTAAATCCTATGGTTGAAGAAGATGCATTGAAAACAACCGTTTCATATCTTGAAGGGGAAGCTAGTGATTGGTGGTTCCATGGTATTAGAACCTTGGGACATGATCATATTTAATCTTATGAGGGTTTCTCCAGTGCATTACTGGAAATATTTGAGTGGAAAGACCCCAAACTTCCTTTCAAAGAACTAACACAATTGAACCAAGTTGGAACTCCTGAAGCATATATGTTAGAATTTCAAAAGGTTTCAGTAATGGTTTCTGATGTATCTATGGCTAGGATGGTTTTACTATTTACTAAAGGATTTACAGAAGCTTTGAGAGGGATTTTGAAAGCCCACAAGCCATCTACATTGAAGGATGCCATGAATTTGACAAGAGAGTTGTAAAATGTATTTCCAAGAACCAAATAATACCCTATTCCTAGTTTCCCTTCCAAATTCAAGGAAGGTAAGAAACCATGGAAAAAGGAATCCTTTTCAAAATAAAATAAGGGAGGGACAAGATAAAAAGAACTTCAAAGAAATAAACTATGCTTCACATGTCAACAACCTTGGGTTCTAGGACATAAGTGTGTAAAGGGGAAGGCACACTACATTGAAGTTATCTATGAATATGAGGAAGAGGGAGAGGAGGAAGAAGCACAACATGCAGCTCAAGAAGAGGGGTAAGGAACAACAGAAGAAGAAGAACCCACTCTTGAGATAGGAAAAATTGCATTACTTTTAGGTGTACCTAGATTCACACCCTGAGGCTCAAGGGGAACAGGCAAGGCCAAAAGGTTGTGATCCTAGTGGATGGAGGAGCCACTCATAAATTCATAGATGAATCCCTGGTGGAGAGGAGAAAGTTACAAGATTAAACTTTCAATGGTTTCAAATCATCATTCCAGGTAACAATTCTATGGACTACACCAAATGGATTTCAAAGTTTCAAGT
>LPNX010519279.1:25751-39774 GCA_001517045.1 Pseudotsuga menziesii
TTTCTCAATCCTATAAAATCTACATGAATACAGACATCACAAGAAACATGATATTTTAGTTTACATTAGCACCATTCTTTGTAAAGGATTTGGAAAATCTTTAATTTTCAAATTGTGGTGCAAAAGTGGTGATAATGTGAGGATATACAAGTAGAGCTAAGATTTATGGTGTAAAAGTGGTGTTTATAAACAAATTGAGTTTGTTGTTAAATGAATATGTGGCATTCCATGTTGTATGGTGCAAATCACCAAAATCAATCCTAGGTGGATTAATATTTTTTGGTGTAAAACACCAAAACTAATATATATGGATTAATGTTTTTGTGGTGTAAAACTACAAAAAAAAAACTCATGTGTGTGTGGTGTAAACCACCACAAAATAAATAGCCCCACAAAAAATAGCACAAATATGGCATATTTATCAAGGTTGTGCCATTATGTGGGGTACCCCACATAATGATACAACCTTGCTAAATATGACATGGTTGTGCTATTAAACATCATTTTAACAATTATAACAATAATGTGGATTTTTTTTATAATGATATTAATTAAGAATAATTATATTCAATTGTATTCATATAGAATTATATATGAAATAAATGAAATAAAATGATGCTTTACATTTACTATATATTAGATTTAAGGATTTAAGAGATTTTATTTGGAAAAAAAAATCATAGTTGAAAATAATAATAATTATTAGTCATATTTTTACATAAGATCTAATTCGCCTTGGTAAGATTTTGATAGTTGTTATAGGTTATAATCTAGTTTCTACCAATTATTGGTTACCTTAGCAAGTATACTATAAGGCTACTATGCTTGAAACCTTCTACCCATACAAAATCTAGTGTTATTACATATATAAATAATTTCCCATGCTTTTCTTTGGTAAAGAAAGATATTATGACTATGTAAATTTAAAAATCTATATTGTAATAACAATGGTATTAACATTTGTGAAAAGATTAAATTACACCTCGTTTAGATATTATCTTATATTATTGGCTTTCTTGAGCGGATCAACAAATTTAACCAGTGTAACAAGTGTACAACCAAGATTTATTTCATGGTAGATTTAAATAAGCTTTACTTAAGTGGTGGTTAAAGAAATAAGCTTTACTTATATTATTGGCTTTCTTGAGCGGATCAACAAATTTAACCAGTGTAACAAGTGTACAACCAAGATTTATTTCATGGTAGATTTAAATAAGCTTTACTTAAGTGGTGGTTAAGTGGTGGTGGTTAAGTGGTGGTTAAGGAGTAGCGATAATGGTTTTTTTAATTATTAAATAGTGTTTGTTTTATGGTTATTTTTAATCAATTTAATGTTTATTTGGTAAATAGTTTATATTTAGTTTTTGTTTAACAACCAATTATCTCCACAAAACTAAATGGCTAATTGTGCCTATTAACATTCATGGACCACTTTACTTATGTTTGAGCTAGTAATTATAATTACTTAAGAATAAATATAATTATATATATTAAACAAGAATTTCAATAATAAAAACAAATTATGTAAAATAACCACTAAAATATGTGGAATAAATAGTTTGATTTGCATTTAAACTTTATTTAATTTATAAAAAATCTATAAAAAAAATTCTTGAATATCTATATATATATATAAACTTTTATAATTTAAAGAAAAAATATAATAAGACTTATTTCTAAACTCGTATTTACACTAAATAAAATATTAACAAATTTTGATATATAAATTTAGAAATATTATATTAATAAGTTTTATTTTTTTAAAAAGGTTGCCCATTTTTAAATAGCTGCATCGAGGTACCAATCCAACAACATAATAATAGATTTTGCGCACTTGATCTTTGCATAAATCACATTATATGTTAACATTTAAAATTGATCATTTCTCCTTCCCATATAAAGTCCTCTTTTCTTTTCAATCTTGGGTCCTTTTTGCATGGAAAAAACTAGTCCAAAGGCTATATCAATTTCATCAAAGCTAACCTTGTCTCATAGGTTAAAAAAATGGTTGATCATTTCTCCTTCCCATAGAAAGTCCTCTTTTCTTTTTAATCTTGGGTCCTTTTAGCATGAAAAAAACTAGTCCAAAAGCTATATCAATTTCATCAAAGCTAACCTGGTCTCATAGGTTAAAAAAAATGGTTGGAATAAAGCATAAAATAAATTGAGAATTGGTTACAACGCATGTAGGGTAAGAAAGGTATTCGTTTGGTCTTCCCTAATTTAAATGAATGCAATAAAGCATAAAAATTTGTAAAACAAAAGTCGAAAATTGGTTACGCATAGTTCATGAAAATGGGCGGTTATGAAAGGTAGAAAAATATAATGGTGGTTTTTTTATATTAGAGAGTTTATTTATTTGTTTACTTTTCAATGTTAAGTGTTTTTTGTTTTTTTGTTTCAAAGAAAAGATCTAATGTAGATTTTAAGTTTTGATTTTTTTATTGTAATTATTATACCTGCCTCAGCAGGTATATTGTAATGGATTGCAAGTCAAACTCTTTTGACTTTTGTATTAGTTGGTGTATTTTGATGCAGGTATAAAGAATTAAAATCTGTTTTGCAAAGTATCACTTAGGGGTTTGTAAAATATTTTTTTTAATTTTGTTAAAAACCTATTTTTGTAAATAGCTGATTGGTGGATAGAAGATGATGTAAACTTTGGAATTTGGTATCTGGATTTGAGTTGACATGTGGCAACATGATGTCATAATAATAAAATTAAAAAAATAAAATTTATATCCCATTGCCTGTATTGGTCGTCAAATTTAAATTCGAATGGAGAGGAAAAGCTTGTTTGTATTTCTACAAGGCCTGGTGCTCGCAATCGCCCTTGGATTTCTCTGTCTCTTGCCATCTCCACAGGCCAATGAGTTTCTGTGGACGCTCTTCTCAAACACAAAAGACTTGGGAGGCTTCAACTTCATTTCCACCATCGAAATTGAAAAAGAATACGACGATGGCAATGAGAAGACCAAACACAAATCCTGAGCTTCTCAATCGGGATCAGTGGAGACACACGACGACTTTGGTGAATAATCCAGATCAAGACCAGGCACTAAGCATTAATAAGATGTTGGTCAACGTGACTGTTGCGCAGAGCAGTGGTCCTCTGCGTTTATTGCTCTCGAAAGATGCAACAGTGGAGGAGGTGATTAAAGAAACCCCTGCTCTTTATGCCAAGGAAGGGCGGAAGCCACTTCTCACCAATGATCCCACTTCCTTTGGACTCCATTATTCATAATTCAGCATCGACTGTAAGCGTTTTCTTTAGTATTTGTCTTTGTAAAACTGCATTAAATTTAGATACAACTTACCAAATTCTGATCAATTGTGGATGTGCCTAAAATATGGGTTGTTGTGTTTGATATGCACACCGTGATTGATGGGTTGTACACAATTTATTCTATTCAATTCCATTTGATTAGACTAATATCGCGTCTTTTAATGACTATATTTGATCAGTTGGAGTTCGTTGGCAGGTTTAAATCCAGGTGATAAGATCAAGGACTTGGGTTCCCGCACATTCTTCTTATGTTCGAAGCAAAGAGCGAACGAGAGCCGTCGAGTGAGCTTCCAGAGCGGAGAAACAGCTGTTACAGTTGGTCCATCCTTGTCTTCGTCTTCGTCTTCGTGTGGAAGAGAGATTCAGAATATCTAGTACAACAAACTGGTGGGTTGTCTACTGTCATGGGCTTAATCGATGCAGTATAAGACATTAATAATTAGAGATTTGGTTGGACTAGCGAATAAAATAGATGGAGTATATAAGACATTAACCAATACAGATTTGGTTGGATTGGCCAATATTGTTGCAACTAAAGATTCCCTGATTAAGTCGATTGTTGTATTGTTGTTTTGGCATTAAAAGGTGTGTATTTTTCTGATAATAATAGTTTCATTCATGAATTGTTTTGAAATGTGGTTTATTATTTACGAGGGCTTCTTGACTTAAATATCAAGATTTGTTTTTCCGATATAAAAATCAAGGTATAATTAGATTATATAATCTATGTATTTATTACAAAGTCCTCAACAAAGACAATATGCCACTTACAAAATTTAAAGCTATATCCAATAAACCATTTCATGAATTCTTATTTATTCAATTAATGTTAAATGAAAGAAGTGTCTATATATAAAGTATAAAATTAATGTTAAATGGTTTCATGAATTTTTATTTATTCAAGTAAAATTAATGTTAAATAATGTTAAATAGAAAAAAGTGTCCATATAAAATACATTAGTTTACACTACAATGCCTAAAATTTCTAATTTTGTTGTGATTTTTTTTTCAAATTTAATATATTTTTAATCATTACAAATAATTAAAATTTTAATGATATAAAAATAATAATAAGAAAATTCATTATATATTTTTTCTATTGCATTATAGAAATTTAAAACTTTATTAACATAAGATTCAAACTCAATACAATAATTTATTTAAAAAAACCTGGTCAAAATTGACAATGAATAAAGACGATATTATTTTGACTTACAAATAACAATACTAAAATTATTAAAACATATATTTATTTTAAATTTTTGTAATTGTAATTGTTGTAAAATAATAATAAATATTTTAACTCGATGATAAAGGTATCAATTTATATTTATTTAATAAACATTTGCATTTTATATTTTAAATATATACATTTTATATTTTAAATTTATAAATAACAATAGACATGTGTATTTTCTATTTTCTTTAGAACTTTTGTCATCTATTGGAAAAGGAATCTCGATAATTTGAACGTGTTAAGATCTATAAATGTGTTAAGAGGTGAAATTGTAATGGGGTATAGTAATTTTATTTGAGAGATGGAGTTAATTTTGGTGAATATTTGATATCACATGATTTGAGGCTTGATGAAAAACTAAAGATATTGCTTATCTTGAGAATATTATAGGAGGTTGAAACCATCAATTTGGTTTTAGGGTAACACTTAAAACTACTTTTGATTGGTTAGGAGACCATAAATATGTTAAAAACCCAAGAACCAGAGAAATATGACAAGAGTGGACATCTATTCTTTTATATACTACATTACACTAATAATATATCCAAATTAAAATGCAAACTAAGATCATTAACATAGTGACACCATGTCTAAACCAAACCTGTACACCACATCACAAGCTCTATCCTAATTATGAAGCGTTGAAATGAGACAAAGATGTTTATTTTCCTAGTGCAAAAGAAACAAAAAAAATTGTCAAAATACCTTTTCATATTTTGGATTGGGTTGTTATTAAAATCTCCTTTAGAAAATGGTGTTTTACTAGAAATATACTTTTGAGTATTCCTTTCCATCCTCTTAAAAAAAAATCTCTTCTTTGGTTATTAAACTTATAAATCTAATGAGTGCAACTATTAATACTCATATTTAGTCTCTTTCTCTTTCTCTTATGTTAAATCATTTATTAGTGTATTATGACCAACAACAACATTTATTATAGCCTTTCCTTCCATATCCATGTCATAAAGTAGTGAATGTTTGTTTTTCTTGCGTATAAATTGCAAAGGAATATCATTTTAGTAAAGGTGATTCTCTCTCTTTCTCATTCTTTTGCACTCTATCTATGTTTAATGTTAGAAACCTATTTTAAAGGGTTCATGTACATATTCTAAAATTATTCTTTTCAGTTACATATATAAATATCCACTTAACTTTGGACCTAGAAGGCCAAAGGTCACCCATGATCAAGTATAAATAAGACATTTCTTAATGAAATATTTATCTTGGGAATTATTCCACAATAGTGGTAACAAAGAAGGGATCTTCCTTAACTCATTTCTCTCCTGTCAGATCCTAGTTTTATCTCGTTGCCATATTCCTTTTCTTTCTATCCCTATGCTATCTCCCATTACTACCATTCCCTCATCCTTCAAACCTAATACTTGCAATGGGTATTATTCTCCATGTTTTTTTCTGTATACCTGGGTGTGTGTTTTTGTATAAAACCTAATAAGAAACATGGATACTCTAAGAAAATTGTGGGGAAGCTTTTGAATTTGGTAATGAAGAACATCATAAGTTGACCTATTGAAGCAATACATAAAACCTCATACACATTACCCATAACGAGGAAAGTATAGATTATGGAGAAAAAAACCCATACCTTCTCCAAAAGTTTTTTCAAAGATCGATTCAAAAAATCCCTATCATGCATCCCATACCATCCATGTTAACCAGGTCCATACATAAGAAATCCGTAATTCATCATCCCTAGAGCCCTTAGCCAATCATGTTTTATGGAATTTTCTATGATTATATCCTATCATGCATATTTTGCAAAGTAGATTAGATTATTTTGCAAAGTAGATTAGATTATTTTGAAAAAATCATCAAGGACCTAAATCCCCAGTTATATAGCTTAACTCACCTATAGAAATGATACTAGTCATAGTCCATTTATGCATTGGTATAACTGTATAAGTTTTAAAATAATTTATCATAACCAACAAAAGAGAGGAAATAGTTGTTGGAATAGAATCATAGATGGAAGTTGTCTTGGGAGACATAAAATGATGCAAAGAGAGAAGATAACACAAAGGAAACAAATGTGATAAAGGAAATTATCAAAGATAGAAGGGTTTGCATTTGCATTGTCAAAAAGATGAGGACTAGTTGAGGCTGCATTCGTTCATCTACTTCCATGTAATTGAATCTCTTGCTTTTCAGTAAGAATTCCTTCTCTTTCCTCTATCGGACATTTATAACATAATTTATGAACCCTACGAAGTAAGACTATGATCTTTCTTTTGCTTTGTCAAAGAGAATGACCCACTCACCCAAGATCTATATTTAGTATAAGTAAATTTATCTACAATAAAAAGCGAGAGTTTGCATGTATTGAAATTTTTAAGTCATAGGCAAGGATTTGCATGCATTTGAAAATCACAAGCAAGGGAACATATTCAATTTGGCGATCGTAGAGAATAGAGATACCACTAATGAATGCATTGTAGGTAATAAAAATAGTTTCTAAAGCTTAAGAATTTAACATTTAAAGAATTTTAGTCGTATTTTTTTAAGGACATTCAAATTCAAGTAATTTTGAATTTCATCCCCAAAATTTGTAGAACCATGTCACTTAAGATAGAAGGAGTTTGCAAATTGTATGTGTTCTATCAAAAAAATAGAATAGCTTCACATGCTACATTAACTATTTGAAAATTATTGAGAAATATTTCACTTGCGGTGGCACCGCTTGAATTAATCTTCATTGTTCTAGTTTTTTTAGTGAACCATAGCTTTGTATTTTATGTTTTAATTTTTCAATTCTTTTGATCAAGGTCTTGTAAGTTCCTATATATCTTCATAAGAGAAAAATATTACCATGGCGTTTATTTTTTGAATATTACGCAGTCAATTTTCCCAAAAGCTGCACCTTTCTCCTCTGAAACTATGCCACTCCCTGTAATGCAAACTCAAGCAAGTGTCAACCAGAAGAAACCATTACTAGAAAGACATAGCCATCCTTGATGTTCACATTTCTTGAAAACAAGATATGCGGGTTTGGTGTTACATGTTGATATCACCACCCTACGGAAAGGTTTCAAAAGTCATATGAATTCGTGTTTAATCCAACCAGACCTCCATTGCATTGTGTGAGTGATTTTGATGGCCTTAGGCCTCCAAGGCCTTTATGCGAGGATCTTCAACAATTGTAAAACGCCATACACTATCTCTACTTTTCAAATTAATGCAAAAACCATCAAAACATACCTCTCGGGTCTATCATTCTTGTGTGAAAAATAAAATATCTCCAGCTCTGGCAGCCTCCGCCAAACATACCACCATCTCTTTTAACATTTGAGCGCTTTTCTTTTAGCACTCAACACCCATACACTAAATCCCATAGCGTTTTCCCTAAATTTGTTTTGGCTCTTAAGCGTTATCACAACAAATAAACCAACATGCATGTGACCCCAAACTTTGTAACCCAGATCTTATCGCAATTACTAACAAGTTGAATAAGCAATGAAGTCGCTTAGTACCTGCCGTTTAAGAAAAGTTTGGAAAAAGTAATAATAAGCTAAGTTAGCTTAGTTTTTTTTTCTAATATGTGGATTCGTTAAATCGTTGTGAAATTCGTTGGCCTGTGAGACTTTGTGATAGACTTGTAATGTAACTAGACCTCCAGATAGCCAAGCATATTGCTGGATGCACTTGGTGATTATTGGATGTGCTGTGTCGAGTCCCGATGGTGTCTCCTCAGGATGTTGTGTGCTGAAGACATTTGGACTTGCTAGTGTGAAGACATTTGGACTCGATGGTGACAAATTTGGACTCGATGGTGACACCTCACGATTGTCTCAATTATCTTAGCTAGATATATTTGTTTGCATAATGGTGACAAATTTTATTTATGACCTTAATCACATTAAGTTTTGTTTGTTTATGGATATGTAATATGTAAAGGATAAAATTTAGGAGCCCGTGATGGTGGAATTGCATAGATGAAGTGGAGCTAAATGGTTCTGCCAAAAAAGAGAGAAGTCCCGAATAAAAATAAATAAATAACAATAATAATGGTGATGGTGGAGTCATAAGTAAATATATATACACAATTAGACATTTATATCCTCGTAACTTGCCCAAAAAAATTAAATGTAAACCTAGTGTTATAAGAGGTATATAATTGCTATTTATGAATTAACTTTAAGGGGTTGGTGATTACCCAGCCAAGTGAAATTTAAAGTGAAGTTTAAAGAGATTGTTAACTCTTGATTTAATTAATATGGGTTTCATTAACCCAGAACATGGTTTTTCATCATGATGTCATAGAAAACGAAAGATCAATGGGAGTCGCTGGATGAGAAGACGATCATACACTATGATATAATTGGCCATCATAGACTAATACATCAATATATTTTCTTCTAAGAAGTTCCGACATATGGGCTACCAGGAACACTTCGAATGCATACATACATGATGAATGTTTCTCGTCAACTATTCCTAGAGAATTTTAAGAAGGTTTATATAACAAGTTCAAAGTGACGCGGCATAAACAGCCAACAATACATTGTATCCGACATGGATCAATATTGGCCATACATTGTGAACAAATGCCACGGAACACAAGGTGAACTCCTCCAATACTTACCCTGCGATCTGAGAATTTCGCTTGCCTTGTGTTTCATCTTTGATGTGCATTCAAGTTGAAGGAGCATACATAATTTGCAGATGGCACCAATCTGCACCATTTCCTTAAGAAGGCCAGGCCAGGGGTCGAAGAGGACTTGCAAAGCGACCAGAGTATTCGAACTGCTTTCTCGGTTGCAGCTTGTGAGACTCTCAATATCTTCTTGGAGATTGAAGCTATGCCCATGGCATGATAAATTGTTGCAGCTCTTCCCTCTGCACATTCACAGAAAATTTCCAGAAGACACAGCATCTTTTCACAAGTTATTCCCTGCGATTCAGGTAGTGATTCAATCAATACATAAATAGATCTGGCCTCTATCGCCTTGATTCTGTTCTTTCTTGAGGGATAATAGATGGCCATAAAAACCTCCAGAGAAGAAACAGTTGATTGAGGGCAGACTTCCTCTGTCATAAGTTGAAGGAGTCCTCCAATCAAATCTTTGTTCATATTCATAACGAGCTGTTGCAGCCTCTTCTGCCCACTGCCCGAAAGGGTCTTCAGTAACATGACCGAATGTAATATGTTGGACTTCTTGATGGAGTCTTTGGAATACAACTATACATTTATCTAATAGTTTTTTATTACCAAGTTCATTTAAATTTGATTTAATAGTTGTATCATTATTATAGATATCCAATAACTATCTCAGAGTTAATCTAATAATTATGTAATATATAACTATGATTAGAGTTGAAGTTAAGTTAATATTTGTAGAATCATTGGAATTAATTCAAAAGTTAATATATCAACAATTGCACTTCAAGTAAAAGTCATGATTGGAGTTGAAGTTAAGATAATTGTTTTATCATCAATGGAACTATAAAGAAGTAAATTGTTAATTTAGAATTTTGAAAGACCCTCATAAAATCAATATAACAGTACGGTTGCAGTACACTTCTCATTCTCGTCCATAGATGAAAAAACATTGATGGTAGTCCACCCAAAATTCTAAGATATATATTTTTATGTGCGTAAAGATATAAAGTCATATCTGTGTAATTAGCTAAATGCCCAACTTCCAGATGGAGGAGTTTATTAGGAGTTTGGAGGAGTTTATTAGGAGTTTTAATGATTTTATTAGGAGTTCAACAATAACTTAAAAGTTCTAATGATTTCATTAGGAGTTCAGACTCCTAGATGCCAAATGTACTTCGACTAGAAGCCTTAAGCAATTAGAGTTGAAGTTAAGCTAATAGTTGTAAAATCACTGGAGTTAAACTAGTCGTTGTATCTAATAGTTAAGCTAATAGCTATCTAATATAACCGTGATTAGAGTTGAAGTTAAGCTAATAGTTATATCATCAATGGAATTAAGCTCATAGTTGTATCTATTAATTGAGTAGTTGTATCCAATAATATTGAGCCGCTGTTAGGCTCACTAAATTGGCATCTGGATCTGAACTGTCAACAAAGTTCATGAAGTCCCATGCTTGGCAATAAACACGGATATAATCATTAATAACATCAGAATTCATATCGTCTTCATAGAAGTCGATCATACAATATATTAATGACACTTCTCTCATCTTCCTAGACTTTTTTCCCAGGTCCCCGTGATACTTTTCTTCATCGACCGTCATATCTTCATTTACCACCAGTGGCAGCGATGTTGTAGCGTCACCGTTGGCAGAGCAAGTTTTGTCTGTAAGTATATTGATCAATTCTTGAGTATCATCCTTGCCCTTTGCAATTCCTTGCTTCATATGATTCTCTGCCTTTTCAAAGGCCCATCGATTGACTATCCACAAGCTGTAGGCCATTTCTCTTGGCATTCGTATGAAGTCCAAAGCATCTCTGTAAATCGAAAAGTGATCATGACTTTAATATAAATAAACTATTCTCACAACAATGATATTAATTTCTAGTCTTATAAGCTATTATTTCTCATTTCCTATTTATGTTAGTCTATAAAGAAACTTGCATATTTTTATAACATAAGTCAAGAATATTACTAGAAGTATGTAAGGAAGCTTGAATATGCTTGCTTTATGCTACATTGCAATAACCTATATCGTATTTAAATGGACATTTTTTAATTCATTTTTGTTTTAATTTCTTTCAAATTGTAATTATATTTGTTTTATCATATATTTTTATAGAAAAATTATCCTATTGCTATATATTTTCAATCTCTTCTTAGGAGGCAGGTACTAAGCAACTTTGTTGCTTATTCCACTTGTTTCTTTTGTTATCATTGGTTTGTTTGTTTGTTTCAACAAAATCTTAGATCTATTTTAAATAGAATTTTTATGTAGATTTTCTATTTTAAATAGAATTTTTATGTAGATTTTGAGTTTTGATTTTTTATTTTAATTATTTGCTTTGTTATCATTGGTTTGTTTATTTGTTTCAATAAAATCTTTGGAATATGGTTTCTAATTGTAACTGTTTTCTTTGTTATTATCTTTTTTTTTATTAATTATGTTATGAAGAATTTTTGTATGGTATTAAGTAGAGTTTAATAATAAAAAATGTTTGAATTTATTTTTCATAGGAATTTTGAATGTTTTAAAATTTGTTTTTATTAATTTATTACATTTTTCTTACTAGATAATGTTTCATTATTTTATTTTGTTTTTAGTGAAAAAAATTAGTCAATGATGTAATGTCTCGAAATTTTATATACAGATCAGAACACTAACTTGCTACAAATTCAATGTAAAATTATGATATAAAACTTGCACTTAGTCTAGGACAATTTTCGCACTAGGTAGATAAGGGTATTTTGCTGAGAAATTTATGAACAGGGAAGCCAGCAGAGAGAATCAACTAAGAAAAATTTCAGGGCAATGATATCATATTCCCTAACACATTTAGATCAGGTACCATTTAGATTTCAGAGTCAGCTATGTTGAAACATACTCCCACTCTTCTAGGACACCCAACGGTGAAACTAAGAAGACTCCTTTACATCCTCTCAACCAGAACCAGAGGCTTGGGGAAATGTAAAGAGATGTTATCAGAAATTTAGAAGGTAGCCAATAAGGTTTTGAGTAGTTAGGAATAGTTCTGGAAAGTTTTTGGGTTGTTTCGGACGAATTGGGAAAATTTGACAATTTTGGCTTTGAGGAGACCCTGCGCAAAGATGGCTTCTCAAACAGGGTATAGATCCAACGAAATATCAGTATGAAGGTTTGGATGGACAGAGGGGTCAGTTAAGAACATACAACAACTTCCGAAATTTCATTCTATTGCATAGAACTCTCAGAATTACAAAAATGGCTAGACTAAATTTCATTCTAGCGCACAGAACTCTCAGAATCACAAAAATGGCGAGACTAGTCAAATTTAACTAGTCAACTAGCTAGGGTGCACAAGATTTAGTAAATTTCGTATAAAAAAAACATACCTGGTAATGAAATGTGACAGAGACTAATATGACATTATTTTACATCGAAAATCATTCAGAACTCCTTTCCATAGCATTACTTCATGACATTATTTTACAGAGAAAATCATTCAGAACTCCTTTCCATATTTTACATAGAAAACCATTCAGAAATCCTTTCGCATTACTTCACTCTCATACATATAAACTGATAAAAACCCCACTTGGTGGGAAAATAAGGCTCAATCATGGAAATTGAATATAGGAGTTTCCTGGAACATGAAAGCTTCCGGTATTAAATAAGTGATAAGATTATATTTGGGGCTGAACATAACATAAAGAATATTGGAGGACTGATGATCTTTTCTCATGAATTAATACACCCAATTGATTACCCACGGCACTAAAACCTGTTCGCTGGGATCATTGGCTTTTAGCTACAACACTAATTTTTGTTTGCTTGAGTCGCTGGGCAGAATCAACAGTGAAACCATCCATTTGCTTGGTCACTAACATAGGAAACACGCTTGTGCGATGTGTGGATCATTCTATTGTGTCTGCAACATTCCCCCAAAATTCTAAAAAAATTTGGGACCCCCCTTTCTCTTTGAATTAGTCAGTTCTCGTCTTGTTTTTAGCTTATTGTTTTTTGGCCTTTGGATTTTGAAGCGTCTTCCAGGAATTTTGGTTGCTATCAGTAATGGTTTCTCTTCATTTAAATAATCTAAGGAATCCCATTCTGAACTCCTTTTTCTTGCTTTGCAAAATCTTTCAAAGTTTTCTTGTATCGGGAGGTATTTCTTTTGACTGTCCCGCCGTTGCGGGTGTTTTTCAGCTCTTAAATTTCTTTTCCGCCCCACCGTTGCGGGTGACTTCCGGAACTTGGTTGTTTTTTCCACCCTGCCGTTGCGGGTGTTTCTCGGATCTCAGTTGTCGTTTTGCGCCGTCTGTTGCGGGGGTTGGTCATTTTGTTCCACCGTTGCGGGTGGTGGACTGTTCCGGTATGTTGCGGGCATTGTTTTCATGCCGCGTCGGAGGGGGATGAACACTACTGTCGCCGCCGTTGCGGATCAATAAGAATTCCGAAGTGCTCGTCTTCCGCCGACTACGTGTATCGGAGCCCTGTTGACTGTTGTTTTTCCTCGTTGTGGACAACCGTATACTCTGAGCGTTCGCCGTTGCGGGGGAGGCCGGACTTTTGGTCATCTGACAAATGTATCGGCTGCCGCCCGACTGCGGTTCTTGATGGCATGATCTATGTTTTGCGTTGCGGGTGATTTAATGGTGAAGATGGTCCGCCGTTGCGGAGAGGGCTGAGCTTTGTTACCCGACTAAAACTCTCATGTCCGCTTCGACTGAGTTGACCTGTCGCATGTGTGAAGTTTTTTATATATACGGTGGGCGGGTTTTGGTTTTTTATTGTTATTTTTCGCCCAGGCCGTCGTAATCCGCTCCGCGTTGTCGACCTCGCGAGTCTTGTGGAAGCATCGTGCCTGTACCCGCGTCCAGCTGTCGATTGAAAGCTCCATCGTT
>LPNX010519279.1:40063-52330 GCA_001517045.1 Pseudotsuga menziesii
CGGCCGTTATGCCGCCTGCACCTGGTTCAGCTCTTGTTATGATGAGATCCGTAAAACGTCTTGAATGGGGTTTTCGCCGGATTTTTCATGGTAGATACCCAGCTGGTCGATTCCCCTATGCATTTGCCCTTTTCCTCGAGCCCTAACCTGTGCCCTCGCTGCACTGTTCGTCGTTTTCTACCACGCAAAATCCTAGGGCCGTGTCGTTGTTGGTTTTTGACGTTTTGGGGGTAGAATGAATAGTGGTGCTGGTGAGAGCTCCCTGTCCGGAAAGCTGTTGTGGACTCCCGCGGTTTATAGTTGCATAGATGTAACTTCCATATCCGCATAAGCTTTTACCTTATTTTTCATCCCTACCAAAACCATGACTGAGTTCGGAGATTTATAGTCGCACCCAGCGTTTAAAATCTATGCATTTGCATCGCATATCGTTTCATTGGTAAAAAATGGCATACTGGAAAGTAATGTAAGTTGGATGATGGACCGGTTAATGAGTAAATTCATGTTGGTACTATAGCTCATTATATTGCAGAAATAGTCTGAGTTTTTGTGCTGATAGTTTCAGATAGTCAGGATATAGATTGGTTGTGCATACATGTGAGGGTTGCTTTCTTACTTACACATTTATATAAGATAATAGCACAGCTCAAAAGATTGCATGACTAGTTCAAATCCTTCAACTTGAAGAGCCTATATCTGATATCATTATAGTCATATAGACAATGGAGAAAGAATAAACTGCTTCATAATATTCACAAATTTGAATTGCTTAATATCATGATGTTTTACATTGCAGGAGGATTTTAAAATGTCTAGAAGACAGAAAAAGAAGGCCCCGGTGGTAGAAGAACAAACAGCAATAGAGGCCGTCCTACCAACTGAGTATATATATGAGGATACCCAGTGTGTCATGGGGGTGGACCCTGAGTATAAGTGGGGAGACATATACAGGCTGATTTCCCGTAGGGAAGTCCCAGATATGGGCCTGGAGGAAGAACCCATTTACGCAAACATAGAAAGATCTGCAATTATGAAGGTTGCCACCAGGCCATAGATGTTTCCATGTTTTGATGTGATGAAGTGGATCCTGCCACACACAAACCATGGCTCAATGCTTATCTGTAATGTTGAAGGTCAGGGCTATGCTGCCTTTAGCCCTGGATATGTGGCCTTAGCTTACCACCTGCCTGAGCCTCAAGTTTTCTTCTCCAATGAATGGTTGGACAATCTCAGGATGGATTTGATAGAAACCATGAGGAGAATGCTATTACCGGGGAAGCTCTATAAACATAGAGCTACTGAAGATTATGACACAGCCAGCCTTAGAGCCCCTTATAGATTCATAGCTCTAATGCTGAATAGGATCTTCGGGAGGGCTAATGGCAGATTATTCAAATTCGAATGGATACCCCTGATTTTCCATGTGGCCACAGAAGGGACCATCTTCAACTGGTCCAGCCTGGTATCTAGTAGTCTATCTTCTTGTATAGCTGCAGCAAAAGGAGGAGTAGAACAGAAAAAATCCGAGTTTTATATGAGCTCGATCCTGATTGACTGCATACTATGCCACCAGCCCTTCCCCGGGCTCAAATGTGTTTGGGACAGGGACAGAATGCTCGTATATGCAGCCTACAAGCTACTGGGGGCTCATCAATACCATAGTTATTATTGGGAAATCTGTGAGCAGTTTATCATGCCTCTACACACTCTTATCTTCCGAAAGGAATGTGACTGCATGTCTGAAGAAGCTATGCAGGTAGTAGAGGATTATGGTGATTATTTCTTGACAGAGAACGGGATGTATCTTAAAATGTTTGGTGGGTCAAGGACACCTTATCTGCTGCCCAAGTATGCAACAGATTATATAATCCATAAGGAGGCTGTTAGACAGGTGTTTATTGACGGAGTTGGTCATTTCTTATTCCAAAAAAAGAAGGCTGTCTATCCACCCTTACCATTTAAGTTAGGCAGCTGCAATTTCGCCAATGTGAAACAAGCTCCAGAATTTATAGAGGAACTAGGGAAGTTCCATTTTGGGGAGATGACTTTTAGACGAAATGACACTCATGAAAGAATGGCTGAGCATTGCAAGAAGCACAAGGTGTTTTATGAGTACACCCATCATTTCGACAATGATGAATCCATTTTCAGAAGGGCCCCGAACATGACAGCGCTCAGTAAGAGATTCAAACCGAAAGGTGGAAAAGGATCTGAACAAGAGAAGGCTAAGCAGGCTAAGGCTAAAGAAGAAGCCAAAAGGATAAGAGAAGAGGCTCAAAGGCTAGAAGAAGAGGCTGCAGAGTGGCTCTGGAAAGGAGAAGAGGAAAAGAAGAAAGCTGTCCAGGATGCAGCTGAACGAGTAAAGGAAATAGCCCGAGAAGCAGAGGAAGCTGCTAAGCAAGCAGCTGAGGAAGCCCAGGGAAAGCTGGACGAAGAGCTTCGAAAACAGGAAGCTGAGAAAACAGAGCTGACACAACAACAGGCTTCTGGATCACAAACAGAGCAGATCCAGGGTGAGGAAATCCCTAAGGTTCAAACCCTTCAAATGCCCACTACCATCACTCCTACAACCCCCATGCTGCAGTTAGTACCCTTTGCACAGAAAAAAGGGGAAGAAGTCCTTGATTTCAGCACAGTATACTATGACAGGGCTACCAAAAGGATTATGAGGAGAATTGAGAGAAAGGTAGAGGCTGAAGGAATGACCAGTACAATGATAACAGATAAAGCCATGATGGTCGGGACAGATAAAGATCCAAGGTTTGTCATAAGGGCTGGGAAGGCAGCAATACATGTTACGGAGGATAACATAGACCGAATGATGATCGAGATAGAATCATCCAAGAAGACCTCCACTCAGCTCAAGGACACCCTGAGAAGGGAAAGAGAGGACGGCAATAGATTGAAAAGAAAATATGAGCATGTGCTTAAAGAAATGGAGGCCACAAAGAGCGAAATCCACGCCATTCAGCAAGAAGCACAAGCGAAAGAAACAACACAAGTAGCCCTGAGAAAAGCACAGCAGGAGATTCAAGATTTAAAGGATGAAAAGGAGCAGCTGAGGGTAAAGATAGAAGACCTGATAGAGCAGCAAAATGTCATATATGAATCCAATACCTCATGCGTTAAGAAACTGGAAAAGTAGCTGGAAGCAGCAAAAGCACAGGAGGTCGATCTGCAGCCAGTTAAAGAACACATCTTGGCTCAGAAAGCTAAGGTGCTGCACCTGCAAATTGCTCTAGAGGAGGAAAGATGTCAGGTCCTCCAGATTGATGGCAGACTGGATGAAATCTTAGACACCGCTTCTTATTTTCTGGACAGGTCACAAGACATTCTTGAAGTATTGACCACAAGGATAACCAGGGTGGAGGATGATACGGAAGTCCCAGCTGAGCTACTAGTCAAGGATAAACAAGCTTTGAAATGGGACCATAACCTGATAGAATTCGCCGTCAACACTGCAGAAGACTTCCAGAAGACTGTGAAGAAAACGAAGGGAGCATGTGCAGAGTTCTTCAGGAGAGCCCTGGTCACATACAACCGTTGTCAGGCAGAAGCTGAGCAGAGATTATACGAGTTCCCAGATCATGATGCATTTGCAGAGATGTTGCAGAAAAGGCAACAGGATGAAGAAGCTAAAGTGCAATGCATCAGAGCTATTGATGAACAAATCCTCAGAGAGGAAATAGGCCACACAGCGATTAGTGTACAACTCTTGGAGGAACAGGTACGTTTGAACACGGCCAGGGTCGAGGCCATTCAGAACCAGGCTGAAAAGTTCGAACTGAACATACAGTTCTTAGAGCGCCACTCATTTGAAGGACTCACTGCTGAAGCAGCAGCGTGGAGAAAGTTTTTGGAGAACCAAGCGGGACCCTCTTCATGAGAAGGACCGGTCAACTTTTGTATAATTAAATAATTTGTAAAGGGTTGTAGGAAAATGAAGCCTTGGGATGCCCAAAGGTCACTTTGGGCAGCCCAACCATTTTTGCTTTTTGTATAAAACTAGGAAAGATAGCCAAAAAAGGGGCTTTTCCCAGTAATACTGGAGGACCTATTGTAAGAAGAACTACTTCCTTTTGCAATAAAGATTTTAGTTTGCCTGTTTGAGAAAAGCTGTGAAGTTTCCAAATGTTATGCGATGAATGGCCGAAAGATGAACTACTTTATTTTTCAGCTTATGTCCATAAATCGTGAGATCATTCTAACTATGTGACCTATGTCTTGTTGAATGATTTCTGATTTATTTCGTGGAAAATTCACTCAGAGTAATGCTTGTGTTTCATATAACAGTTAGCTATCTGATTGTTAGAAGATATTGTAGTTCATGTGTTGTAAACATAAATATCAGCTACCTGTAATTGTGTTTATCATACATGGAGATAATGCATTACTCACTAATAATCATTTTCTGGCTCCCCGGGGATACGTAGTTAGGTTTTTTAGATGATTAGTTGTCTTACTGCATGGTTGCATATGTGATTTAGATGTCGTGAACATAAGACGAGAGGTAAGAACCTGCGCAACACATTGTGTAGTTCCTTGCATCTTTATCACCCTGCATGATTAAGATAGGCACATGCATTGCATACATTAAGTCAAAATACAAATTCCGGTGGACCAGGCCGCAACCAGTAAACCCTTGTTGTTACTTTAACCTATGGTAGCCGGACCGTAAACCGGACGGATTTCCTATACCAAACAGTCAACGGGCTAGTTGGGAACGCTGACTGGGGAGAATCCCTTACTGTTGCCGCCGGTGAATTTCCCGGCCTCAACACATTCAATATAGTAAATTTGCTTCATGCCTTTGTAGAGACATAGGGAGATATACAGCGATCGCTAGGCTCTGTTCTGACAACATATATCCAACATGCAGTCAAGTAATTCGCCCTCAAGACCCTGTGAGTGATCAATTACCCACAACTATCTTTGTATGGGCAGCAAGTAATAAATTTATAAGTTGTTTCGAGTAAATGGCGATAGCAGTGAGGAGGTGTTGCATCTTGTTTTTTTACGGGGTGTATCCAACATGTAGTCAAGTAATCCACCCTCAAGACCCTGTGAAAGATCAATTGCCCACAACTATGTTTGCATCGGCAGTAAGCTATAAAAGTATATGTTTAGTGTTTCATGTATATGGCGATAGCAGTGAGCAGGTGTTGCATCTTTTGTTTTTACGGGATTGCAATCTTAAATGGGCAGAGATATATGATTGGTTGAGTTTTGGCTTGTATTTGAATGTTTAGATATTCGAAGTATGTTGTATTGTTGGCATAATAGAATTGTAGAGTGGACTTGCTTCATCGTTAGGCATAGATCTTTGTTTTGCATACCAATGTTGAACCCAATCTGAAACAGAGTCATTCATCCTAGTTGATGAATTCAAATCATGCAGCTTGAAGACAGTTGATAGAGAATCATAGAGACATACAATTTTAATTCCATAGTACGGGATCTGTGTTGACAAAAGCAGATGTCATACACCTACCATTTATGGATCATATGGTATGAAAATCCAAGTTCGAAACACTTAGTGAGCAGTTTTATGGTACACATCAGCAATGGATATTGAGAAAGATGAGAAGCAGTGCTCCAAAGTCTTACCCTTTGGTCAAAAATTGGCTTCACTTAAGTAACCATGGCGTCTAAACGATTCTGAGACTGTTTTTTTAGTAAAGAATCCTCCCTCAAGCCCATTATCTCGAGCTGCATTCCTACTCTGATATGCATTTTTAGAAAGACAGGCTGAACCAGGAAAAGGGTCCAAAGGTTGAATCCTCCTATTTATGCTAATTGTATAACATTCCACCACAAATGTTCCCATTTTTTCAGTTTTGTTCAATGACGCCCTGAAGGCTTGAAAGAGTTCATTACATGGAAGAGGTTCTGAAACTGCTAGTGAATTAATCTTTTGTCGTTCAACAAGATAACTGGTGTGCTTTTTGGCCTCCTCAATCATGTTTCCAACTTTGTCATCTCCAAGGGTCAAAATCCCAGCCAGGCCTAATTTTGATTCTTCAAGCTTTCAGGATTTTTAATGACCTTCAATTTATCAACCATAGAGTCCCAAAACCATCACATATTTGTCTTCTGTTACAATCTCTTAGAGCCAGCATTATCCTATTCCCAGTGTTTCTCAAAATAAAAAAATTATTTGCAAGAAGGCATCCTCCCTCAATCCCATTATGTCTAGCTGCATTCCTACTCTGATATGCATTTTTAGAAAGACGGCCTGAACCAGGAAAAGGGTCCAAAGGTTGAATCCTCCTATTTATGCTAATTGTATAACTTTTCACTGCAAATGTTCCAATTTTTTCAGCTTTGTCGAAGGACGCCCTGAAGGCTTGATAGAGTTCATTACATGTAAGAGGTTCTGAAACTGCTCGTGAATTAATCTTTTGTCCTTCAACAAGATAATTGGTGTGCTTATTGGCCACCTCAATCAGGTTTCCAACTTCTGTAATCTCCAAGGGTGAAATCCCAGCTAGGCCTAATTTGTATTCTTCAGGCTTTCAGGATTCTTAATGACCTTCAATTTATCAACCATAGAGTCCCAAAACCGCCGCAGATTTGTCTTCTGTTAGAATCTCTTAGAGCCAGCATTATTATATTCCCAGTGTTTCTGAAAATAAAGAAAAACTTTCCTGCTAGAAGGCATTGGAACCCTACTTAATACCTCTAGTACCTTGTCTTAAAATTTATAGTGTTCTGCTGAAATATTTAAAATAACAACAGAAACTTTCTTTAAGTAATAAACAGTCTCCACGTCCAGTGAAGAAAATGGAGTGAAGGTGAAGCAAGCTACATTTCCTTTGTCTATCTCATTCACAAGTACATGCCTTTTGTTTCCCTCTATTATCTTATTGGCCTGGTTAACTGATTCTGAAGATGCCAAAGAGTCACCAAAATCAACAATATCATTATGATAGATTAGAATATAATGCTGTACACAGATCTGTTTGAGGTCCCTTAAACGAGGCTTTCGATCATCCAGCAAAGCCTTTCCATCTCTATTAAGCATGGGATTATCAGATGCTTCAGGTGCGCATCTCAAACACTGAGCCTTACTGCCCTCTCTCACCTAGGAATTTCTGTCCTAGTTAAATACTGTTCTTCACCAAACGCTCTGCCATCCACCAATCTTTGACAACCAATCCTTATCACTTGCTCGAAGATTTGGCATCGAACCTATACTTTCACGTGAAACCAATGATAATGATAAACATGCCTAGGGAGGAAACAAAATAAAAAGACAAATAAGTAGTCTCATTTGGACTTGCTTCCTTTACAATCCAACATGCATGAATATCTCATGCATGTCATGTGGCCCTTCTGATCAATGCGCATGCTTGGATCACGAACAATGTGACCAGTCTGATGGAATCTAGCTGGACTTTAACCCTCCAGTGGTGCAAGCATAACTGGGGTTAAAAGATGGTGAAGTTAACACAAGATTTTAATCATTGGTCTATAATGCTCCGGTTTTGACCCCGTTACATTAGATGTATATGATGTGTATATTGTAAATGATCATGGTGTGGAGTTAAAGGTCAAGGCCCCACCATTGATAGGTTATGCTATGTCTTGGATTTAAATTTGTCACCGATGGTATATCGGGGCATGTGGCATATATTATGTTGGTCATCATGTAAATTTGCATCTATAATTAAAATGAACACAACTAGCTACGGGGCATGTGGCATATATTATGTTGGTCATCATGTAAATTTGCATCTATAATTAAAATGAACACAACTAGCTACGGTCGCAGCAACTAAATCGAATGGGGCATGATTTTCCCAAGGATAAGGATGTGGAGGGGAATTTGTCAAACCTTGAGCCAAAAGGAGGAAAAACCCATGTGTCATCTTCTTTTGTTTTATTCCAGCTACCTCCATTTAATAATTTCTGCTGGCAGCTGGGAAGTTAATTGTTTTGGGAGCGGGGTGGCAGGACTGTCAGTCCATGCCTCCATGCACACTCCACCCAGCAGTTGACTTCGGAATGGCAAGGGGAAGCCTTCACACACTCTTCACCCACGCAGATTTTTTCTTCCTCTCTCCACGAGTTGCTGAACACCCATGCACTGAAATTTCGCTTCCTTGCCATTGTTGCTCATCTTCACGCAGGGAATTGTTGCTGTTACTCACGCACATCCAATTTCGTGTCCTCTCAGCTATTGTTGCTCACCCACGCGCCCAGGAAGAGCTGTCCATTCCTCACGGGGTCTGATTGTTTCTCTCACGCACAGGAATTTCTGGGTTTTACCCACGTGATTTTCTTCTGCGGATTGGAGGACGGTGCAGCTGTGTCTTTGCCCCAAAAGTTGAACTGTGGATTTGGCATTGAATGTTACTCATGCCTAGGTTGGAATTCTGTTAATTTCTTTTACCGTGTGGTCTGTGTAAGTCTCCCCATGGCTTCATTGTCTTGAAGGGACTGCTGATTTTCCCCTGCTATAAGTGTGTTGCTGCTGCGTTTGGGAATTTGTTGTATGTCACTTGAGATTCGTTTTTCCCTGTTTAAGCTCTGACAGCTAAATGAATTGTCGGAGTGCAATGGTTGGTCTTCGGACTGTGGGAGGAGCAGGGATGTCGTCTTAGATTTGCTTGATAAACCTGGTGGCAAGAAACCACACAGACAGAGCTAGAGGGCTGGCCTTCTTCTCCATCACCCTTGAATAGCACTGGAAGGGAATGCAGGGCCTGAGGGACTGTGTAGCAGAAAAGGGATTGATTCCTTGTGTTGGGTGTGGATGGGTGTCGTAGAGTTCAGGCTAGTTCTGGTGTAGGTGTCCTTGGCTCTATGATGAGCTCACCAGCTTAGCAATCTGCCCTCTCTAACTCCCTAATGGCCTGATAAACCCAACTGTGTTGGCTTGGCTGTGTTTTGTGTATCCCTGACTATGTGTAAGCCTGCTTGTTCCCTTATTCCTTGGAGAATCATGCCCAACTCGGGGGTGGCAGCGCTGCTGAGAGATTAAGGAGCACGCTGGCCTATGGTTGGGTGGAACGTTGCAGTGACGTAGCTGGTTGCGGAAGGAGTTCTTCATAAGATAAGTGATCTGTCCATTTTACTTCTGCAACTGTAATGTCTGTTAATGAATATGTAATGAACATGTTGAATGAATGCTGGCTTAAATGTATGATGTTTCCGCTGTGTATGATAGATGATTGCATCTGTGCATGATAAATGTTCATGTGTGTATGCTTAAGCATTCTGTATCATCAAATTTTATGCATGTACATGTTTATGGGGCTCTTAGCCCTGGGTTTGAAGCTTGTAGTCACGTTCTCTACGCTGGTCGAAGGCATGGGGACGTGACATGGTCATAGCTAGAGGTTTATTTTATCCTTTATCAAATCAAAGGAACACAACAGATTTCTATTCCCATTTGAAAATGTCCAAATATACTTTATTGTGCTAAAAGGTCCAAATATACTTTGCAGTGAGGATAGGCAAAAGGTCCATGGTTAAGAAATAGAAAGATTTCAAGCATGTTGCATCATTGTGCCAACCCTTAGGCTACTAAAACGAATAGTACATGAATGATGAAATGGCACTGCCTCTAGCAAGAACAAGGGCAGAGTGTACAAGAATACACATCCAAATTTCAAAAGCAAGCCATCAAGGTGGGTATCTCTTTAGAGCAGCGTAGGATAGTGGGGAGTACCTTGGAGGCCTATTTAGCAATATTTGAAAGCAATTCCATAGCCTTAGTGTTAAAAGTGGGCAGAGTGTATAACGAAGAGCAAGCGTAGACAAAAATGCACTATTCTAAATCAAAGTTCAAGTGAAGGACAAAAGGTAAATGCTTGGTTTGACAAATCTTCTGGATGTAATTTGATTTTCAAATCCTTAATAGATGAGCTTGGTTCTAGAAACTTATGCTCTAGTACAGACATGTCCATTGGGTTGAATCCAAGAAAAATCTATCATGCAAATATTCGAGAAATGCAAAATCAAGATTGTCATTAACGATTATTATGCTGATGAAGTACATGAAGTTTTGAAACTAGATGCATGTGAAGTGATGTTTGGTAGCCCCTACTTGTAAGATAGAGATGAGAATTCCTACAAGAAGAAAAAAACAAATATTCTTGGTTAAAGGCAGTGAGACATACACATAAAATTCTTGGTTAAAGGCAGTGAGACATACACATAGAGGGAGAGGGAGGATATCTCCACTAAACAATGGCAAACAAACAGCTTGATTCAAACTAACAAGAATTAGGTATCCTTCATATCTAATGGAATCGTGAACTTGTGGAGACAAGTAAGGCTTTGTGCTTCCATCTCCTTTGTGGATCAACATTTGGGACCAAAAGCCGCCCAATGGAGAAGTGTGATTCGAGATGGATTCATAATAAATACCAAATAGTTTAATATTTCAACTCAATGCAAAAAATACTTGAAAAAACTAGAAGATTGGCCACAAAAGTGAAGCTCATGGCTAGTAAGTTGATGACAAGATCAGAAGATGCAGTTAACTACTAAATTGATGACAAGATCAGAAGATGCAGTTGACCATCTAAAAAGCCTTACCCTAGGTCAACCAGCTACCCTAAATACAAAAAAAATAAAAAAAAATAAAAAAAAGGAAGATAATAAGAAACAAAAGAACCTTGCATATGAACACTGCTAGAAAAGGGCAAAGGAGAAGAAAATAACTGAAGAGTTGGGATGCCTGGTGGCCTTCCCGCTGTTCCTGATAAGCCAACAATGCTTATAAACCCATTCACAAAATTTGAGAATGGGTACTTTGGTAAAGAAAAGAGGGAATGGTGATAGAAAAATTAGACTTTGTAATTTATAATGTTCCAAAGAGCCAAAACACAATTGTAATTCTGCAATAGCTGAGAATTAGAAATAAAGACTAATCATAGCCATTCAATGCTGAGAGTTTTTTTTTCTAATTTTTTTTAAAGAAATTTCTGTTGTTTACGGTGTTTATTAGCTATGTGATTGTGTTATCTGCCTGCTTCTTTATAGCGTATCACTGTGGGAATTCCACTTTAATAAAATGCCATAGCCTGCACTTGGCCCTTTTTCCAATGCGCTCTGAAGGCCACAACGGCTGGCTGCCCCGAACCGTCCATAACAGATCCAGACGAGATCAACGGTTGAAGAGAAGCGTTGGTGGCCATTGTTTCTCTTTTCCAGCCGAGTTTCTATTTGCCTTGTTCAAAATTAGCGTGTATTCCTTCCTTGGTTGTTGGGTAAGCTGCAGGGAGTCAATACGAATGGCTCTTCTCATGAATTTGCTCAATCATTCACTTCCATGCATTTATACATCCAATTGAAATTTGCTCAATCATTAATTTCCATGCATTTATACATCCAATTGAATACCCACAGCACTAAAATCTGTTTGCTAGAATCGTTGGTTTTTAGCTACAGCACTAATTTTTGTTTTCTTGAGAAGAATTTGCTCAATCATTCACTTCCATGCATTTATACATCCAATTGAAATTTGCTCAATCATTAATTTCCATGCATTTATACATCCAATTGATTACCCACAGCACTAAAATCTGTTTGCTAGAATCGTTGGTTTTTAGCTACAGCACTAATTTTTGTTTTCTTGCTTGAGTAGTTGGGTTGAATCAACAGCCAAACCCGTCAATTTGCTTAGTCGCTAGCATAGAGAACATTCTTATGTTGTGTGGATTTAGCCACATCCAGATTTGCATCATGCCTCTGTAGAGAGATAGGGAGTTTCCTACAGCCATCGCTGGCCGCTGTTCCGGTAATATATAACCAACAAGTAGTTAAGTAATTCGCCCTCAAGAGTCAAGACCGTGCGACTCATCAATTTCCTACAGCTACCTTTGTATAGGCAGAAAGTTATAAATAGTGTTTTCTGTATATGGTAATCGCAGTAACAAGAATGAGGTATTGTTCGGGCAGGAAGTTTTAAACTTATATGTATGAGGTGTTGCATTTTGTTTTCTTACTTCGTTACAATCTTAAATCGCCGGAGATATATGTTTGGTTGAGTTTTGGGTATGAATTTTTAGATATTTAGAGTATGTTATATTGCCGGCATAAGAGAATTGTAAAATGAACTTGCTCCACACTGGGCATCGATCTTGGATTTACATAACAAGTAAACAAGTCTTGAAACGACTTCGAAACAGACTCAATCTTCCTGATAGATGAATTCAATCGTTCACAGAGAGTTGTATCGAGAAACAATTTCAATTCCATAGAAAGAAATCTATGTTGAGCAGATGGATATGCCATAAGATTACCATTTATGGA
>LPNX010519279.1:52595-108928 GCA_001517045.1 Pseudotsuga menziesii
AAAACTTGCTGGTTTTCCTTTTCTGGGGCAGCTTTAGAGAAGAGGAAAGGTATTGCAGGAATGAAGAGACTTGTCATGGAGATCACCCTCAATTTCATCTCCTATTTTATATGATATTTTTCAATGCCTATAGACCCACCCATTCCTACACAATACAATAATTTAGAGTTATGCAAATTAACCTTTAGGAAGTTCTGTGAAATAGGGAGTTTCTTGTTCAAATCTTAGGATTGCACATTACCGCAGCAAGCTCATAACCAAGCCTCCAACAACGATTCTCTCAAAGGCAATAGTTTCTTTATCTAACTCTCTGCACTGATCTATAATAACGACCTCTATTTTGTAGGAATCACCGAAGGACCTATTCTCATAAGTTTATGTTATCATAAAAGCAAGCAGGAAGAATCATTATACTCCTCCCGGAAGAATCAATCACAAAAGAATGGTAGATCAGCAATTTTGTGTCCCTATTCACTAAGACATTTTGCCGATGCTTCTTTCTATAGAACAAGGATTTTAAGTAGAGCAGTATGATGTGGGCCAGGGAATTATTATTTGACTTATTCCTGTTATTTCTAAGTGTGTCTGTTTTTATTGCCCGGGCCAAGATCTTGATTTGACCTCTTAAAACTATTAAATTTATTGAATCATTCGTGTCATAATTCTGCTCCTATTAGAGAAGCGCCCTTCCTTCCACCCGATACGACCCACCTCATCAATATTACGTCTGTATGTAATAAGGTTTGGCAAACCAAAAGGTTGGTAAGTGTTTCCAATAATGCACTTGAAAAGAGATGAGATGAATCGTTGGAATTGATTCTGAATCGGGCGCTTTCATTTGACAGTTAGAGATCTCCATCCATAATGAATTACATATTTAATGATAATTAGACTGGCAATAAGAAGCTCACTATCCACCAGAATGACTTACTTCAATGATAGTTAATTGCTAACTTCCCTATATATTTCCGTCTACAAGTATACGCTCCCATCATGAACACTTCTTCTTATCATGTCATGGACACCTATCAATATTCATTTATTCATACATTCTTGATGCAAACGTTAGACCCACCTCCCTTTTCACTTCGTGCTTACCTCATCACATCTCACTTCATGTGCATACACAACAAGGGGACTAATTGGTACAAATAGGTAAGTAGCTTAGAGCCAATTTAATCTATCCGTACTCTTAGAACTCCGTCATCTGAGGGAAATTAATATTAGTTTTCATCTGAAGTCTATGTTTGATTACTAGGATATTATTGGATCTGATTCATTGGGATCTGGTTCCCAAGCTAGGTAGCTTGTGATTGATATCCAAAGGAGGAAAGAGTCTCAAGGAGAATATGGCTCCTTTTTCAGAGTGTGAAGACAAGTGTAAATTTTTTCAATGTTTGCGTGTATTGCCATGTCATGATCTTTTTGAAAGTTTTTTTTTTAATTGGAATGAAAATGCATTCCTTGCAGCCAGATTAAACACACAGTTAAATTTGGGCTCATGTTTCAGATGGTTAATCCTTTTTGAAATATTTTAATATTGTTTAGTTAGAAATTGAATTTCAAGGATATTCTCAGTTTAAAAGAGCTGGGAAGTCAATTACTTATTTGCTACAAGGTGCTAGTGTAAAATTCAAGTGTGAATTCATTGATTAAAGTGATGTGGAATCTCTTTCGTTTTGTGGGACGAGAGTCAAATGATTAGACTGTAGCTTTGATCAGATTGCGTATGGGATCTTATCACTAAGAAATGTAGACTTCCATGGGTGTTGAATATACAATTTCGAGGCCAATTCCCATAGTAACTTAGAAAAAAGGAAAACAGAATGTCGGAAACAGTGTTGTCATTGATGTCAAGAAAGAATACAAACAATGAAAGAAGTGCAATATCCCAAACTGTTGATTTGCACTATTTTTTTTAACAGAAACAGTAAAAGGTGGTGATATTAAACAGGCTGTGCACAGCCATTCATTACACAAAAAAGAACCAAGACTGAGAGTTCTTGCTGTTCAAAAAACACAGTACCAAAAATGGTCCAGAGGGGAGACCAAATAACTCCACTTATAGTTTTTACATATAAACCATGGATAGTGGTAGTATATACCCTAACATATTGTTGATTTAGAAGTAAACAAAAAAACATAAATAGAGAAAGACATTAAGAAATTAGCCTGGCGGCTTCACTCGCTGTTCCACCGACTCCTCCTCCATGGGCTGAACTGCAACAGGGTTTTCACGGGCTTGACTGGCTTGATTCATGTTAACCAAACGCTGAAGGTCTTCCTGGATTTTATACACTTTTCCCATCATCTCTCTAAGGTTGGATTCAATATCATCAATCCGTGAATCATGGTTACTTATCTGATAGGAAGTGTAGCTGACCACCTGACCCATGTCCTTCACCTCTTGCACTAGAGATTTGTTATCCATAATGCCTATTGCCATCATTTAATACAGGCGTCGAATATTTTTCTTTAGATCTGCAATCCCTGCATTCTCATTTGCCGGGTTCATGGTGCCTTGTCGAGGAGAGCAAGTGATGAGAGCTAAGCGAGAAAGACTATTAACAACACCTTCCAAATTTTGGTTCTGTGAACCATAAAACTCACCAAGAGCCGAGTGAAGAATTTTGACTTCTCTCAGGAGAGAGTCCCTATCAACTTTGCATTTATAGGAGAGGGTACCAACGGTTCCTTCCTTCCACCCAAAACACTTACAACCTAAAATCAAACTGTTATCAATTGAAAACACCTCACCTTTAGGAAAACTGAGCCCGAATCCCGAATTCAAACGCCACAGAGGACCGCCATTGCGGGGAGAGCAATGAAAAGAGAAGAAGGCAGCAAGGGCAAGCCTTTCTTTCACGAACTCCCTGCAGAAAGGAAGAGACTCCCACGGAAGCTCTGAGAGAAATCCCTCAACGCCTAAAATTACATTCAATAACGTCCTCTCTGGCGAAAATACAGAGTGAGCAAGGATCAGACCATTGTTCTAAGGAGCTGCTGAATGAGAATGGAGTCTGAGAGAAGCCATAGCATGAAGTAAGACAGGGCCTGGAGCATGTGATCTGCAAAGACCATAACTATGGATAGGACAGGAGTTAATAATGTCGTGAATCGAGGAAAGCAGGAGCACACACATCGATGGAAAGAGAGGCGGTGGAGCAAGCCAAAAGTGTGCTAGAGTCTTGGTTATTTCCCTTTGCTTCGAATTCATTACCCTGGTGAATGCACCACTTGTGCCATAATTCATATTGGGATCCCATAAATACACCCCTTGCATCGTAACCTTGAAAAAAGATCGATTTATGCAATGGTAAGTGGCCTTTTTATGGCAATAGTTCATTAAGGTATGGGTAAAGGGGGGGAATTAACCCCATTGAGTTGCAAGTGCCCTTGTGGGAGTGAATTCTCCACGTTTGCCAATTCATCAACGATCACATTGTTTGCTCGGAGAATATGGTAGAATTCATAATGGGGAGAGAGAAGAGTGACGACTTTATCATACAAACGATGAAATTTTATCGAGCTAGTGATGAATCCATTAAGCATTTTATAAATGACATGTCTAGAATCGCCAAATATTGCTACCTTGCTTAGATTTGAGTCAACGAGGATCCTCAATCCCTGCAGAACGGCTGACCATTATGCTTCATTATTAGTCCTGCATCCAATTCCCCAGGCATAGGTTTGTTCAATTTTTCCTTCAGGATCCATAAGGATCCCTCCTGCACCTGCCAACCATGGGTTTCCCTTAGAGGCACCATCGAAGAAAAGTGAATAGGTATTCTTTTCCCGTAGCCATGCCGTGAATTCACTGCTATTTTTCCTTATTTCCCATGAGTGTTTGCTGAGAATCTGCTCGCTGATTGTGGAGTTGGATTGAGGGGAGTTCTTGTCTTTTAAATAGATCTTACACCAAGAAGCATGAGGCTCCGAGATATTTTCAGAGTGGGAAATGCTGATATTATTCGAGGCGATTTTTTTAGCTATCATCCCTACAGATTTAGAGACTATTCGTGTAGGAACCATTTTTTGATCTTTAAAAATGGATTTATTTCTTGCTATCTAGAGTTGCCAGCAGACGTTCTTGGGAATGGTGTTCCATAGCTGCCTGAGAATGTGCTTCTTTTTTAGAGAACTAGGAAGGTTTTTGTCCCAGTCATCAAGGAGTTGAACTACTGATATTGATGGCCTGAATATCGATCCCGGAGGGAGAACGCACTACCATACTTTCCAAGAGACACTACAGTGCATGAAAAGGTGGCTTGTTGTTTCTTCTTCATTATTTCATAGGGCACATCGAGAAGGACCCACTATCCCTCTTTTCCTAAGATTTTCAGCTGTAAGGAGTTTGTTGTGGATCAGGAGCTACCAGAAAGAGTTAACTTTAGGGATGTTGTCTGGATGCCATACTTCTTTCCATATGCGCTCACTTGCTGTTGGTTCCACTGAAAGTCTCTTATACCCTTCTTTGATCGTATATTGCCCATTCTTACCCCAACCAATTCTATCCTTTTTAGTCTCGCTGATTGGAGACATGCCCTGTAGAGAAGTCATGAGAAGATTCTTAGCTTCGTCCAGATGGAGAGGAGGTTGCAATTTTGTCCAGCTCTCCCAGATTCCTTTTGGATTCCATAGAGAGAGATCATGAAGAGAAAATAAGCCTTCGCTGCTAGTCCATTCAACCAAGTCATTCGTTCCTGGAAGAGATGAGAGAGGGGGTTGCCCAAGTATTCTGCTTTCCCAAACCTTGATCTTTTTTCCATTCCCTGGGATCCAGTAGGAATGCGATTGAATAAGACTAAAATAGGCTTTGCACAATTACCAAATAGAGGATCCCTTTCCAGTCCACTCTCCTTCTATCATTTTCGATCTGGGCCTTTTGATATATTTTTTCCTGATTACTTCTTTCCACCATTCCTTACCACCAGTAACCAATCTCCAAATCAGTTTTGCTCCCAGTGCTTTGTTCATTTACTCCGGGTCCCTGATTCCCAATCCTCCTCTGCATTTTGTCTTTTTGACAATATCCCATTTGACCAATTGAAATTTCTTTCTCTGAACCTTTCCCCCTTGCCAAAGGAATTTTCTGATTTCCTTACTTATGCTGTTTATGAGCAAGGATCATCGAACTAGAGTATATCGGATAAGAGGAGAGGATGGAGTGAATGAGAGTTACCTTCCCTACAAGATTTAACCACTTGGAGCTTAGAGCATTGATTTTGTTTTTGATTTTTTGTATGATTGGGGTCCACATAGCTGAGGTACAGGTTTTTTTAACAATTAGGATGCCCAGATAGGTGAAATGGGTCCAGTTGAAGTTGACTTTGATATGCAAGATTTGAGATATGCTACGAAGAGTTGTGATGTTGCAATTCCAGCCATATAGCTGACATTTATTGAGGTTAGCCGAGCTTCCAAAGGAACGGAGGAAGAGTTCTAAGGGTTTCAGGAAGTTTCTTGCGATTTGTGGGGAGGCTATGCCTAGCAGGATAGTGTCATCAGCAAAGTGAGCATGGTTTATTGGATTGACTCCAGCTCGGAAGGAAAGGCATGGCAGTAAGCCTTCAACTTGAAGTCTCAAAAGTCTTCTACTAAGAGAATCCGCAACAAGGATATAGAGAAAGTGGGATAGGGGGCACCCTTGTCTTATTCCTCTGGAGGCCTTAAAGAAATAAGTGGGTCTTCCATTGACTAGGGGATCTATTCAAGGAGATTTTATGCAAGCTTGGACTTGATTTATGAAGGTGGGAGGGAACCCAATTTTTTTTAAAACCGCCAGAATGAAGGAATGCCTCAGCCGATCAAAAGCATTTTCCAGATCCAGTTTTATGGCCATACTTGGTTGTCCTCTCTTATTGCTGGAATGGATAGCTTCCTAAGCCATAAGGATATTGTCACTGATTTGATGACCAGAGATGAAGCCTCATTGGTTGGGGGAAATAAGAGACCGGACAAATGGCTTGAGTCTTAGAGATAGGAATTTAGAAAAGATTTTGTACGAGGCATTGCATAGAGAGATGGGCCTGAACCTTTTGATGGAGGAGGGATTTGATTCTTTGGGGATTAAGGCTAGAAAGGTGGAGTTTGTGGCTCCCCCCATTTTTCCTTTTTCCATCCAAGAGATGAGACGCATGAGGTCCTTCTTTATTAGCGACCAGAAGGTTCTATAAAAATGGATAGGGAAGCCATCGGGGCCCGGGGCTTTGTTCGGGTGAAGGGACCATATGGCCTTCTTCACTTCTTCCTCGGAAATGGAGGCTTCAAGCTATAGGATTTCTTCTGAGTTGATCAGGGAAGGGATTTCTCGAACCATTTCATCCATGCATTCATGTGAAACATTTTCCTCATCATTATTTAAATTTTTGAAAAAACCTTCTTACCTCCACACTTATTGCAGCTTGCCTTGTGATGAGAGTGCCATCCTTGTTTTTGATCTCCTTGATAATGTTCCATCTTTGTATGTCCCTACATTGATTTTGAAAGAATTTGGTATTTTGGTCGCCTTCTTTGAGCCAGAGGAATCGTGACCTCAGTCTCCATTCTTGCTCCTCCTACCTTAGGATTGTTTGAAGGCTCTTCTCGAGTTCTATTTCTTTGAGAAGGTGTTCTTTTGTGATTTATGCCTCCTCCATCTTTGCTTGGTGGGCTTCCATGCTTTTAACAATGCCCGCTTTCTTTTTAGAGGGCTCCTGATAGTGAAATTTCACCGATGATTTGAGGGCTTTCTTAACTCTTTTAATCTTTTGCTCCCAAGAGAAAGTTGGAGATCAAGGAATGAAGCAGCGCTAAGCTTCCACTATGATGTCTTTAACTCCATTGTCCTCAAGCCAGAGATGATTGAAGAGGAAGGGGAGTGGACATAAATTTTCTAGAGGAGGGAATAAGAGGCAATCGGCTTATGATCAGAGATGGCTGAGCAGAGGAGTTTGGTCTCTGGATGAGAAGATAAGAGATGAGTGTTTGCAAGCACCCTGTCTAGGTGAGCAGCTATATGGCCGGGGCCAATTATTTTGTTACTTCACATGAAGGTGCCATTTTTAGGTTTGATTTCTGATAGTCCCCAAAGAGAGATCGGGTCTTCAAGCCTTTCCCCAAAGGGATGCCTGACCTTTGTTCCTCCTCTTCGTTCTTCAGCGGAGATGGTGACGTTGAAGTCGCCTGCTAAATAGCAAGGAAGAAGCGTTTTGTCAGCACATTGATCCTCAAGAGATTTCCAGAAATTGACCTTCTGGGATTGGATGGTTGGACCATATATGTTCCCAATCCAGAACAGTTCTTTAGTCTCTTTATTTCCTAGCTTCATTAACAGCCAGTTCTTATTTTCTATGATCAATAGCATTGCAAATTTGTCGGCGTCCCACTAGCTGAGAAGACCTCTTGATGCACCTATTGAGCTAATGGCATATCCTTCTTCTTTAGGCCAAAAGGTTTTTAATGTGGCTATACTATCTTCAGCCAATTTTTTTGTCTCCTGGATAAGAAGGATTGAGGCCGATTCCATAGATTTGACCTTTTTATTACTCCTATTTTTTGAGAACCTCCTAATCCTCTATAGTTCCAGGAGAACAGCTTCATTATTTCTTAGCATTGCGGAGTGCCCTCTTTTTTTCCTTTCTTTCCTCTTCGGCACTAAGAAGGTATTTGCTTGCTTGGGAGTTTTTAACCAGGAATTCTAGATTGGATTGCTTCCCTGCTACTTTTTCCCTTGTTTCTTCCTATTCCCTTATTATCTTGTTGGACTTTCTTCCTTTTCTGGATAGGGGTTCTTGCTCCTCAGTTGAGTTATCTGTAGATTCATCTGTGCATGATTTTGCCTTGGATCGAGTAACTAAGCCTTTTGAGTTTATTGTTACTGCGTTCATTGCTTCTGTCTGTGTTGGCTCCTCTTCCAAATCTTTTGTTTTTCGCTGGGTTAGATCTTCTGCAGTGATTTCTTGTTCTGGGGATGGGCATTCTTCCACATTCTCCTCTGGAGGGTCAGTCTCTTTTTCATCATTTTGGAGTGCTTCGAACCTATTTATGGAGGTGCTTTTTTCTATAGCGTGTGGCTGCTTTACTGCTGCATTTTTTACTGTTCTTTTCCTGCTTGCTACATTCCATCCTTCCTCCTGTGCCCCTTCTTGTATGACTTTATTTGGTTTTTTCGGACAAGTTTTTGCAAAGTGCCCATATTCATGGCAGTACTTGCATTTGAAGGGGATTTGTTCATAATCCACAGTTTGCAGATGGTTCCAACTATCTATGGAGATATTGATGGATTCTGGTAGCCCTTTCTCTAGATCTACCTCAACACAGATATGGGCACAAGAGAACATTGGGGGTTTTGGCTCTGACTTGTCCACATATTTACCCATAGTGTTTCCTATTGCTTTAAAGTCCTCATCATTCCATCAATGAAGAGGCAGGTGTGGAAGCTTTACCCAAACTGGAACTGCCTTAGGTATGTCTTTCTTTGGATTAAAGGAAATATCCCATTTGTTCAAATACATTCCTCTTGGTCCCATGAAGTAGGGGCCATTTCTGAAAATGAGATCCCTATCTTCCTTTTTCTTGAAAATGAAAGAAAAATAACCTTTGCCACAAAATATTTGCTGCACCTCCCCTTAAATGAGGGTTCTCCAATTTTTATTTAGCCAGACATCAACTGAGCGAGGGGATGGCCAGAGTCCTGTGAACAAACCGATGAGCCCTTTCTCAGAGAGAGTAACAACTTTTTGCTTGGAGGGGGCTGAGGAGAGCTTGACTTCCAGCACATCTACACATTTTACAAATAGAGAGGAAGGAGGGGACGATGCCACAGAAGGAGGAAGAGAAGCAACGATATTTTGGAAGCGGAGATCGACAGATGCTGGATCCGAGGGATCCATGAGGAGGCCGAGTGGGCCTGCAAACCCTAGCTCGCGCGCCTGCAAAAAATCAGAACCCTAAACAAAACTTGTACAATCCTTGTTAAATCAAGGTGAAATGTGTCATTGATTTGCAGTATTGCATGTGACTGTAATATCCCAAACTGCTAATTTGCACTATTGCATGTGTTTTTCCCAATGCAATATGCCAATTAAGGGATTCAACATATAATATTTGTCTTCTCTTCTTTATTTTAATGCAACTGATAAACATGGGTATTGTTGCTGGTAATAATAATTATGTGACAATTTTCTTATTCAATGGCTAATTGCATGTCATCAATAAACATCATAAATCCAATGTTATCAACTAGAGAGCCTCGCTAGATATATAGATCTATTTATTTAAGTCTGGTAATAAATAGTACCTCATATTCAATCTATAATAACCAAATATCAGAGATGAATTATTGCTAACCTCAAAATAGTGATGAAAGTGGATTGTTGTTGGTTGTAGCGGCTTGTTACAACCCTCAAAATAGTGAGGAAAGTGGATCATTGCTGGTTGTAACAGCTTGTTACAAACCTAATTCTTTGCCCATATTAATGGTTCACGCTCTCTTTGGTAATGGAAACTAATAGAGTATGAAAGTGATCCATTTTTTTATGAGCAAATGTATCTCATACAAGAGTTCATGTCTCTCCCAAGAGCTGTGTGCTAGATCGTGGCTTTTCCAAGAGCTGAATACTACAGTTGAGGTTCACGCCTTCTTGGTAGACAATCTGAAGCTTGTCAACAAGAAAGGTTTGTACAATAGTTGAATTCTTGACTAAGAATGAACATAGTGATTTATTGTAGCTGTTGATGACGTCTTTTGGAGGAGAGTTTTTCACATATCAGCCAAAGGTACCTCGTTTGTAGTGGAACGCGTGATTGGGAATGGAGTTTTCCTCCCAGCTAAATCGTAGCTTTATCTTGTTGAGTATGATAACCACAAGAGCCCAAATCATGACAGTTAATGTGCAGGAGCAGTAGGGTATGAAAAACCAAGGTATGAACCAATTTAACCTGATAGGGGAAATCAAAATCCAATTATCCAAGGGTATCTAAATATAAACATGCTTGCGAAGATGAAGCACACATTTCCCCAGTAACGGACAAGTTCTCATTCGCTAACACGGGGTACCACGCCAACCAAATTAACCTGATAGGGGAAATCAAATCCAAGAGTATTGAAATATAAACATGCCTTGGAACTTTAAAGTGCACATTTCCCCAGTTAAGGACAAGTTCTTATGGGTTGATATGTGAGACTTCCAGCTAGAAAAAAACCAAAGATGACTTGTTCCTGAATTGATTGCTATTGTGTTTAAGACTTGAGTTTAGGAGTTTACTCAAACAGTTTGCAAATATCACAACAATTGGCACAACTAAAATTCTATTGGATTCAACATTAAACAACATTACATATATTCAAATCAAGACATTATCTATGTTATTGCAGCAAATAAGCTCAGTACAGATGGAACCTGACTGATATAGATGACTATTTGTTGCAGCTCATTGTGGGTGAAAAGAACTATTTTCTTGGCCCCAATATTGCTGTAGCATCCCTCGCAATTGTGCCCAACTAGCTCGATATGACCCCAACCAATGAATATCCTTAGGAAGAGTGCCCCAACAGAGTTTTAGAATGCTGGAAAAGTATTTTCAATAGCGGCAATCTCAGACTATAATGCCCCAGATCTGGTGTGTTTAGAAATCTCATAAAATGTGTCCAATACACCTTGGCATCCCCTCCCTCAACAATAAACAGCAGCAACGATCAATTGTGGATGAGAATGCGCCCTCGAGAAAACACTGCGTCCCCCATTTTTAGATTCACATCTCCAAAGGTGTGCCCTCGTGGTAAACCTCTGTTAACATAGAAAATCATCCTTCCTTCTTTGCACTAGATGGGATATATCTGATCATGGAGAAGAAAATGAGCACTACCCAGTTTTGTGTCTTGGAAAACCTATTTTTTTAAAAGATTTGCTCAGATCTAGTTTGTTGTTCAGTGAAGAGAGAAAGCTTCCTTTGATAGATCAAGAAATCCACTCAAAACTCGTAGCCCCAAAAATTCCCACCCGTGTCGGAATTCTCCCGCTATTCGAATCCAATGAAATGTCATGCATAACCATTGTTGTTTTTTGCATTGTGTTTTTGTTATTTGTTTTTTTTGGTCTTTGTTTTACTTTTTATATTTTTTCTTTGATGTTTTTATTTTTAATTTTTATTTTCTATATGGATATATGCATTTATTTTACATTTTTTATAAAAAAAAATTATATATGTTTTTTCAAAGATGATGTTGATGAGGATGAAGATGACAAGGACAAGGACAAGGAGTATGATTAAGAAAATGACAATGGTGTCCATGATGATAATGGGGATGATGATGTTTATGATGGAAATATTGATTATCCTAAGATTTGGTTTATTGGGCCAAAACATGAGCTTGGATTGTGTGATGCTAGTTTGGGAAGGAAAATAATGGGATTTTCCCTTTTGCTTAGATGTTTTGTTCATTACAATTAATTGTAAGAAATCGTATAATAGAATGGAGTGATGACAATGGTGACGAGATGACGTTGGCAATGGTAATGACAATGGTGATGTTTAATATGATGATGACAACAAAGATGATGATCATCATAATAATCAAGACGACAAGAACAATGATGACCTCGATGATGGCATTAATTGTTATCATTAGAATGAGGATAATGATAATGATGAACGTAGGTAAGATACTATGGGTCCACACCCATCTATTGTGAGATTTAATGTTGGGTGAATTTCATCATCACCAAATACCCCATGTATCTAGAAGCAAGGATGTAACAACCATTATTTTCAACAACAACCAAAAGGAAAAAGAAGGAAAACCATAACAAAACTCATTGTTGTTCAGTAATGAAATGGGTAGAATGTCCAAGTTGTAATAACCACTAATGGAGTTATCCTTATAAGGAGAAGTTATCATCAGTTTGCTCAAAGGGCATATTTCCAGAGATAAATATGTCAATTCTATTACCTATCTCTTTGAACGCTTCCTTGGTCCAGCACTCGATCACAAGGCCTGGGAGCCTGACCCAAACATGTATCTAATCATCCCTCTCCTTCCACACATTGAAACATGTACTCCATAACCGTATAACATTAGGATCATTGGTGAAGAGTCCACTTGCCACAAGCAATTTAGAATGGCCAGGTCATCCTCCTTTTCACACGTCACCGCAAACCATCATCACGTCAAGATGAAGCCCTTTGGTGTGTAACCAATTAAATCTTTTCAATTCTTTTCATATAATTTATGGTATCACATTAGGTGAAAAATTGAATCTATAGTTTGACATGATCCATTGCCTATTTTTTTGTGTATGATCTTCACATATTACATGGTATGCTAGGAAATTTTCTATTGAGCTCAAGTGCTTGTGATAAAATTAATAACCACGCATGGACAATGGTATTTAGAGGACTGGGTGTGCATAGTAGGAATATCATAATGCTATTGAGGTATTTGTTGTGCTCTAAAGCTACATTGTTATCTTGATATTCAAATTTTCCAAAAATAAAAGTAAGATTGTGCTCTCTCAACCTAAGTAGATAGAATATAATTTTTACTAGTTTTAGAATGACAATTGCAACATTGGACAACAATTTACTTCACATGTTACTCTATTGGTAAAAATAAAAATCATTACATTTCCTTGAAAGTCTCCTCAACTTGTCAAATTTGCATATTTCTACAAATATTGTATGGTTTGACCATTATCACCCAAGTGCTATCAATGACCCTACATCCCTCCAAGTCTTCTTTGCTTGTAAGGGATATTTTGTAAAGAAACCTAGTTCTAGTGTTATCATGCACTACACAAAGTGTTTTCCGAAAAGACTATGCACACTTCAATGATATGGCACAATTCTACCCAATAGCTATAAAAGGAAGAGACCTTCACTACTTGGGGAGGGGGGCTCTTGGAGATTTAAAGAGTTTATTTGCATATCAAAGCCATTTTTTCCTATGAAACATTGTGGATATCCACTAAGCAATGGAGTAGGGCAGATCATTACACTCTAGCATGAAATTCCTTTCTATCATGGTCATGTCAGAGAGGGAATTAGACTCCACTGTGAACTCCCTTTCTCTCATGGTAATGTAGCCTTGGCTCTGTTGCAATCCCTTATTTAGGGATTCGTCTCTACCATGTGAAGACCTTGTTTTCTTTTTAGTACAACTACTATTTACTGAGGTGGGAATCCTTGCTCATATCCATTGCAGATGTAAGGACTCTCTTCCTTGGAAATCCCTCAAACCACTTTGCAATAATAAGTGAATCAATCTAATCACAAATTTCTAATCATTTCCATTTGCATCTGACCAAAAATACAAAAATACATTTCGATTTAGACATTTTTCTACTATTTATTGTTTGGATTTTGCTATAATATATTTAGTCAAATCAAATTGTAACTTTTCAATCTTGAAATTACATTTTGATGTATAAATATTTCAACGTTGAAATTACATTTATTAAATTACAATTAATATATATTATATGTATATAGTAGAGAGGAATTCATAAAACCCTTAATGCATAATGTAATAATCTCAACAATTAATATAAGAAACAAAAAATATAGAAAAAAACCAACTAGTTTAGACTACTTTGAAATAAAATCCAAAACAAAATTTCAAAAAATAAAACCCAACCTTGAAACCCTCGGCCTCGAGGAAACTCCTCGACCCTGAGGCATCGGAGATGGGAATCAATCCATTTGGTGCATGCATCCTACCTGTGGTTGACTATGCATTCGTCTCTCAGCCTCTTAGTGTTGGGGAAAGCACAACAGATGCTCTTCTTCCACGTCACCTTGACATTCACTTATGCTTCATGTGTCTTCCATTCCCATTCGAAAACCCTGACCTCGGAGGGATTCTGCATACTTCCCTGCCAAGTTTCGTGGACGAAAACATAAATTGTGAAATATATTCACTGGGTTTTAGTTGTGATGGGAAGATGAAAACATAAATTGTGAAATATATTCACCGGGTTTTAGTTGTGATGAGAAGATGGAAATAGTCCAGAGTTTAGTGATGCATGAATTATTCTTTTCCTTTCCTAATGGCAACTTATTCCAAACAATAAGCGGCATGGATATAAATGGCGGTGTAAATATGTTTATTTTTTGGGTTGATTAATATGAAGATGAATGAAAAAAACTCATTGAAATGTCACTTCCTTCCAATATCGTCAACAACCGCATCCCTCCAAAGTCCACTCATTCACAATGTGTATGAAAAAAGTGACATACTTTCTATTCTTTCCATACATTCAATGTGTGTTTGCACGCAGAGGTCGTTAATGAAGCTACAAACTAATGCTCTAATGTCCACTAAAGATATAACATTTTCTAAAAAGGTTTGGTGTGTCATAGCAAGTTGCAATAGCCTTATAACTTTTAACAATAAGTTTATTATGATAATTGTGACATAGGTTATGCATTCACAAGTTCTATAAACAACAATTGTAATCACTACTTCCAAGTCTTGTAATGTAGTGTGGCATTGTTTACTTGTGAGGTGTCGAATGATAGTTTGAAGGTTTATGTGTTTATTCTTGTTCATCTTTATGAATTTTAACTCATGCCTTAGGGAAATTCGATAATGGAGATGGTGATAGCATAGGGCATTGTAGTTATTATATTTAATTGTTAAACATTCAGTGTAATAATTCATATAATAGCATATGTTTTGTTTCTAATATATTATATTAAATGTTTTGTATGTAATATAAAAATCATATATTGTAAATTACTCTATATTGTATAAAATTATTATGTGTTTATTATATGCTTTTAATATATATTATAATGATTAATAGATGGCTACAAAATCATTATGTGGATGGTAGCATGTTTAATGTGTTCTTGTTAGCCACAAAATTATGGGTTATGCTATTATTGAGTTGTGATTTGAGTCAATTTTGAGTGCACATGGTGACAATGTATCACTCCCATCTTTGAGTTTTTCTAAGGCCAAGATGATGAAATGAAGGGAAACATGGAGTCACTACTACATGAAAGGAGACTAGAGACTATATTAATACACCTTCATGATTTATATATATCCCCTTGTCGAGGACATAAAAAAGATAATTACTCTTAACAATGACATATCTTCAAAATTCCTTGGATTTGATTTTCATTGTTTATCTTGCAAAGTTTAAGATTTATATGTAACTTTGTCAGTATTTATTATCATGACTTGTGATGCCTACATGGGTTGTTTAAAAATTATCCCTTGTGATACCATTCATAGTGGTCTTACTGACCTAATGCACTATTTTAATTGACACCTCCCTAAAAAGGCGATGAATTGTAAACTCCCATTAGTTTGCTTTTGTGTTTTATAGAAAAGGTCATCAAACCTCAAATAGAGTATGGAGGAGATTTGGATCCATAATATGGTCACATTGGTTATTGTATTCCAATGTTATAAGTGTCATTTACAAATTGTTGATTGTTATTGTTTATCCATTCACAATTACACTTGTACGGGTATCAATGACTTGAGACACTTGCTTGCTCATTACCTTATTAAAGGGGGTGAATGATAAAAGCTTATTAGTTCATATTTGAATATTGTAGACAAAAAGTAGGCCCTAGGGGGTGAATGATAAGATCTTAATAGTTCATCTTTGACTATTGTAGACAAAAAGTAGGCCCTACACATTAAAAATGGTAGACCTAAATACAATATGGATGTCACCCTAGGTTTGTAATATATTTATACAAGTCATTGTGTCTTGGTGTTATAAGTTCAACTCATATCTCTAAATTCCTTTGTGATTAACTTAAAGTGCCAAGTAAAAGTCACTCTCGAAGAGTACATAGAGACAAGATTAGATATGCAATGTGTGTGCGTGTGATGTGTGTGTCCATGTGAATGCCCATATTCTAGTATTATAAGTTGGGCATTTATGTTGATGTATTTTTAACTTCGGAATGTATTCACTTGTATATCTTATGTATTGTACCCCGATGTTTATTATGGGAAGTATTTATAATGTAATTGAGTCATGTCATGCCCTGATGTTCTGATCGGGAGATTCAATAATGTAACAAGTCATGTAAAGTCATTGAGGTTAACCCTCCATTGTAAGTCGAGGAAATAGTCCTCACATTTGTGTCAAGGTTAACGCTCCTTGTTGATCGGAGGGAAAAGTCCCCATAGTTGTGGGGCACTAGGGTTATTAGACTCTCCTAGAGATGTCGGCTCTAGTAAGTAATTGTTAAGTGGGGCAGACATGTTAAAGTCAACATTAGGTGAATGAAAGAATATAAATAAAGAGTGATCCTCTCTATTTATCACACACACACTCACTCATTGGGGCGCATGAGTGAGAGAGGAGAAGCTCTCTCAAGTATGAGAGATAAAACAAGATGTGGAGATCATCTTTTCTATTTTTGGATTTTACTGCTGCCATTGGTGCTCATTCTAAATCTGAGGAAGTTGCGGGGTTTTCTCCTTTATGGTTTCCTTGAGGAAAATTCTTTGTGTCTCTTGCCTCTTGTGTTTATTGCTATTCATGTTATTTTCTCAGATAAGATCCTAAGATAATACTAGCTTGAATGATAAAAATCTAACATGGTATCAGAGCTAACCTAAGAAGAAGACATTGTGCAGCTGCATAAGCTAGGGATTCTTACTTTTTGGGTCTCTCTCCATATTCCATCAGCAAATTTATGTGAGGCTGACTCTCCATTGAAGGGCGCATCTTTCAATCTCAGCAAAATTCGATTCCGGACATTTTCAGTTTTTGGTGCAGGAAATTAGGGATTTTTACATAAGAGGAATTTTTGAGTAAGCCCAACATAGGATTTATATCCTCATCAAAATCGAAGTTCAGAGATCTAGGTCGAGATTTTTGGTTGAGTATAACTCTAGGAAAGTCAAACCCTAGTTTGACCCTAGGCTAGAAAAACCATAAATACTAAAAATGATAAGTTTTGGTACATTTGATATATCTCAGGATTGGAGAAGGTTTAGGAGCTGAAAATTTCACAGGACGAAGATAAAATCCTAATTTAAAATTTAGACAAAATTCAGCCTCGGATTCACTATATGATAGGATATATGATCCCTCCAAGTCAGGGTTCCAGCCTCTTCTAGAATTCATCCCTAAACAGGACACCTGGGGTGAATTTGTATATCTCGGGATACAAAGGTCCAGATGAAATTTCTGAAGATTTTGTAGAAATGGAATGGACTACAATTTCTGTGGTACTAGTTTCAGACTTAGACAATGAACCAGTGACACGTGGCAGTTTGTACAACTTCACTATGCTGAACAGTCCTAAAACAGGTCACCTTGAGAAAACACTAATAAGTCCCAATTGGTGAAACAAATTCTGATGAAACCTATGGTGTTGGAATAGGGATAGGTGATGCTACCTTAGTGTAAATTTTTATACATATAGGAGCATTAAGTTTGGAGATACCACATAAACAGTATCAAGCATTTATGTAGAAGAAATCGGTAAACTAGGGATTCCTGTTTCGAGAGCTTCCCTCCACTGTTTTCAGAAAAGGAGTACATTGGACAGATCACCTTAAGGAGATCTATCTTTCTATACAATCATATATAAAAGATTCCAACTTTTGAAAATTAGGGTTTCTCTAACAAACCCTAGATCAGCCAGCTTCAGAACCAAGACAGACACCTCAAATCGGTAAGATCTAATCTTTTGATATTTTCATTTGAGGTTCTCATTTCAAAGTGATATATCACATAAGCTTGATGACAATCTTGGTGAAGTTGAAAACTTCCAAGCCTGGAAGTATATGATCTCTTTGAAGAAATGAATTGGACACCTACATAAGTAGAGAGGTTCCAGTTCCAGAGGGAGATGAGGCTAAAATCCTTACACAAGAAGAACTTGGTCAAGGCCAAGAAGATCATTGCTGATTTAGTCATGGATCAACTTGTACCACAAGTGTCTTTCGTAAAGACACTGAAAGATATGTTTGATTCCTTGACCAAGCTATTTGAAGGGAAGAACATAAATTGAAAGATGACCTTAAGAAACCAGTTGAAGAATGTGAAGATCCAGAATGCAGAGACTGTACAGTCATACTTTACAAGGGTATCTCAAATCAAAGAACAACTTGAAGCGGTAGAAGAAGAAGTGGAGAATGCAAAAATTGTGATAACCACCTTGAATGGCCTCCCAAGATCATGGGGTTCATTCATTCAAGGAATGTGTGCCAGAAGGAAGTGATTACTTTCAATAGACTCTGGGAAGAAGAAGAAGCTCGAATCATAATAAGAGAAGAGAAGATGGGAGCAACTGAAGATTAAGCTCTCACCATCGAAAGAAGATCCCTCAAGCGATGAGGGATATGAAGGACTCAATTCTTGAAGAACCTCTTATCCATGTTGAGCATTTCGATAAGAAATGATGAAGACATGAATGAAGAAGATGATGAAGTGGAAGGATTAAGAAGGAGTCTACCCACGAAACAAATAAAGATAAGTATTCAATTGTCATTTCATGATATTGTTTTGATTATGCATTTCCAGTTGATTCATTATGCATGATAGAATGTTTGCATTAATGACAGTATACTACTAATATGCATGTAATGGGTAAGTAGCTCATGGTGCTATACAACTCTCCATTGCTACTTATCTAGAATGAAACCTCTTTGCTGACATATTGGATTAGTGCACAATCTCAATGTTGTCTTGGTAGAGATTGAAGGCATCTAGAAAGTTTTCGTGAGATATGGATGGATGTCGTATTGGCTAAAGCAGTTGAATAATCATATATCTTGATGCAAAAGAATTTTTTATTATGAATATACCTTATGAAATGTTTCTAACCATACAACTAATGCATTTGACTTGTAGGAAAGATAGCGTAAAATCGCCTACAAGCAAAGAAGGATGAGACTTGTTTCAAAGAACAAGTGATGACAGTTAAACAAAGAATCCAAGATGAAGTATAATATGATGAATGCAGCGACATTATTGATGTAGAACCTTCCAGCTATGAAGAATTAACCAAGAAGAAAGGGAAGACCAGTTCAAAAAGAATGATGTCTAGGATGCAGTATCGATACATGAAGGGAATTTCGTAGTTCCATCATGCAATAGATGGAAACATTATGTGATACAAGGAAATATTCGTAGCACGAGGCATAGACTATGAAGAGACATTTGCAGCCACTAGAATTACACATGACATGAAGAATCATGTGTGCAAATGAAAGAAGGCCTTGTACCAGCTTAGAAGACACCCATGGGATAACACATACATGAGGAGCTTGATGAAGACCTGAACCTTTTCTACAAGGTTGAAGATGAAAGTCTATAGATGATGACAAGCTCACAGATGGGTGTGAGAAGAAATTTTGAAAAAGTTCAAGATAGAGGATCTTGGTATCTAATGATCCTAGATGGATACATAGAATATTAGTAGCAGAGAAGGTACTTGTCAATATGGTACAAAATGTTTCAGTGCATAGAGTACGAAAGACAGAGGGAGAATGATGCTCTGCTTTAGAGGAAGTGACCTCCAGTGATGCTCCTGTTATATGTCAATGACTTGTTCTTGACAGAAAATAGGAACTCATTAAATTTGCAAGAAGAATACTTGATGCCAAGTTTGAGATAAACGACTTGGGGATGATGCACTACGTTCTAGGCATGGAGGTGTGGACAAGAGAAGTATGCAGTAGAGATCCTGAAGAGGTTTAGGATGATGGAATGCAAGGCCATGAACACACCTATGGAATCGAGCCTAAAGCTATTGAGTGCTGCTTCATCAGAGTCGGTTGATGCCATAATGTATCGTCAGATGATTTATTCCTTGATGTACCTGACAAATATGAGACCAGATATTTGATTTGCTGTGAACACATTGAGACATGTTCACCTGATGGTTGCAAAGCATGCAGTGAGGTACCTAAAGGGTACATTTGATTATGGGCTCAAGTATGAGACAAATCAGAAGATTAACCTGGAGGGTTATGAGGATTCATATTGGGCAGGAAGTGCCATTGATACGAAGAGCACTTTGAGGTGCTACTTCAGTATGGGATCAAGTGTGATCTCTTATTTTGGTAGGATGGAGTCCTACATGGCACTGAGTACAACTGAGGCAAAAGATGTTTCCACTTGCTATTTGGGAGGTAGTATGTTTATTTTGAAAAATACTATTTGATTTGGTTGATCTGACTTGCATTTTTGTATGATGTAGAGAGGAGTAGTGATCCAGATCGAGATCTCTTGAAAGAGGGAGTTCTAGCATAGTTGATGAGATAGGTTGTCTGAGCATAAATCCTGGTGAATCTTGTAGTTTACTCAGATGTAAACGGTCCTATAGGTTATCCTCGGATGTAATCGGTCTTGGCGAAGCTCGTAGGTTATCCTTGGACATAATCAGCACTGATGTGATTCTATGCTAGAAATGGCCAAAGTGAAGTTTGAGTACTTCAGGGAGAAGCTTGGTGTTCTCCAGATCGAGGTTCCCTCCAAAGGGAAATGATAGGACCTAGATCCATTCTGACATGGTGAGAGGATTAGGTTCCTTCCATGGTCAGATGTAAGGGCTGAGCCATTCTGTCATGGTGAGAGGATTTTGTTCCTTCCATGTCAGATGTGAGTATTGAGCAATTCTGATGTGACTATAGGATTTGTTCCTACATGATCAGATATAAGTGATGAATGCAATTCTTGGAATGGAGGCACCTGGTTAGTTACTTGGAATACTCAGTCTGGGACTGAGGGCCATTCTGATATGACTGTAGGATGTAGTATTACATGATCAGATGTGAGTGCATGGCCATTCTGATGTGATTGAGGGATGTGTTCCCACTTGATCAGATATAAGGGCTGATGCCATTCTTTGGGAGAATGGAGGCACCTGGTCAATTACTAGGACTCCTTAGTCTGGGACTGAGAGCCCTTTCGATGCGATGTTTTCGAACATGGTCGAATGTAAGTGCAGATCATTTATGACAAGATGAGGTCAGATGTAAGTGTAGAGAATTTCTGACAAGATGAGGTTAGATGTAAGTGTATAGCCTTTTCGACAAGATGAGGTCGGATATAAGTGCTGAGCCATTTTGGCGCGATGTGTTTACACATGGTTAGATGTGAGTGTCGAGCCTTTCTGACAAGATGAGGTCTGATGTGAGTGTTGGGCATGCCTTTCTGACAAGATGTGGTCAGATGTAAGAGCTGGGCAGGCCATTCTGAATTAGGGTCAAATATAAGCGTTGATGAAGACCTACATGAAGGGTAGGCCTAGAACCAACATGAAAAAGGGTTGGATCTGTAGAAATTCTTGTGACGAGAAGAATGAAGAGATAACACCATTTGATTGAGATAGCATAAGCAGTAATGATGATGATTCAGTGATGATCCAGCTTTGATGATGATCTATATCAAGTGATGATCCAGACTTGATGATGATCCAGTAGTGATGATCTAGACTTGATGATGATCCAGTAGTGACGATCCAAATCAACTGTTGATCCAAAATTGATGATGATCCAGTAGTGACGATCCAGATCAAGTGATTATCTAGACTTGATGATGATCCAGCAGTGACGATTCAGATTAAGTGATGATCCAGACTTGATGATGATCCATCAGTGACAATCCAGATCAAGTGATGATCCAGACTCGATGATGATCCAGTGATGATCCAAACTTGATGAAGATGACTTGACAATGAATATGACTTGACGATGAAGATGACTTGACAATGAAGATGACTTGAAGATGAAGATGAATTAAAGACGAAGATGACTTGATGATGATCCAGATGATACAGAGAAGAAGACTTGTGCTGATAAATTGTGTCGAGTGTTGATGTATTTGTAACTTCAGAATGTATTCACTTGTATATCTTATGTATTGTATCCCGATGTTTATTCCAGTAAGTATCTATAATGTAATTGAGTCATGTCATGCCCCGATGTTCCGATCGGGAGATTCAATAATGTAACAAGTCACGTAAAGTCATTGAGGTTAACCCTCCATTGTAAGTCGGGGAAATAGTCCCCACATTTGTGTCAAGGTTAACCCTCCTTGTTGATCGGAGGGAAAAGTACCCACATTTGTGGGGCACTAGGGTTATTAGACTCTCCTAGGGATGTCGGCTCTAGTAAGTAACTGTTAAGTGGGGCCGACATGTTAAAGTCGACATTAGGTTAACAAAAGAATATAAATAGAGAGCGAGCCTCTCTATTTATCACACACACACACTCACTCATTGGGGCACATGAGTGAGAGAGGAGAAGATCTCTCAAGTGTGTGAGAGAGAACAAGCTGCAGAGATCATCTTTTGTGTTTTCGAGTTTTACTACTGCCATTGGTGCTCATTCTATCTCTGAGGAAGTTGTGAGGTTTTCTCCTTTATGGTTTCCCTGAGAAAAATTCCTTGTGTCTCTTGTCTCTTGTGTTTATTGATGTGTATGTTATTCTCTTAGATAAGATCCTAAGATAATACTATCTTGAATGACAAAAATCTAACAATTTACCTTTATGCTTTCAATCACTCTTTTAACATGTAAAATAAATCCCATGGGAATGAAACATTGGTTAGTACTGCAGTGTAATTCTAGAAGATTTGATAGGGGCCATAAAACTTGAGCAACTAATTGATTTTTTACTTGATGTAAAAACATTTGATCCACTTATTCAAAGTAACACTATGAGCATTATTGAAATGCTTGTTTCTTCATTCCATTTTAAACCAAGACCAAAATGTCCTTAAGAATACAAAGAAAGTTAGTTTTTGTGTTAAGATTGATATCCACTTCTTGTTCCTTGGATGTTCTTGGTAAAAATGAGGGTATGGATGGGGGTTGTCCAAAAAAACCTTGTAGGGTGACATTTTGGTAGTACCATGACAGGTGGTATTGTACTACCTTTCTACAAGGGGGGTGTAGGGGGGGTGGGGGGACTAATAAACAATATTTTTTTATGGTCAACACCTCACAACCTCTATTACTTGTTATTAAATCCAATATCTCAAGTCCTGCAGTATCTAGAAGCATTATGACATGCATCATCATAGTGGACATCGACATTGTCATCATCATCATCATCATCAATGCCATATGGTACATCAATATCATCTTGATCATCATCCTCATTATCATCATCGTCATCAACATTAAGTACATCATCAAAAAAATCATCGTCATCATTATCATTATGGTCACTCATATTCCATTAGTGTTCTTAATCACTCATCGACATTAGGCTTAATGTCATGTAATTGTTAAGGTCATTTATATGTAGTTACAGTCATTTCGATGATAATAGGATTGTTTAGATGGTGTTACAGACATTTAGGTTCCATTAGATTCAATTAGTATAGAAAAGTGATACCACATGCATAATCATCATTGAAATCCACATCATCATACAATAAATCAACATCATTGTCATCGTCATAGTCATCATCAATATAATTGTGACAATAATGAGCAAGGAGCCCTACTACCTCACAATAATGGATGATATAGTCTTATACTTATCAAATCACATCCATACTCTCCATTATAATTATCGTGATGCATAATCATCATGTTTTTAGGGCTGATAAGATGCCATTAGGGTCTATCAAATGTTGTTAGGGACACTCAAATTCCATTAGATAAATTTAGGTGACATTAAGGTAATTTACCCCTCATTATGATTAATCAAGATCTAAAAGTGCCTTCATTACGATCATTTAGGTACCACTATGATAAATCAAGATCCAAAAGTACTATCACATGAACCATGACCATTGAAATCGACATTGATATATCTGACGTTATGTCGAACGTTTTCCGAACACAATTCCTAGCTCTAAACCTAGTGCAATTCCTAGAGTGGTTCCTTTCGAAATTTATGGCATTATTCCAGGCGATATACCTGGACCTCTACCTAGCACTATGTTGGATGTTTTCTAGGTGCAATTCCTGGCTCTATACTTGGCACTATGTTGGATGTTTTCCTTGCCGAAATTCATAGCACAATTCTTGTCGCTAACTCTGGATTAATATATGGTACTGTGTCATTCAAGATGTTTTTTTGGAGGATATTCTTGGCATTATATGGGATGTTTTTTTGGACGCTAATTGGGACATTAATTTGGATGCTAATTGGGATGATAATTGTGATGCTAATTGAGATGCTAATTGGGATGTTAATTGGGTTGATAATTAGCATCCCAAATAACGCTAGCTTTTAAAAAGGGACACTAATTGGGATGCTAATTGGGATGCTAATTGGGACACTAATTGAGATGTTAATTGGGATGCTAAATGGGACGCTTATTGGGATGCTAAATGGGACGCTGATTGGGATGCCAATTAGCGTCCAAAATAGCGGCAAATTTTAAAAAGGGACGCAAATAATGCCATTAAAAGCGCCATCCCATGGAAAAGCATCCACTTTGTCCAAAAAATGATGAAAAATACACTAAAAGTGACAGTGGACGCTAAAAAGGAAGTTAAAAGAGACGCTAATCACAAGGTTTTGTTGTGGTGTTAATACTTTGCTTTTTTGACGACTAAGCTTCTATATTCGACAAGGCTATCATACAACCGATGGTAACTAATTTGGATTTTGTGTATTTTATGTCGTTAAGTCGTTGTATTTTCAACGATTTTTTGTTCGTTAGCCGACCACTAGAGTGGAATATGCCATTGATTAATCGACTATTAGTCATTCTCATTTCTGACAACAGTCCTTGAGATGGGTGTCGATTAATCGATGATATATTTGTTGTATAATTGACAATTTATCATTCAATTGACCTGTTGGTCATGCGACTAAATGTTTTCGTATTTATAACGTGTTTTTGAGTTTGTTGGATATCCGATGGTATTCTACCGATGTTTAAAAATAATCAACCTTGTCGGATGTTCGACAGAGACCTATCGAAATTTAGACAAATATGTCATTGAATTTTGGGTTCAAATTTACTTGTGTGTCTCCTTTTCTGCTAGGTCGTGACTATTTTTGTCTCCTTTCACTGAGTCGTGGCTGTCCCTTGTAACATGTGGTTGTTGCAACCACTCCTTGTTGAGTTGTGAGTGTAGATTGGACTGTGTGTCCCTTTTTTCTGGGTCATGATTTTGGCTTGGATTGTGTGCCCTTATTTGATGAGCTATGATTGTGGACAACACTATGTGTCCTCTACTGGGCCTTGACTGTTCCAAGGATTGTGGCATCATTCTCTTATTTGAAAAGGATTAGTGGGATTTTTCTTGTTGTTGGGAAGTATACTGAGTGAGTTGTGTTGGATTGAGTTATCCTTCACTTGTTGGATTGACGTAACTTTCTTCCTGCACTATTTTGTTCAATATTTTTGAGGTTTGTACTTACCCTAACCCATTTCTCTCTCAAAGTATGATCCTTTTACTTTTGTGACTTGTCTTTTAAAAGAAAATATATGATCCTAAATATTATCCGACCATAACGAAGGCCTAAACCGGTATATTTGTATACTAGCTTTGCCTATCTCTTATTGTTACGTATTTTTTTTATGAGCTTTTGTCTTAGTACTGCTGGTACTGTCTTTTTCATCTCAAGGACCAAATTTAGCATAAGGACCACTGAGGCATGCTAAAATTGAAAGAGATGAAAATTATGTTCTAATTTGTCTTACTGTTGTATTGGTTTTCATCTAGAACTATGTTAGAATTTTATTCAGCATTACTACTATATTGTTCTGCATCTTGAAATTTATCTTGTGTTACTATTGTTGTATCTTTACTTCGTTTAAGTAATTGACTAAACTGGTGTGCAAAGTTGTTAATTTTTGAAAAACCTTAATATAACCCAAACTTCAACATTATTGAATCCTAAACCACTATGGGTACATTCTCTCATAGCATATTCTACTTCCCATGTAGCCTCATTTGGTCTACAATGTTTCCACGAGACTCAAACTTGTATGATTACTTGTTACCATAGCATCATGTAGTATCATTGATTTTTAGTTTGATTAACTTTATGTTTTTAGTTTGAAACAACAACAAAAGTTTGATTCTTCTAGTCTGGGAAAACCTATGCATGAGAGAAACCTTAAACCTCCAAATTTTGCATCAAATCAACGATGAACAACAATAAATTTGTAGTACTGGGCTAGTTTTGGGCATCCAGTGGACAAATAACCAACATAAACTAGTTGACCTTTCAATATTTGTTGAAATTGACTTTCTTGAGATCATAGCTTAGGATTATAAACTAAAACCATATGTGTTAGCATTAAATATAGATATAACTAAGATAAGAACAACATAGGTGCTAATTAGGGATTAGACAATAAACTAGGTGTTTAGTGAGTATGCATATTAGTTAAAGAACCACTAGAAGTAGATGAAATCCTCAACGAATAACTAGTAGATTAATATGTTTATGTCTAATTTGTTTTAGGTTTTGGTACATTCCCAATTATTAGTTTATGCACATTCTAGTATTCTTACCCTTTTTATTCCTATGCCTTACCTATAATTAAGAATAGAGGTAAGAAAGGTAAAGAGCTTATCCATATTCTTTTATTACAAATACCATATCCTAGTTATGTACCTTATATAGTATAAATCTAGGATGAATGTATTCTCCTTCTATTGGAATGGAAGCTAAATCCTCTTCTTAGGATCTCACTTATTGAATCCACATTAGTACAACCATTCAAACAATAGAAATACACTTCAATTTTCCTAATACCTCAATTCACTTTTCATGCTTGAAATTCTAGATATACTTTTCCTCAAAAGTATCAACTATTTGTAACTAATTTTATTTGCTAGAAAATGCAAGAAGAGTGTTGATAATGCTTGGTAAAGTTCAATATGATCTCCAAATACTCGTTGATCATTATGTAAGGATATAAGTGCCCATTGTTTTTGCTTGTTACCTTTAGATGTGCTCATTGATCCTAGAAGATTATATAGAGGATTTGTATTAATACAGTAACCATGTTTCACTAAATTTGTATACTAGTTGCATTAATCCACCTTACACAAATGATATTATAATTTTTTAATATTAGAAAGGTGTTAATCCCCCTACCTACCAATGCATTGACATTCCAACATTTTCAAATGGAGATTCAAACGAGACAATCATCTTTGTAATTGAAAGTGGCACTTATAATGTTGGAAATGGGTGTTATAGTGCGAGTAGTAAGCAATCAATGACATCAAAAGCAAGTGACATTGATGGATGATTCAATCATGCCAAGCTCAAAGTATTGAAAATGCACTAAGAATTGGGAACATAGATCTAGCTAAAAAGGATAACGAGAAACATATACAATGGGTTGGGAAAGATTAATAAGATCTCTATATAACACTCATTTCATTGCATGTAATATTTATGTATTGCAACTATTTTTGTTTAGTTAATAATGGAATTTGCTTGTGTTCTCTAGATATGAGCATGTAGGTTGTCGATGAGTCATTTTAATAATGCTTGTCTTTGGAAATAAAAAATTGATTCTAAGCATGGTTGTATTTAGATATTATTGTTTTTTCTTAGAATTACAAATGATGCAATATTGGTGTTAATATTGATCATTTACCCAATTCTTAGGCTTCCATCTCAATGGAAGAGCGTCTACCTTACAAGGAGTTTGGTGGTTCAATTCCTCTGTGCCCTAATGATATTGCAATATTGGTATTTTTAATAAAATATATTTTATTATGATTTGTTGTGGCTATAGGGAGAGTTTCAAACTATTTTTGTATGTTGCTATGAGGGGGGTTCTAAACCACCTTCATATGTCACTATGAAGGGGGTTCAAAACTTCCCTTGTATGTTACAACGAGGGGGGTTAAAAACCCCCCCTGTAGGTTTATATAATGGGGGGTTCACAACTTCCCCTAAATGTTTGTAAGATGGAATTTTTTTGGGGGGGGGGATTGAACCACCCCAGTAGGTGTCTACGAGGGGGGGTTCGAACCGTCCTTGTAGGTATCTATGAGGGGGGTTTATAATCACCCCAAAATATTTTTGATAAGGACTTTTAGGGACAGGTTTGAACACGGGGGAGTCACTTAGGGACCAATATGATATCATATTTGTTCATATTGGGGGGTTAAAAATAAAAAAATTATAAACCAATATATTAACCATATAATAAGGGTATAAGGGCTTATATTATTTTTTATGTAACTACCCCAATACATTGGGGCTTTTTTTTATTGCAAATACTCACCAGATGCAAATGGTTTTCCCCGCGGAGGGAGAACAGGAGTACAGGCATGCATCAGTCCTAATTTTCATGGTAGGAATCACCGTCGATTCAGTCTTGGTTTTCGTGGCAGGAATCACTATCGATTGAGGCTGAACAAAACACCATGTGATAGCCCAAGTAGTTTTATTATAGGAAAATGAGGAGACCGGGCAAAATTGTTTCATCAGCCAGAGACGACCATGGAAACCTCGTCCACTAGGTATGGTTCAAGATCCTTTTTCATTTACAATACAATTTGGACTAATCGGCCTGCTGTGGATGCAGTGTGTAAGGGCATACTAGAACCAAGCATTCCTTACCGGCCCTTGAAACTTCATCATTTGTTAAAGGGATACAAGACTCTGCCCTTCCCCTTCGAGCCAGTGCTAGAAAATGGTCATGGTAGCGAGGGTAATCCCATGGTAACATAGATCTTCCTGTTGTGCTTTTATTTAGGTTATAATGATGTAGCCTTGGGGATATAGGACATAAAGGAACAACGCGCTCAACAGGCTATAGAATTAATTTCTTATGAACTCACCTAGGGTTATAAATGCCTTAGCTAACTCTCTTGATACTTAAGTGTAGTTGTAGAGATTGGGAAATTTCATTCGAGTTCACTATTGTAGAAGGATATGGTATACAGAAGAAATGAAAGGGTGTAAATCATAGATGAATAGAAATAAGAGATTAATGGGTTTGACATGGATCGATTGTTTGTAGGCTGCTCCCTTTACTCTATTACTATGATTGGAAACCAACGATCATTCACTCTATGAGAGAGAAACCGACTATCAATAAGAAAGCTTCGTCGAGATACAAAGTAGTGAGGGTAATCCCATGGTAACAGAGATGGAGATACAGGATGGCTAAATTCTTTAGATTCTATGATTATTCTTCTATGATGGCCACTACAAGAGAGAAGGGCATCGAGCTTCTGAATGGAGAGGTATTGAGAAAGCTTAAAGAGGTGTGGGGAGTTGAAAACAATATTTACACCTGCAAACTTCAAGTGTACATGGTTGTAGGAAAACTTCCCCTTTGAAGCCATTTTGGAGTGCTGGTTGTATATGCCCTTCTCGAGTGACCTGGAATTCAGTATTAGGGTTATCTTTCTTTGACCTATGTTTATAATCTGTGTCTTGGTAGTTGCTATTTAGTTGATGTTGTTTGAGGGCATTTACTGATTACTACTCTGTTCTTACCAAACTTCCCATGATCTTTCTTAAGGCCTCTGCTATTTTTCTTTGTTGGGGTCACACAATATTTATTCACCCTGATGCCCTTTGACTTGTATTCATATTACACAACCTCACCCTTTTTGTGCAACATAAGCCTTGATAGGAGGTGTGCTGATTGAATTGAATTGCCTTGAAGCTAAATTTGAAACATCTTGCTTCTTTAGAGAAGGAAGCACTGGTGCAGTCAGGCTCTGTAGCTTTTGTTCTTCCATTTTTGGATCAACCAATGATTCAGTAGAACTTTTAGCATGTGCACTCCTTTCATCCTTATCTCCAATATACCATTTATCCATATGCTTAGAGGACATTGAATCTTCAAACCATGGATCCATCTTCTTCTCCTCTACCTGTTTAGCAGGTTCTGAAGAAAACCTTATAAAAGATTGATATGAATATGAAGACACCACATGTTTCTTACTACCTCCTATTTCTATTGCTTCTTTTTGGATCAATGTGTCTACTTTGGCACATTCCTCATTTCCCTTAACTGACTTCTTGTCATTATCAAAGAATTTAGTATAATATTTTTCATCTGTAGAAATCTTGTATGCATCATCCTGTCTAGTCACACCAATTTCCATTGGATCCACTAAAGCAGTTGTAGCCTTTGCAAAACATGCAGACATAGCATCCTGAGCCTGGTGACTAGAGGGAGGCAGGGCAACTTCATCACCCGGTAGGCTACTTTACAAACAATATTTATGAGCCTTTGGTGGCAAACACATAGGCCTTTCCATAAAAATTAAAGACATCTACCCATGTGGCAAATCACCTTCACTTTCAAGACTATTAGAACTTAAGATATTATTAGTTCTCAAATGGAAATCATTTAACACAGGGAGAACGATTCCTGAGCACAAGGAGAACGCTCTCCTCAACCTATCCAAGGTGCTTCACATTATCTTTTATTTTTTTATTTTGAGACTTTAATTAAATATTTTTCATTAAAACCCACCAGCCGTGTTATGCCTTCGAAACCCTATATAAAGTATTTCCATTGTGAAATTTTGGTTGTAATATCGATTGCTTTTAGCTTGTAAGATTGATTGTTAGTGTGCCTTGTTATTATTTAAAAAATGGCGATAAATTATTTTATTTTATAACCAATTTAAATTATTTTGTTTGATGTGGTTTTTATGATTAGGTCATACAACAATTGATTCTCTAATTTATGGTTACAGACTTGCATAAAATCAGCAGGATCTATACTGTATCAGTGAGTACTTTAGTAGAAAACAATGGTTGCTTTTTTATTCGTATGTTTACCATGATTCAAGTATATATTGTTGTACGGGTACTGGACTGTATTTTCCTATGGATAATGATCAAACTAATTAATTTTGTTTACGTAATTATTTCATATGCCCCTGGCAGCTTGTCTATATTGTGTTGTTGTCATGATTTAATAAGAGTAAAACTAATTCAAATAAAGTGCAATTAAAGATATAATGTTGAGATCAATTTAACAAATTTTCAGTTGTAAGTTTTATTTGATCCTCTTGGTAAATTTGACTTAAATTTGAAAACTCTATTTTTTTTTGAAATCCAAAAATACTTAATTGGATGGAACGAGGGATTTACCTACCATAGGTTATTTCTAGTAATCCCATTATTTAAGCTTTGAATATAAATCAACATTTTATGGTCTGGTATTTTAGTAATTTGGGGGTGACTTATTCTACATGATATAAAACATAGAAGAAATTAGAATCATGAAAAAGTGAATCAATTGTACACAGACTATTAGACTACCTAATTGTTGGTTCTGACTTGTCTCTTGGGTCTATCATATACTGGTTCTGACATGTCTCTTGGGTCTATCATATACTGGTTCTGACTTGTCTCTTGGGTCTATCATATACTGGTTCTGACTTGTCTCTTGGGTCTACCATTTTAAAATGCATGCCTCTTGAGTCTATAATCAGCCATGGTCATCAATCCTCTAGTAATTGTGAATACTTTCTTACAACAGTTGTTTGTTTGGTTTCCATCTCCTTCCTTTTTCCCACTTTTTCCCAATCCATTTATATTCTAGGGATTATACTTGGCCATGCATGAATGCTCATGAATTATGGAGCAAGTCAATCATCAAATTCTAAATAGAAAATAAATAGCGTCAGTAAAAGTAGTACATTGAAGTATGATCCTTAGGAATATTGCTCCTTTTGATATCTTTGTAATCTGGTTTGAAGGCCCAAATCTGTCTAGGTTTATCTTCACTTTGTAATGTATTCCAAAGTAATCCATACTTGAGGTCAAAATTTATATTATAGTTCATCTTTTAAGGTTAATGTTGCCATAAATAATAATAATTTTTATGTAATGCACAATAATCTAACTGATATCCATATTATGTTGTCTTATTTTTAGGCTATGCCAAAATTTGTACAAGTTTATCTTCATTATGGTTAATGCTTTTATTTTAATCTTCACACGATTTGGATTGTGAAGAATCAAGATATATTGGTGTATACATTTTTTTGCAGATAGGTGTATTCTATGAGGGAATTGTGTAATGTAATGTTGATGGGGAATGATGCATATAGGTGGGATAAAAATAAAGTAGGAAACATAATATTTACTAAGATCACCTTTGAAAGTGGGGAAGGGATCATTGAAGGGAATCCCCCAGTGGATACATGTTGAGAGTGAAACATTGCATTTTTTAGTAATGTTCTGATTATTAATTAATTATCAGTTTTTGAAAGAAGTTAATTGTATTTATTCTGAGTTTGTTCAGTGTGGTTGTGAAAATTTAATGTATATGGTGCAAATTGTGTTTTCCTAACAGTTGGAAAACAATTTGTGATGTTGTTTGACTTCTTGATGTAGTGCATTGCTTATTCACTCCCAAAATGTCTCACAAAAGAGCTTGCTAAACAAAACTATACATGGTTTCTAGGATAGAAGACTTGGCTTAGTTGTAGTAGGTCTACCAAAATTTTGGGTGTGCATCTAGTGGAACACAACTCTATTATCATATCATCAGGTTGTATAAACTCTTTTTTCTCATGTGTGGCTCATCTCATGGTGCTTAGTTAGCGAGGAATTGCCTATGAAGGTGCTTTGATGAACAAGTGTAGGATATTTTTTGTGGATAATTATTTGAACATTCTAGAGGTAGTGATAAACCAAGCGTTGGTATGATGCTACCTGTAGGTGGCATGTCACTTAAACATGGTTATTTAGTGAGTTTGTGAACACTACATACTTTAAGCGACTTGAGGTTTATGGGTATAAGGTGGATGATTTTGGTACTCGGAGCAATATCAGTGGTGTAGAATTGAATCATGATTGCTATCCCTACCCTAACGATGTTCACAATAATCAATCAAGACAATACAATATTACTTTGAAACGTAAAATTTAAAAGCATTGTTTTTTCTCTTTGTCTGGACAGGTAGGTTACTTACAACAACAAAGGATTTCTCATGGGGGTAATGTCTCAGATATATCTTCACAGGAATCAGCTTCCCAGGAAGTGAAAGGTGTTGTTCAACCAATGGAATTTGAACAGAATCAGGAAATCCAGGTACCAAGTTTCGATGGGGCTACAAAAGTGAACATGCATGCGAGTAACCACTATTTGCCACAACCTCCAATTTACCAGAGTATGGAAATTGACAACCAGCCTCCAAGGTTCCCAGGTATACAACCCTCCAATCAAAAATCAATGTTCCAAAGAGGTCCTGCCCTTAGTCAGCGTTAGAAAGCTATGGATTGGCATAGGATGCAAAAATGTGAACTCCAAGGTGATCCTGTCATGTAGACCATGAGAAGTCTATGATTTCAAATGCAGGGAATCAACCCTCCTAATACAATGGAAGGCTAGTTTCAAGAGCAATAGATCAATGTATGTGAGCAAACTGGTGATGCTGTTCATTCCGCTTTTAGTTGTAGTTACCCTATGTTATGCATGTTACAGTCTTTACATGTTTCAACTGCACATTTTTTCTTACTTAATATCCTTTACATGAATCTTAAATGGTGGCAAATATCAAACAAAGCCTTAACATACTTAAAGTTGTTTATGATAGGAATAATCTATGTTTCCTTTGTTATTGCATGAATCTCACTAATCGTACAACCAGACACCTCGATTGTTCCAGAGGACTCTAATTTCGATCTAGAGCCCTTCTCGCCCCCCTCATCATTGTCTATCATATACATGCACTCTTCAACCTCATGTTCAGCTCCGCAAGTCTCTCTTTCTACACCATGGGGCCTTGTTATGGTTTTATACTTGTTTATGAGACCATCCCATTGACTGTACCTTTCTTTCTTTTAAATTTACTTTATTTCTTCTTAGTTTTGGTTTTGGATTTATCTATGAGTTTCGTTTGCAATGTGCACTCCCACATTGTATTCATATTGGATGTACTCTTTTATTCCCATTGGCCTACTTTTTTGGTCATTTGTTGGACATTAATAAAATTATCTTATCTTATCTAATTTCCCACCTTACAATTCCTCACATGCTGGCCAAATCCCGCTAGAGAGTCTTGAGCCTCATTTTGTTATTATTTTTGGCGATTAAATAACACATTTTAACATATATTTTATTATCTTTAGTATGTTTTATGTCATGCAGATCGTTATTTCAGCACAAGGTAAGAACAAATTTGATGATATTATAACTTTGGTTATTAACATCATTTTTATGATTTTATTAACTCAAAAGTATATTATTTAAAGCATATTTAATGTATTATTTGATATGTATATTTGTTTGCAGATTTTATAGTTCGTTTGGGAAAAATTAACATCAAAACGTATTTAGGATTTCTTTCACACCATATGTCTAGTTCACGATCTAGCTTGGCATTCAGCTCATCATCCAACCGTCATGCGAAATTCGTTGATCGTTTGCCATGTTTTCCCTAGATCGACGCACATCCAGCTCACGGCTCAATGTTTCATTTAGTGTTCCGTTCAACTCACCCATCAACCTGCACGCTGTCCATAATTGGTTTTGAGCATTAAACAACCTGTAATATTCTTCGCTCGCCATCACGCCAACCATCTCTGTGCTGGACCAATGCATTTAACTCATCCTCTAAGAGGATCACCACTTAGATGCTCATTATCCACGCATTCAAAGGGATGGAATGGCCTGCATTCTAGAAGATCGATTGTGTCACTGCCCTTGCTGTCCACAACACCACCAGTCTACATGCTCGCGCTGATGAGGGACCTGCATTCTAGAACCCGCTGCTATGTACAAGCCTGTACTCACCATCAGTCCATCCTCCATGCTAAGGAAGGGGTCTTCGCCACATCAAGCATGCTGAAGAATCCTGTTCACACTAAAGAAGGAGCATACTCACCACATCATGCCACGATCACGTTGAATGAAGAGCCAGACTATGCGTTGGTTGCAAATCAATTATGTGCTTTAAATATTGTCTAAAATTAGAGAGTAGTCGACCTTTGCAGGTCGACTTAATCATCTCTAATGTAAACTATATATATCAGTCTCTGAATACAGAGCAAAGTTAGTCAAAGTTAGTCAGAGATAGTCAGTTATTCATAGTTTTTATAAGCACTATAATTCTGTTTTTGAATCTGAATAAAGAGCTGTATGCATTGCTGTTGAAGATTACATTTGAGTAGGAGTTAGTAGGCTTCACCCCTGATTGTTGAGAGGGCCCCTCATTAACCAGAGGTTCATTTCTTTGTTTAATTTAGTTCTTTCTTTTCTGTTTTAGTTAGTTTAGTTTAATTTCCAATTTTATTTCATTAGATAATAGTAAATGTTATTTTATTTTCTGTTTCCAGTTTGTTTTCATTAGTTAATAGTAAATGCTATTTTATTTTCTTATATTGCATTAGCTTAGTTTTATTTCAGCAGTTAAATAAGTAGATGCGTGCATAGCTTTGTTTTCAGTCATTTTAGTTACAGTTATTTCATTATAGTATTGCTTTCAGTTTGTATTTCAAATATATAGAATAGTTTGCTTCCATTAGAATTCAGTCTTGTTTATGTATTTCTTGTTATGAATTTGCTTATATGGAATAATTTGCTTTCATTTAGATTTAGTTCTGTTTATTTATTTCTTGCCATGAATTTGTTTAAGTTAATTTCCAGTTTGTTTAAATTAATTTCTATCTTATTAATTAGTTTAATATGCAATTCTTTCTTTTTGTTTAAGAGTTAATTGAAGATAATTTTCTGATTAAATAGGTTTGTTTATCGACTCCCATGCATTAGTTTAGAACTGCATAACTTCAACTGAAGAATTAATTCATTTAGGTTAGTTTTTACCATTTTTCCTGTACGGACGGCCATTCAGAGTGTCTGTCCAGTGTGCCATTCAGTCACCCTTTACAGACCTACTGTTCAGTATGTCATTTAACCCTCGGTTCCTTTTTTACTATTTTTTATGTATTTTTAGATTGTTTCTAGTTTTGTTTTTTTAAATATTTGGATTATGTTTGTAGTTGAGAATTTTATTTAAGCATTACAATTAAAGTTTCATTGTTTTAGGTTATTGATTAAGGTTTTATTATTATTTTGTTTTCACCTTAAATTAAATATAGATTAAGTTGTTCTTATTTCTTAAATATTTAAACGCTGATTTTGTTTTACTGTTGTTTCAATCTTCGCTTGCATATAGAGTTTAGGGTTAGATCTATTATTTTCAAGAGGAAGTTAAATTATTTGTAATCATAGGAATCATTCTTGTTTTTGGTATGTGTTTATTGAAGAATAAAGTTTAAATATCTTTATTAAGTTTTCTAGTTGCTTCTGTTTATTATCTTTTATTAAGTTTTCTACTTTCTTTTTCTGTTTTCTATTTTTTATAAGATAAGTTTTATTTTTACCCTAGCCTTCTGCTTAAGGAGTAGTTAGTTGATTATTTGTCAATTCAGTTGTTATAATTCCTTGTATGAGTTAGTGTCTGAAGTTATAAGTATTACTATTTATATCTTTGTTTGTAGTAGTTGTTTAAATTTGATATTCCAGTCCATTCCAATTATTTAGATAGTTTTAGGATTTTGACTTGGTTTTTGATCTTTCGTCTTTTGTTTATTAAAATATCTCCACGACACCCTAGGAGCGTTTTTACCTTTGCATATATTTTGTATCAACTCTAAGCCTACCAGCCTCGGTTGATAATTAAATATTAGGTGTGTTTAAGATAGTAGAAAACACCTAACAGAGAGGAATACATTTTTCATTGGAAATACACCTATGTTTTTGCTTCATCTAATTCTTCAGCTCCTCCTTCATTTCCACCTTCGAGGAACTGAATTCCCGACCTGCTTGAGTCATATCCCGATTAGCCATACAATTCTTGAATTAGTCTTGAGTATTGGATGGTATACTCTTTAGGTCCTTTCCCTTTGGCTTTGTCGCCATCTGCATACATTGGTTGCCTGGCCCATTCTTGATGAACGACCTCAAACTAAGCTTGAAAGAGAGATGATAAGGAAAGGAGGAACCATCCTTTACCCTTGCTTGAGAAGAAGTGTTACATTCATTAACAAATTGCACAAATAGTCACACAAGCACTGGGATAACTTATCTCATGTGACATCTTTCATAAACGTTTTGGTATGTTATATCCAATTGCTACATGGAGAACGAGTTGGTGAAGGTGTCCCCAATCGGATGTGCCATCTGGTATATAAGGTCTAACTGCTACTTGGAGAATTATTTGATGAGGATGTCCCCACAATGGGGACTTCAAATTTCAATATCCAAAATTTGAACATCAAATCAACCCTCTTATTAATTCAAGGGTGGGATTGGTCTCCTTGATTAATTATTATATCTAGGTTGGTCCTCCCGATCCCCTTCTCATCTGAAGCTGCACATTCTAGGTGTTAGGTCTGGACCGATGTTTAAGATATGGCGTAGTTTTCTAACCAATGAGAAACTTGATTTGCAAGTGTTTCCCTTGTGACGTGTATGAATGTACACGATTCAAAATAGATGCTAGGTTTCATGATCCATTTGGATTTGCTTTACATTTCCCATGAAGGGTGAAGTATATTCCCATCCAGGAGATCTATGATGATGTTTCAATCATCTTTAAAGATGATTTTCTTGAATCCCTGACTAAGGAATTTTTCCCCTCCCATAATCAATGCTTCGAATTCAGCTTGAGTATTGGTCTTTCTTCCCAAAAGAGTGAAGGATACTGAGCTGTTAAAGCCATGAATCAGTCCATTAGACCTTGCTTGAATAGGGTTACATTTAGATACTCCATCAAAATTAAATTTCAACCATCCTTCAGGTGGACATTCCATTTGTGGTTAAATCCCTCTTTTTTAAGGTCTGTCCATTAAGTGGAAGCGTGAGTTTGATTTAACTTTGACAAGAAGGCATGTAATTTAAAGCATCTTACCATTTCTTTTTCTGTATCAAATAGGTTTTTCATTAAAATTTGAAAGAATTTTGTACAGGGAGGAAAAGATAATGGGGCTATTGCCAATCTAGTGACTAGTCTGAATTAGAATTGAGATTTATGTACAAAGTATACAACCAGAGACAAAACAATATGAAATTTATCTCTTGTATGAAAAAAACTCCTTGCTTTATGTTCATAGTGCAATTAAGCACAAAGTACTTCACTCTAAATAAACAATAGTTCTAACTTCAAAGTCTTCAAAATTTCAAATTTGAATCTTGTTCCGCCATTCTATTTTCACTTGTGTCAATTTTCAAGGTACTTGGTTCTAGAATGGCTCCTATTTCACCTTTTTCCCTTAATTTACCTTTGGAACTGTACTTATTTAACATGTTCTAATTGATACGATTTTTTATTGAGTTCTTATCATACTTTATGTTCATAGTGCAATTAAGCATAGTATTCTACACTCCAAATAAGCAATAGTTCAAAATTTCCAATTTAAATAGTGTTTTGTCAATCTATTTTTAGATGGCCAATTTTCAAGGTAGCTTGTTCCAGAATCACCCCAATTTCAACTTCTTCCTCAATCTACCTTTGGAAGTGGTCCTTAGCTAACAAGGTATATTTGATATGTTTTTATATTGAGTTCTTATCATACTTCTAACGGTCAATTTGGTATCTATGAACAGGTAATATATGAACTAAAGGCAGGCGGGGTGGATCAGAGGCATCTTGTCGTATCCAATTTGGAGAAGCTTGCAGAGGGAGAGTCTGGTATTTTTATAGTGAATTCGTCAAAATATTTTTATGTTTGAACCATAGCTAGTTCTTTAGCCAGAAGAGTGCATATAATGATGATTCCTCAATGCCATGTTATACTGTGACACACATCATGGATTGACTTTAAAATTGTAAACAAAATGAATTTAGAACATAAGTAGCCTCAACTTCTTACCAATACTAATGCACAATATAGTTCTTGCATGTAACATTAAAATATAGTGCAGCTTTAGTTTTCTGTTTCATTGGCTGTAGCTCAATAGAACCCATGCTATAGTTCAATTTCAGTGTTCTAAAAGGAAAATCCCAAAAGAGATACTTACATATGTTAATCCCAATTCTTACATGAGTTTGGGTTTTCCTAAAAATGGTGTCCTTCCAGTCTTGCACTTAATGTCTTTAGGTCATACTGAAGGAATCCTGGATTTTTTGGGGGAACTGTAGTTTTTATTTGTCATTCTATTATTATTTTCCAATTTTATTTTGCTGTAAAATAAATTATTTATTAGGTGGAAAATATTACTTGCAGAACAATACAAAATGGGTGGCATAGGGCACACCCTTGTAAACAAATTCAGGATTTTCCTTTCAAATGCCCCAGAATACAACTTGGGAAGATCTTCTAGATATTATATGAGAAATAGACCAAAGCATACCAATGTATTCATTTAAGAACTTGAATAATTTACTTGATGGTGCAAACTACTTGAGGGTTTTTGGATACCTTGCTGCACTTATGGGGCTGTGGTCAGTGATAAAAATTTCATTACTAGTGATAGGGCATGAGGATCATCTAGGATGGATTTTCTTTATGGAATTGGGTCAAGCTTAGAGTGATTGTTCACTATCTTGGGATTCCATTTCATACTGGTCTTTTGGTTGATATGTGGAACTAATGTCTTGAGTGGTTGTAGTCAAAAATTTTGGTTTGGTAGTGTAAGGATCCCCCTTTGTTTGGGAAGCTTACAGTGGTTATGTGTATCTCCAAGCTTTGCACATCTATGTTTCTTGCTGGCTCAAGAGAGTGGAGCATATTATTGAAGCAGTTTTTAGTTCAAGAGAGTAGAGGAGCTTCCCAGGTCCTTTCCTTGGTCCAAGTAAGTGTCATGCAAGGTATTCGTATGGTTACTTGGGAAGTTTGTACTATTCTTAAGGAGGAGGGTGGTCATGGCATTATTGATGTGGAGAATCAGAGATGCAGGGTCATATTTTAGCTGTGAAATAGATTTTCTAGTGTATTGAGGATTAGCCTCAAGGAAGATTCTCTTGCGTCATAGGTTCTATTTTTCTCCTCATCTAATTTTTATTCAAGATCCTTTTGGGTTATGTGACATTATTTTACCCCCTCATCTCTTTAAGGTGACAGGATCGGTCATTTGTTGGAGCACATGGGAGGCTTGGGGGTTTGTTGGTCCTTTGGTTAGATGAATGGAAGAGTGTTTTACAAGAATGTTTGTTTATGGTATACATTTGTTCTTGTCCCCAGGATTGAATCTTTCTATGGATTTTTTGGCTTTATGCTTTGCTACTACTGTACACATTTCCTTTGTTGTTATTTAAGAATTCCTCATGGAAGATACTCACTGGCAATGAAATTTGCTTACACGTTAACTGAGAATTTTATATTGAAATTGTATATTATCCTATATTATAGAATATGTACTTTAAGGAGATGATTTTTCTCAACTCCATGTAATCTAATACTTATTCAAATAAATTATTATGTTTTCCAATCAAACTATTTGTGGTGTTTGTGAATGTTAGTATGTACTATGTGCATGTTAAAGTACTATCATGTCAATTCAATCCTATAGTTTCTTCCTTATTAGCAAAGCATCTAGCTAACTAAAAGAGTCACAACATTTGCATAATCATCTAGTGGAAATTATCTATGACATATTTTGTTTGCTTCTAGGTAGCATAAGGACCCATCTCCAGGATTCCATCCATATGTACATGTCCCCTATGTTTCCTCATCGCCATGGGATGGGTTTGCAGGAGGAAACATCCTCTTTTTGTGTGGATATTCCTACAGAAAATGGAATATGTTTCCCTACACCAAGGATGGTTGAGATATGTCATCGACATCCATCAATTGTCCTAGGGATGCTGAACAGTCTCCAAGGAAGTTGGGGGACTGCTCTTCTTAACAAATTCTAATCACTTATGGGTGCATCCTAACCATTGCCAACGGTCCTTCCTTTAGAAAAAAATAATGTGCCTTAAAATATTTAAAATGAAATTGAAAATAGTTTTCCAACCAAAACTAAATAGTGAGCACTAACCCAAAGTGTTAGCCGGAAATACACACCTCCTACATGTAAGAGCTGGTTGCCTAGTCTAAATGGTTCAAATCTAGAACAAAACACAAACACGAAATGATAGACTCTCCCTAGATCAAGTTAATTAGCTTTATATGATGCCAGAATATATTTCTCAAAGGTTGTCCTTGCTATCCTTGAAGCTTACTGCAGAAGAACCTGTAAAAGATGGAAGACAACAAAGAAAACATGATAGCATACAATATAATCAACTATATCTATGCTTGTGACCAAGGAATAAAGCAATATATACAAATGAAACAGTACATACGGGAAAGAAAAGACATTATTTATTAATAAATGATTGGAGAGACTACAACCTTCATGCCTTGGTGTTGAGAGTTCCTTCCAATGGATCCTTGCCTCCAAAGACTCAAGAATGATTTTAACAGAGTTTGGGTATGCAACACAATTCTTCCTCCTTTTGTCCATGGAGGGTGAGCCAATATTTAAAGGCATGGGAGGATAGGTATGGTTGATGATCTCATGGGTGAGGTGGAGATAAGATCCTAAAAGGGAGGATATTGAGCTCCAGCTGGTCCTAAACCATAGGTATGAGGATTCATGGAGGTCAGCTTCGAGAAGCCTCTCGAAGCTTCTCTTTTTGCCTTGAAAACTTCAGCACCACTCCTCCAATGAAGCAAATTAGTGGTGATAAGGGGGCACCGCTTCTTGCAGTAAGGATAGGAGAGGTGGCACCACTTCTTTCTCACATATCAAGAGTAGTGTTGACTTGGGTAATGATTTTTGTCAATGGGAGAGGAGTGTTACCAGCTCAACACAGGGAAAAATTGCAAGGGCTTAATTCGAACCTTCATTTTTCTAGGGAAAAATTTGAGGGATTAAATCAATCAAGGGAATTCCTATCTCATAACATGAGGGTGATGAGATTTCGGTATAATAGAATTCCCCCCAAAGTATAATGGCTAGAGGGAAACGATAGGCAATATACTTTGAAAGAACAAGGTATAGTATCGAGGCAAAGATCCAATGGTAAGAAATTTTCAAACATCACAACATTTCTACAACACATTTTGATACATGTCCCAAGTGACTCACAACATGGCTTCCAACCAATACAACACAGATCCATGTGAGATATAAAAAAGTCATGGCTACTAAAATACAGTGTAGATCCATGCAAAGAAAACTCAAATTTGGACATAGCTACCATACATACAATGTAGATCTATGTCATACAGACGAAAATCTAAGCACAACCACGAACATACAAATGTGGATCGATGCTAGGACTCATACAAATACTCCATCGCCACCTAGGGAGAAATCTATGAGTAATTCCAATAGATATTCAAGGTCTTCATCTCATCTTTCACAAAGTATGATTCTATCCATGTGATTACAAAGATCTAAAGTCGAACATGGTAGACACCACTTGATTATTGGTCAATGATGAGAACCGTTAACAAGTGCGAGGGATATCACCATTGATGTCAATGATTCCCAAGGTTCCCTAGTACAGTCTATTGAATGTGAATATATTATCTGATGTTGAACACTCAGTTGAATCTTTCAATCAAAGGTCAATTATGTGAATCTATTTCGAGAGTGAGAGGATCTGTCATTAATGCGTATAGATCTCTAGGTACTAAACTTGTTTCTAAGACTAATTCCTGGATGATGAGATGATCTTGATAGGAATAGTCCTGTTGAAGGAGGGCCATGATGAATCCCACATCGACGACATGAAACTTAGAACAAATTTCTAGAATTTTGAGTATTATGTAACCATAGGACTGACTCAAAAGTAACTGACTCAAAAATGTTTTTTTGACTGCAGGTGTAAACTCTCAAAATAGTTTCCCTTTTGAACATAAGGAAGCATGACCGAATACTTGGAAGAATTGACTTGATGAGGAGGAACACAATGTGACAATGGATAATGCAATCTCTGAGAGAATCAAAGGAGTGGCATGACTCATGAAAGTGGATTGACTCAAAAACAAGCTGAATACCCAATTGACTGAATGAAATGCAGACAAGTGCCATGTTCAAAGGTGACTAACAACTTCCATTATTGCAAAATGTTTTCCCTTTCCCTTAATTTCTCCATCATGATTGATGAGTGCCTCTTTTCGTTTTTATGAGTTCAAAGAGGGTAAAAAACAGTGATTTTAGCTTGTCCTTCGAACAAGTCAAAATTCATATGTTTTACGAACCTAAGAAAGGATGGGTTCGTTTCCAAAAAAGGTCTTTCAATTTTTAATTTAGCGAGTCCAATGAAAGAAAAATCAATGTAGTTCATGTTTAGAGAGTCTGAACAAACTAAAGAAAACTCTAAAGGGTCCTTTTTCATATGATTTAGTCTCTAGGGCCCGAAAAAGTGTAAAATAATACCCAAGAGAACTCTTCCAGTCATGATTGGTTGAAGTGTACCATTTCCATAAGTAGTCCCTCCTAGTCCGAAAAAGGGGTAAACCATCACTAGGAAGACGAATCTTCAAGTAATTTTACGAGCATGAAGAAGACAATCTCACTTGACTATCATTTCACATTTTAAGAGTCCGAAAAGAGATTAAAGAAGACTCTATTAACCTTTTTCATGTTTGAATCCAGAGCATGAAAAAGTAATAAACGAAGCTCAAACCAGTTTTCATGTTTTAACCAGAGCACGAAAAATGAAAAGTAAGATCAACACCATCTTACTATTTTTAGCGAGCTCGAAGATTAGTTGAAAGAATGCTTAGGGTATCTAACTCATTTTTTAATGAGATTGACACAGAAAAAGAACTATGCTCAAAGGGTCGTTTCATGGTTTAATGAGCTCGAAAATAAAATAAAGTATGCTCAAAATGACCTGTTTCATTTTTACACAAGCTTGAAACAGAAAATAACTATGCTTGAAATATGGTTTCATTTTTATGCAAGCTTGAAACCAAAAGGTAAACTATCCTTAAGGAAACCTATTTCATTTTTTAACGATCTTGAAATAGAAAACGAACTATGCTCAAGAATGGCTTCATTTTTATGCAAGCTTGAAACCAAAAGGTAAACTATGCTTGAGGCCAATTTTATTTTTTAACGAGCTTAAAACTAGAAATAAACTATGCTCAAACCACTTTTCATGTTTTAATCAGAGCACGAAAAATGAAAAGTAAGCTCAACACACTACAACAAATCCTGGAATTAGTGTCCTATTTAGTGTATTTTTTTTACATTGAGTGGTCAAACTAGACGCTAAATGGGACGCGTCATGGACAAAAATTAAAGCGTCTAAAAAAAGTCTATTTTTTCTTCCTAGATAGCATCCTTTATGGCGTCCAAAATAGCGACCATTTTTTTGCTTCTAGAATAGATTCCAACTTTGCTTCCTAAACAACGTCTAGATTTGCTTCCTAAATAATGTCATATTTTGCTTCCTAGCGAGTGTCTATTTTTGCTTCTTAAATGAAATCCCCTTTAGCGCCATATTTACATCCTTAATAGCACCATGTTAACATCTAAATTAGCATCCAATATTGCATCCATTTTTGCCACCACTTTAGCATCCCATTTTGCACCATGTTTTACTTCCAAATATGTGCCAATTTTCACTTCCAAATTTGCACCATTTTTTGCTTCCTTTTTCGCATCATGTTTTGCTACCAAAATGATGCCAAATATTTCTTCTATTGTTGTGCCATATTTTGCTTCCTATGTAGCGCCATGCTTTACATCCAAAGTAACGTCTTATTTTTCTACCACATCAAAGGACTATAGATTGTATAAGTTTATGATATATGATCAAGCAAGTTATGAAATCCATAAACATTTTCTAGGAATTTTGAACAAAACTCAAGAAATTGGATTAATGGGATTGCAAAAATCAGTATTTCCTAGAAACCGTAAGTGTATCACTTGAGACCTATCAACAATAATTATCTTCGTGTGGATGCCAATGATATAGTGGATAAGCATGATCATCCTAGAGCCATGTATAAGTGGAGAAATAAGGAGAATCAAAAGAGGATGATCAACCCAATAGTTAGTACTTCACATGGATCCTATCCATCATGGGATGTGAGAAAGATGTTGACGGATATGGACCAAGAAATTTTCTAGGAATTCCAACGTAAGTACCACAAAGAGGAAACAAAGGCAATACACATACAATATTGCTTATGATATATTTACCATGAAATTGAAATTTGTTCCACTGAAATATCAATAGGAAGTAGCCTTGGGAAACTATAGCATGTGTCTCTTTTATTATTGTTTGAGCTAAAGAACGTTGATGATTAGCCTATGCCATTGGGATTTTACTCATAATGCATTGCAACTATCGTTCTCTGCATTAGATGACCATTTCCTTGATGTCAGGGCTAATCTCATGTGCCAAGGAAACTTCGATCATGTTATTGTAGCAGTCTAGGGATGAAGAAAATACCTGAGGTACTGAAATGCTTTATTGTACTTTCTCATGGGTATGCTAGTGGTAAAATGCAGCTGAAATAAACAGGTAATTAGTTCCATGCAAAATTGTTTACTAAGAATTTTGATATTCTATTATGGAAACAATTGGTGGAATTCTGTAAAAATTTTCAGAATTCCAAGTTGGCCAATCAGAGCATTTGGAATTCTGATTCATTAAAGTCTTTGATATTCTATTATAGAAACTTTGGTGGAATTCTATAAAATAGATCGTGTAATGCACACATGAATCAGTATATCACATAAGATTTACAAATTAAACGCTACCATATATGAGAAAATGGCATCATTTCAACAATATTAACATGAAAGTTCAAAAAATAATTGAGTATCTAGATTAACATATGAGGGAACTAACCCAATATGGATTGATTCAGCGCATCAACTACACTTTGTTGATAGTCCATACTCACAAAATAAAACATGGTGACTTTTCAGGCTCCTCATAAGCTAGAAGTGCCATGCAATTCTGCAAAACTAGGAAAATCACGCTAACAAGTAAGCAACATGATTTTTCACTTCAAGTACAAAAATTGTTTGACCACAACCATAGTACACCGCTGAATGTGGCTTTGTGAATATTATAAAATGTTTCAACAATGCTACCAGAAACACCTTCTGGACCATAATGAGTCCACAGATGGGGCATTTCCATAGAATCCACCATTGGAAACCTTTCCAACCTTTAGGGGGTTGAATTCTGAGGACTAAAGAACACTTCCAAAAAATATTAGACAGATCTTATGCTAGAGTCTACAATATTGTGTTTCCAATTCTCTTGTAGAATAGTTTATATCTAAATGGGAAATCTTGGCTTCAACTTTTCCTCATAAATGACCATTTCAGAAACTAAACCCATTCTCTAAACCTTCATGATTTCCAGGTTTAGGTGCCAAATAATTTGGAGGACTGTATAGATATAACTAGGGGATGTGAGTGTGAATTTTATATTTTTAGGATTGCATATAAAATATAATGTAGAATATGAATATCTCCAGATATGTAGCAAATGTCTTCATCTTACTAAAAAATACATGACTAAGTCAGATGAAACAAATACTTACTTCGAATTTTTCCACATACCTATTTTGCTTTCCAAATGTTGTTAGTTCATTCTGAGCAAACTCTAAAGCCTCTGTGATGTTATCATAACAAAAAGATATACTTAATTTCCTTCAAAATGGGATATCTACATAAAATGTCCTACTCTCCCTACAGTTCACCTAACCTCTATCTTAAAGTTTATTTTTTCAAAAATAATGCATAAATAACAAAGTAAAAGTTGTGTAAAATTACCACTTCCTCTTGTGGACAATCTCAACATAATGAACAGTCAAAATATCAAAACGCAAGTCCTTATTTTCTTGTAGGAGTTCATGGGCAATCTGGTTCGTAAGTTCTATGGCCTTCAGAGCATTTCCTTCCAAAGCGAAAATATTACGGACATCGTTGTCATTAATAGTCTATCCATGAAGTATTCCAAGACATCAAAACTTGAGAATAATCATTCTAAAAAAATCATAACAGAGATTTCAACAAAAAAGTAAAGGCATTATAACTATCCCCAAAAATAGGAATTGATTAACAAATTATAAGAGATATTTGGGCCAACATCCAACAAGAAATTTAGCATGGATTATATCAGATTATCTTTTAATCATCCATAGTATACTCACTCTTAAAATTAGGTGAATTTGTTTAATTGTACAAAAAAGACGCAGTTCTCAAAGTTGCCCCAGAATTCCAATATCTATCAACTACTTCCATTGCATCTATAACTACTTATCTAGAGGTAAAGCTAATTAATATTTAGCTCTTGTTGAAAACATATTTTCCAAGTTGCAAATCAAGAAAGGAGTTAAACAGAGAATGAGAATACCTGATAAGAAAAAATGAACTAGATAGTGATCAGCAATAGACTCAATGAAGAGCATAGAAAATACATTCTTATTGAGATGCACATCATGTACATGGAATGCACAAGTATGACCACTACAATGATAAATAAAATGATGTTACAAACCTTTGATACCATTTGTTATGATCAAAATTACTCAAACTAACCAGAGAAACACTAGAATACACCAAACATAGATGAGAAACATGAATCCAATGTATGATAATGATTATTAGTTGCACAACAATTCCTAAGAAAAAATAAAATCTCTCCCAATAATCCCAAAAGATAATATAATCAATTGCATAAGAACAATTCGGTTTTGAGACGATTCAGTTTTGCGGAACAAGAATAGGAGTTCAAGACTTGGGATTTTAAATCCATGGCTTCAAATGGCACAATCAACCCAAAATCCAAGCATGAATAAAGCCATCCTATGCTCAAGGCTCAAATTATAGCCAACCCAACCTTCGATTCCACTGGATATGCCTGCCAAATCTATCCTAAGCTCAAGGATCAGATTCTGGCTGAGCGTTCCTTTGATTTCACAAGAGACCCCTGCCAATGGGAAGAGAAGTCAATGAAGGAGAGATCAGTGTGCATACCTGCCGTAGGAATCCCCAAATCCATGAAGCTAACAATAGATAAGTTGCTATCTAAATCCTCAAGGCTTGAGACCAAAAAGTGGTGCCACTCTAACTTTGGATGAGCCATGTCTTGCCAAAGAATGGGTCGAGCAAGCCTCTCATCTCTAGGATAGTCTTCATCCAACACATCTCATGGAGCTGATGTGTGACATGAATCTTCAAAACTAGTGTGGAGTCATTGTTGATCTTCAAGTCTTTATCAGATCACTCTCAAGGGAAACCACTTGTTTCATATAAAATCCACAAATTTAGTATACATATTAAAGTCACAAATTCAATGGAGATGAGGATATAATCATTTCATCAAATGTTTCTTTCTTCAAGTTGGAAACTCCTTGATGATCTCTTTCTCACAGATTACGGCATCAGAAGGGGATGCTATAGTGTTTTTGGTTTCCAGGCTTCTCAAGGGAGCCCTAGGCACCAATGCACCTTCCTCCCAACACAATTCATTCAAGGATGCAGTGAAACTTGGGCCTTATGTTAACTCAAAAGACCAAAATTCCCTCCATTCTTGCATACATAGTGGATAGTGGTGGAAGTGCTCAACCCACATATCTACACCTATGATGTTTTCTATCGAAGAGATGCCATCATCTGCTGTTTCAATGGGTTTGAGTCATATACAAAAGCACCCTATTGGAGGCTAAATCAGAGCTGGACTACCAATTGTGAGCTCTTCCTCTACTCCAAGATGTTACTTCATTGTAATTTTTAACTCTGCAAAGGATCATCAAGAAATGTTCAACCAAGGCCCTAGTCTTGGGGAAAATTGGGCCACTCCTTTGAACCGTGGCTCTCTAAGTTCAATCCAAACACCATTACTGCCATAATAACTCCTATTTGTGCAAGATTTCCAAACTTTTCTCTTCCCTATGATGTTTTATTAAAGATGATGGCAATCCAATCTTTCATGGGATAGTCACCTTGTCTATATCTATGTTGAGCTCAATATCAGTCATGGGCTACCCAACAAGGTGCACATAGAATGGGTTGATCTCACTTTTACCCCATTGTTGAACTATGGAAACAAAACATTCAAATGTATATCATGTCAACAAACTCAACATCTCCAAGAAGCATGTATGTCTTCCCCAACCTCTTCTCCATCCAAGGCCTCAAGAAAAATACAGACGATGGTAAGAAACAAAGGGAAATAGGTATGATCTAACATGTAAGCAAAATTCAATGCATCTACAAGTAGTTTCAGTAGAAACAATTGCTCAACTAAAATCAAAGGTGTTGATGTAGTAGCTGCATGAGGCACATCCTCACAAGTCGGCCCTAGAAGAAGATTCCAGAAGATAAGTCATCCCTAACAAATAAGACAAGTTGTCCCAGATGGAAAAATATAAGGTCAGCAAGATAAAGTATAAATAGAAGGCACCTCCTCTCATTTTCACATCAAGCAACAAGCAAGTTCACTTCAAGTAAGAAGAAGTTCGCTCAAGCTAGTAGAAGACTTTTTTGGGGGTTCTCCATCTTTGGGCATTTGTTTTCTGATCCCCATTGTCTCCCAAGACTTCTTTGGAAATATTTTGGGATTTGACTCAAGAAACCACTTATACTATGAAATGAGAACTCGACACAGTTCTCATTTTTCTCTCTCCTAATTTTAGTAGCTATTTTTAGCTCCGTTTCAAAAAGGGTGTATACCAGTATCACACATTTTCATTTTGAGACATTTTTTGGGCCTTTGAATCATCTTTGTTATAAATTTTTTTTTTTTTAACAAAAATGGTTATATTAATATGAATGATTCAGTAGAAAGGCGCTGATCTAGATTACAGAGATCCGCTAAATTTCCCCATCCTTAATCAAAATGCAATTTATGGAGGAATTTCCATGCTTATCTTCGAGTTAACCTTCAGTTCATAGCACTGCTATAAAATATTTTTAATGTCTACTTTCAAGGGTTTTTTTTATAAATTTAACAAAATAACATACATTTAGAAGCAAGTTATAATGAAAAACATATACATTTTGCAAATTTTTCTTTAAAATAAGATATTTTTATGCACAAACTAAGACATTTTTATTAACAAAATTATAAAAAATTCCAGAAAATAAAGACATTTAAAACCATTTTCAATGGATTTTGAGATATCTTTGATATAAAAACAATACTATTCATATTATTTTCTAAAAAGTGAGGATTCACATAAATTCAAGAAAAGCTATACCATATATTTGTAAATGACATATTAAAAACATTATATATAGAAATTTTATTTCTGAAATAAAGCCTTAATTATACATATTATTTATTATTTTCTTTTATGGAGATACCAATATTAGACTTTTAAGTGTAACAATGATATATAAAAAATATTTAAAAACAAAACAAACAAACAAAAATAATGTAAAAATACTAAAGTTTTAAAAAAATAAAAAAACAAAAATATAAAAATAATTTTTTAAACTTGAATGTTTAAAAAAATAAAAAATAAACATTAAAAAATGAATAAAAATAAAAAAGAAAAAAGAAAATAAAATAAAAATAATGAAAATACCAAAAATTAAATTAAAAAATTAAAAAATACTATTTTTCTAAAGAAAACTTAATGCATAAAACCTTAATAAAATAATGATAAGGTTTACTTTCAATTATGACCAAAGGCTCTTAACTCAATTTAATAGTCATTCCATAAGAGTCTAACTAATTAGGATTTCACACACCTTCTTAATTGATAATATATTTAAAATCTTCTCTCGATACTAAGTTTTCTATAAATAATTTTCAAAAAAATTAAGCCCTTATCTTCACACCTTGTACCACCTTTTACTAAACATCTTATATTCTAGCGGAAAATGATAAATTTATTTCCATCTAATATATCTTTACTTTAAAAGTTATCTAAATTCTATCCATATATATTTATTTTTTAAAGCAATCAAAAAATTATAAAATTATTTATATATATTAATCTTACATATAATATGTTAACATATAACATTTATAAAACATCTAAATGAACTTCCATCGTACAATGTTGATCTTTAATAAAGTAATGTTAATTATTTTAATTAATCCAATATAACATCCCATAAATGTATTGGCGGATCTTGCAGCCAATAAATTTATAGTTGTAGGTCTCAATGAACTTATTGTTAATTCGGTTGTAAGTATTGAAATGTCTCCTTAGCTCTTTTTTAGGGTGGTTGACCAAAGGAAGCAGAGAATAGGTAGATTGTTGTTTCGAGTTCTCTTTTCAGCCATTTTCTTGGAACTTCTTTAATATAACATAACCATTCCTGTTAAAAAAAAACATCCCATTCTCATAAAACAATAATTCTTTTGTGATTATTCCTTTAAAAAAATACTGCACAAAAAAAGTTTGTAAGTCAAGATAGTTTGTTTAGTTTCCTTTACACAACATCATTTTAACCCTATCAATATATATTCATACAAATTACAACCCTTTTGTTATCTCCTATGTGATAGAAATTGCAAGCTAAATAGGAAGGTACGAAATAGCTACTTTAATTGTACTATAAAGCATATAACCATTTTTATTTATTTTTACTATAGTTATTATAACACATAACAACCCTTTTAAATATTTCACATGTGCAACTTCTAATATTCGAAATTTAATATTCCCGTGTAATGTTTTTAAAGTTCATAATTAAAAAAAATCCATATATAATAAGTATAAAGAAAAACCACGGGTCCAAAGGTAGGTATACTATCGGTTTCAAGAGTCTGGTGTGTTACACTAGTAGATATGGTGAGCAATGACATAAACTACATGCATCTTAAAATAATTATTCAACTATCAATCCCTCTTGGGATGATGCAGTAAAACAATCCATTAGAACACATGGTGATAGCTAACATTTTACTTATTAAATATTTTATAAAATCTTAAGCTTTAAAAAAAATAACATGCTTAGTATTTAGTTTGTGACAATAGCCAAAAGGTTTTGTTCACTATGATTAGGTTAAAGAATGACGGTTGCTAATTGCGTTTGAGGGAAGTATTTAAGTTTTAGCTACAGTTATGAGGAACTTGGATCCGATGCTCAAGATTGAAGCTTGGTTTCGATTTTTCTTTGGTTTGGGAAGACACCCAGCCGCAGGATAATTGTCTCTCCCAAATTAAAACGTTTATCAACAAAATTAAATTCATGCAGCTTTTGCCACATAAAATATCATATGAAACAAAATCTAAGACAATCGGTTTTCCATATAAATCTTAGGCAATCATTTTTCCATTCAAATCTGGGGTAATTGGTTACGTTTCTTCTAGGTAAAGCACATCCAGAAAGGTCCAAAAACCTATGACAAACACTAATTACATTTAAATAAAAAATCACTAAACATTTAACTGTATAGTGTATGCAAATGTTCGATTATAGTTTTATTTGAAAAATATGGATTGCTTGGTATGAGGTTCCCAAGCAATCCTTTGACTATAATGAAATATCGCCCTAACCAACAGAGATGGATCAACGCGTAGCGACAAAGAGAAAGTTACCATAATTATCAATCCCTCTCTGAATTATGACATAAACTATATCCATCTTAAAAGACTTATTCCACAGCAAATTCCACGGTCTTGCTGCGGAATTTAAAAAAACAGAAAACTGGTGCGATCTCCATGAATTGACCCGCAGAACTTTGGAAAATATCTTTAGAGTTCAGATCGCATATATTCCATGCAGGAAAGTGGAAAAAGATTAGAGAGATTTAAAGCACAAATTATTGCAAACGCTAGGAAATGTTTGTAGGGTTTTAAAAACGCAAATCAAAGCAAATAAAAGGAAAACAATGCAGAGTCTAGATCCATGTAGACGCTTGAGATTAGATCAAGATGATTATTTTTTTACAGGTTCAGACGAATTGGAAGTCCACGTAGATATTCTGGGATTGTATCTGAATTTTTACACTCACACCTTCATATGCAAATTTCTAGATAAAACATAGACTTTATGAGGAAGGGAGGACGGAGCAAAGATCTGCTCCCTTGGCAGCCAAAGAACTGCCCCTAATGGGTGGCACGATTGTGAGAGTCACGCCACCAGTTAGGGGCATCTCTTTGGCTGCTAAGGGAGTGGAGCTCAACTCCCTCCACTTTTTAGTAGAAATTTGAGATTAGATCAGGATGATTTTTTTTTATGAATTGGAAGTCCACGTAGATATTTTGGGATTGGATCTGAATTTTTACACTCACACCTTAGTATGCATATTTATAGATAAAACACAGACTTTATGAGGAAGAGTAAAGGGAGGAGGGAGCGGAGCTCTGCTCCCTTGGCAGCCAAAGAGCCGCCCCTAACTAGTAGCGTGAATATTAGAATCACGCCACCAGTTAGGGGCGGCTCTTTGGCTTCCAAGCGAGCGGAGCTTCACTCCCTCCTCTTTCTAGTAGACATTTGACATTAGATCAAGATGATTATTTTTTTACAGGTTCAAATGAATTGGAATTTCATGCAGATCTGTTGGGATGCGATCTGAATTTTTTACACTCACACCTTCGTATGCATATTTCTAGATAAAGCACAGACTTTATGAGGAACGAAAGAGGGAGGAGGGAGCGAAGCTCCACTCCCTTAGAGGCCAAAGAGACACCCCTAGCTGGTGGCATGATTCTCAGAATCATGGCACCAGCTAGGGGCATCTCTTTGGCCTCCAAGGGAGCGGAGCTCCTCTCCCTCCTCTTTCTTCCCAAAAAAATCCTCTCAGATAGAAACAAAGCCGTGTACTAGTCTACAAAGAATATTGTATTTCTTCAGTTTCCAGGTCATAGAAAAAATTCGTGAGAACCCATCATGCTTCATGAAGGCTTTGGAAAGACAAACATATGCCATGAAGCATTAAGTCTAACATTTTTGCTACTTGGAGAAAGGATGGAAGATCACATGGGCTCATCAATAGAACGCTTGGAATGTAATCGATGCATACCTCATCTAATTTCATTGCAGAGATTTTTTTTTACCATAAATTGAATAATATCCTATACAGTGGAAAAAAAAACTAACCCAAAAAAGATTGTTCTGAAGACCGTTATAGAGTGTATTTTATAACATTTATTGTATTGAGAGTAGCTTGGAGCATTTATAAACTAGGAAAAATGATTTTAAATGTGAATAGGGAAAGGAACAAAAATAAAATAAACATAAATTTAACGACATGAACTGAAAACTATTTAGGAATTAAAGGACCAAAGTTAAGAATTAAAAAGTTGATTTAATATTTTTTTATAGATTAATGGATGAGAGGAATCACTTTTCTGACGAACATCTATCATCTACAATAACTAAACATATAAAAAAACATTTCTTAAAAATTATTAATTCAAACCTAATTTATGAACATTATATTTCAAGCCTATTAAAAAAAAATATCCCATATACACTTACACTACACTTTGTGCATCTTGCTCTTAATTTTCACTTGAGTCTTTTATTCTTTATAATGGTTTGTAAATATATCTAAAATATTCCTAAAATATTTCTTCCCATTCCAATTAAATATATCTGAAATATTTTTTCCAATTAAATGTTTGTAGGTGTCAAATTGTCTATTTTATTTGAAAATGATCGCTAAGTTGAGTTCTTAAAAGTTGCATTCTTAAAAATTACCTTTAAAAATTGTATATTATTGTTTTTAAAGAATTGTATATTGCTATTTAGACAATAAGAATAGTATGTGGATTTAACAATTGTGATATTTTTTTATATTTTTTTTATCATTTTAGTAAATTGAAAACTCATATTAATAGTATAGAGTTTTTAACATACTAAAAGGATAAAAACATATATGAAAAGAAAAATAATTTCAGAATTTATTTATATTTGGATATAAATAAAAAAACAAAGCTATACAAAAAAGTGAACATTATATTTAATAATTTTCTAATATAAATGGTAATCATATAAAGTCCACAAAATAAAAATCTAATTTACAAAAATTGTTGGACTAGGAATAAAAGAAAGAAAAGTGAAATATATTTTTATTTATACCAAGTTAGATTTAGATTGTGATTGTATTTGGAATTGGAACTTAGTCAAATACAATATAAAAAAATTTAAATACAATATATAAAAATTCAAGGTTAAATCTATATCCTTTTTAATAATGATTTCTGTTGAGTTCCAAGGCCAAAGGCTAGAGGCCACAGTGTGTTCCACAACCAAACTAACATGATGGGATCCTTTTCTGGTCAAGTCAGATAACTCAAAGCCAAAGGCTAGAGGCCAGAGTAAGTTCCAAAACCAAACGAGCATGACATGATCCTTTTCTGGTCAAGTCAGATTAAATTTGCTAAAATTAAATATTAAATAAAATCTCTAGGTGAAGATGGAAACAACAATCTCTAACTGGATATGGACTAATTAAACTTCTAACTAAGATAAATTAATAAATCTCTCTCAAATGTAATTCCTCAGGACTTTAAAATGGCGTTTCCTTGGATCCAACTTTCCAAACTGTTGTTATTTAACAACATACAGTGAACACTAAAAGACCTAGAGGTTGGTCACTCTTTCATAACTTGTATATTGTGGCTTAGCACAATGAGACGTGGCTAGGATTTATGTTTTTGTATGAAAACTATATGTGTTTTCATACAAACACATATAGATTGGGAGTGCCCATTCAAACACATATAAATTTTTTCTTCAAGTATCAACATCTCCATCAAGTATTGAATGGGAACTCCGAATGGTAACTTTTCTTTTGAATGAGCACTCTCAATCTTATGTCTCAGGTATTACACTCAAGGAGGTTTGCACCTCGAGATATTTGATCCCTCTTGGCCCTTGATAGAGCCTAGGATTTGGATCTAGGTGATCCGGATTTATGCAAGAACACAACATAATACACAAATAACCATAGAAACAAATATGTAGTGTAAATAACACTTCATTCCATTAATCAATAACTGAAACTTGTTTACATACAGAATGGAAATAAACTAGCTAGAGTACTGGTAGCTTATCTCTTAGAAGAGATGTGGCGGCTACATGCCTCTGAACTCTATGTTACAATGAGGCTCGAAGGCCTATATATTATTGAGAAACTATGGAAAACCTACACATCTAAAAACCTAACCCTAGGAGGTGAAACGCCTTAATGTGGGCCCCGTCAGGTAACTTGGTACATCAATTTCCCGGGGTCGTAACTTTACCATACTACCTCCATTTGACGCGCATGATACATCATTAGAAAGACCTGTTTAAGGAATACATCCATAATTAATAAAAATTGAGCCCAAAACAAACTCATATTTTCCCGACCATTCGATGCCAAGAAAATGTCATTTAGGGCCTCAAAACAGCTCGAGAAGTTTAGGACCCGAAAAATCCCAAAAATAGTAAATTGTGCTACAATTAAGGAAACTGGAAAACTGAAGAAACTATGGTGAGGGTCCAAGAGGAATAGGTGGGTCGACACCAATATCCTCCTGGATCACTGGGCTGGTTTATTCACACACAAAATATGTTAGAAGTTAGCTACACAAGTTTAAGATGACAAATTGTAAAATCTA
>LPNX010519279.1:109168-116668 GCA_001517045.1 Pseudotsuga menziesii
GATTTCAAACTTTTTGTAAACAATAGTATGTCATGTTTAGGCCATGGCACTATTTTTTACATTGAAAAAAAATGTGTATACTGGTATCAACACTTTTCTATTTGGGTGGTGTTTTTGGTGTTTTTTATGCAAAAATCGTTGTTTTTATGGCTAGAGTTCTCGTTCTTAGTATAAAGTTCTCGTTTCATAGTATAAGTGGTTAAGATCCAACATTAAATATTTAAGGTCATACGCATCTACATGGGAATCTAACCTGAATTTAATGTGTATGCTATGCTTTGTGCCTTGAATAAAACCACTAACCTACAGGCCTATACTACTAAAAATTGTGAGTATTCTACTAATGTTATAATTATATCATCCTAATTACAGTTATGAATGCAAAACTATAATGAGATGCAACACAACTGAGCATACAAAGTATGAGATAGGTAGGTGATGACAAAGGTTTTAAGGTTATAGTGGGCCATGTAGAGGAAACATCATTTTTCGATAGAAAATTTGAAAACATATCTTTTTGCAAAAAAAAGCATCCCTTGTTAGGGTTTCTATATCTCACAGAAGCCCTTTAGGTCCTTCTCCAGGAAGGCCAAAGTGTGGCAGAAGCTTTTATAGCTTCTTTTAGGCAGGCCAAAAGCCCTATCTAGGGAATTCTACAGTAGTCGATCCCTATCTATGGCATTCTATAGTAGTCAATCCTTATCTAGGGCATCCAGTAACAAAAAAATTTGTCTAGGGGATTTTCCAAGCACTCGAGCTCCATCTCAGTCATTAACAGTCAACAAAAGTCTCAGTTTGTTTAGTTTTGATCAATGACAACAACTATCTTGCACATAATAATCATCTTCTATGGTTATTTTCTTCTTCGTATATGTGCCCTAGAGGGAACTTCATTGTTATGTAAAAGTCTGCACTTTATATCTACTCATGTACAGACTCAGTCATCTCATATTAAGAAAGATTTTCATTGTTGTGCTTTTTATTCCTTGAAAAGGTTTTCCCCAAGATAAAATTAGCATTATAACCAAATATTTTGGATTTGATTTAGATTATCATAGACTTTGTTTTTTCAGTGCATAGAGCCTATCTTGATCTAGAAAACATGGAATTTACATAGCTCATCTAAACAACTATGAGTGAAGGGCCAAAAGTCAAGAAAGTTACAATTACAGTTGTCCTTAACAATTCGTAGATATAGCTTTGATTGCTGTCTATATTCAAATGAACCCACTTCATTTGAGGATACACATGTAATGGAAATAGAACAAATAAGTGTTAATGGGAGAATGGTCAATCATGGGAATCTTCGACCAACAATCAATATAATCAAGAAGGAAGTCATTTCAACTATGGCTCCTTGAAAGAATTCCCATGCCCAAGTTTGATGAGGTCAGAAAAGAGATTAGACCAAGGGGATTGGATAGGCAAGTTGTCAACTTTCTTTCAATTAAATCCAATGAAGGATTATCTGGAAATGCAATTTGCCACCCTATGCTTGAAAGGATCTGTGTTTGATTGGTGGAAAATAAAGTAACATGAATGGAATGGAGGTGTTCAGCTGGAAATGACTATTTGGGTTGAATTTGCAACTGCTTTCAGAAGCCATGTATATTCAGAGGTGGCTAGAAGCTGCTTTACAACAAAAAACTTATCCAAAGACCCAAACAATAAGGAGCAATCCTAAGGGAATTGAAAATACCCTGTTATCACCAGCATTGGAAAACAAAAGGAGGAATGTTAGAACCTGCTAAATATGATTATAGAGTTTAAAATATCTCCAGTATGTCTTTGTATGTTGTTGAAAAAGAACTCACTACATTTGATTTAAGACATAACTCAAGGTGAACCATACCATATACTGCATTACTAGGTTCACAATTTTGTATCAAAATCATGAACAAACATAAGGCAGAGGTGCCCAAAATTTGTCTAATTGGATCTCATAGAAAATATTTAAGATAGAGATACAATCCAATTCATACTTCAAGCTTGCAAATGGTCATAAAATCAGCATTGCATATTGATTAAAGTAGTTCGCCATTGAGTTAGATTAAATGGAGATAAACTATTGCGCAAAAATAGATAGTTAGAATTGATAATAATGGAACATGTCAGCTTACATGACTAACATCAACTATGAATATCATTACAGAGACAAAATGTAGTTGTTGATATCCCTGCAAGCATAATCCTGTAGACATATTCCAAAATCAAAGTAGATGAGCAATGCTAACTCTGGTGTGCATATAAGGAACCGGAAACTGGTCATTGACAACTTAGATATCCCCAGTAATCAGAATTCCAACATTTATTATTTTACACAGATGGTTTCCAAATGAAATACAAAGATCCGCAAATCGTCAAAGAACGACATCAGTACCAAAGCCCAATCTACGAAGTAGACACTCTAGGGAATCCTTACTGTTGTTGTCAAAATTTGTTCTTCCAAGTCCTATTGACCTATTTTAGTCCTTTGTGGACATTAATAAATTCCATTTCTGCAACGCAACAAGAGATTCAAACATCGAACCTTGGGAAAATATGGTAAGAGCCAAGAAGCGAGCTCAGAACTAGGAGGAGCGAGTTGTTTCAGAAAGGCTAGCAGGTGGGGCACCTTAATATTCCTCCTCGACATCATAATGTGACGAATGGCATGGATCATGCTCCTCCTTTGTAACTTCCCATTTCTCGATCAACACCACCAAATTCTTCAGATCTGCAAACCCTGAAAATACCCACAAGTATGCCTCAATTCCAAACAAAAACACAGGCAAAGCCCCACAAGATAAAGGCAGTCCTTCAATCTTATAAGCTTGCAATGTTGGAATCTCGTGGAACTTACGCATCAGCACTGGTGGAGGCGATGATGTAGAGGACTTGGAGAGTGCATCTACTGAGTCCTTCACCTCGACATCTTGATTAGCCATCTTGGGTTTGTTCGTTAAACCTGAAATGCAACATTTTCTACTGTAAATATGTCGGGACTAATGTAAGATATGAGGAATCCAGGTACCTTCCATGAATTCAAGGAAGGGTATGAGCCCCAAATGGAAACCATACCTGAATGATTCATTCCTTCACCGTGATGGAAATATAGAGCAACACATGAGGAGGGCGAGCACAAGAGCTTTACCTACAACCTACATATATAAGAAAATGGGTAAAATACAAGGTCATTTCATTGAAATTCCCTTTAATTTCAGTAAGCATTTGGGATATTTTTAGAGGGGAAAACAAGAGTAAATGAAACAACTTTGAAAGTGCTTCCTTCATGATAGAGATATGGGTTTCTATAGCTACAGTCAAGGATATTTTCATATGATAGAGATATGGGTTTCTATAGCGACAGTCAAGGATATTTTCATTTTTTACCAAAATTTTAAACTGTTTTTTCATTAAAAAATTCAATTTTAATTTATTCGTGGTAAACTGGCAAACTGTCGTAGGACTTTTGAGCCATATATAGTAGTGTTTCCATTTATGGATTTCTAATTTTATACACATAGACCTAACATTTCCATCTCCCCTATAATTCTCAGTGGAGTTTGTGAAACTCAAGTTGGTTTTGAAAACCATACAAGTTTCCATGTGATAGGTATATTACCTTATAACTACACTAAGAAAAAGGTGGTGTAAACATTACATATTACATATATGACCATGACTTTGAGATTTATTTTTACATATAATTATTTATCATTATTCATTAAGCAGGTACACAACAATTCCTCTATAAAATCTAATTTCATAGCAACTATTAAACAACCCTTAGTGACTTTGTATTCCCGCAAGTACATACAAAACTCACATACCTACACTTCAAAACCTATTTACAAAGTCCCAAAATAAACCTAGAGATAGCAAAAAAAGAAGATAATTTTGTCATTTTTTTTCTTCCCAAATGCCATATAATGATAAAATCAACGATGGGAGAAAAATACATATGAGTTGGAAATATCCTAGTGTTTGTCCACAAAGATCGGTACCTACACTGCAATTTTGTATGCTTGTTTAGATTGAATATTTTTATAGCCTATAAGATACTACTTTATCCCACCTAAAAACATATGTTGTGTGCCTAATCTAGAATGTGAATAACTTGTGAACTATCAACACAAAATATAAAATTATGGTAATCTTTAGTGTAATAGGCATTACACTTTTACATTCCAAATGCACTTTTCCAATTTGATGAAACACGTGCCATGTCGTAAAACCCTGATCTATTGGATGACCGGTTATCAAGAACCTCCTGTGATGACTGTTTCCATCCTCGCTCGGGAGCCAAGCCCATAAGTTGAAGTTGAGTAGCCAAGTAACCCAGCCCAAAACTATGAGCCCATGCCATCCCATGCTATCCCACCCATGCCATACCAGCCCAACAGAGTAGCCCAACCCATCCTGGGAGCCAAGTGAATGAAATGAGCATCCAATCTCGGTAGCAAATCCAAGTAGTCCACAACCTAGGAGGTGCACCAGCTTCTTCGTCAGGTGATTTGATTTAGGTCAGTCCTAAAAGTGAGCAAGCAGAAAAACACAGAACAAGCGGATTTTATTATATATGATTTATATAATCACTAGTTAGATAAGTGATAATGTAATCACTAATTGCATTATTTTATGCTTTACAAGTGTTGTATACCAAAAAAATTATTATTAATTAAAAAAAATATACAAATTTTATATTTAAAAAAAACTATTATATAAAAATGATTGCTATAATCCTTCTTTTTAACGATTTATCTGGGCTAGGTCAATCAACATTATAAAAGGATATGTTTTATAAGGAATAAACTCTACTTTATTGGATGACCGGTTATCAAGAACCTCCTGCGATGACTGTTTCCATCCTAGCTCGGGAGCTAAGCCCATAAGCTGAAGCTGAGTAGCCAAGTAACCCAGCCCAGAACTATGAGCCCATGCCATCCCATGCTATCCCACCCATGCCATACCATCCCAATAGAGTATCCCAACCCATCCCGGGAGCCAAGTGAATGAAACAAGCATCCAATCTCGGTAGCAATTCCAAGCATCCCACAACCAAGGAGGTTCACTAGCTTCTTCATCGGGTGATTTGGTTTAGGTCAGTCCTAAAAGTGAGCAAGAAGAAAAACCCTAATCTATTGGATGAACGGTTATCAAGAACCTTCTGTGATGACTATTTCCATCCTATCTTGGGAGCTAAGCCCATAAGCTGAAGCCAGGTAGCTAAGTAACCTAGCCCAAAACTATGAGGCCATGCCATCCCATGCTATCCCACCCATGCCATGCCAGCCCAACAGAGTAGCCCAACCCATCCTGGGGTCCAAGTGAATGAAATGAGCATCCAATCTCGGTAGCAAATTGTAAAACCCTATGCCATGTCCTAAAACCCTAATCTATTGGATGACCAGTTATCAAGAACCTCCTGCGATGACTGTTTCCATCCTAGCTTGGGAGCTAAGCCCATAAGCTGAAGCCGAGTAGCCAAGTAACCCAGCCCAGAACTATGAGCCCATGCCATCCCATGCTATCCCACCCATGCCATACCAGCCCAACAGAGTAGCCCAACCCATCTCGGGAGCCAAGTGAATGAAATGAGCATCCAATATCGGTGGCAAATCCAAGTAGCCCACAACCCAAGAGGTCCACTAGCTTCTTCATAGGGTGATTTGGTTTAGGTCAGTCCTAAAAGTGAGCAAGCAGAAAAACACAGAACAAGCGTATTTTATTATATATGATTTATATAATCACTAGTTAGATAAGTGATAATGTAATCACTAATTGCATTATTTTATTCTTTACAAGTGTTGTATACCAAAAAAATATTATTAATTAAAAAAAATATACAAATTTTATATTTTAAAAAAACTATTATATAAAAATGGTTGTTATAATCCTTTTTTTTAATGATTTATCTGGGCTAGCTCAATCAACATTATAAAAGGATATGTTTTATAAGGAATAAACTCTACTTTAATGGATGACCGATTATCAAGAACCTCTTGCGATGATTGTTTCCATCCTAGCTCAGGAGCTAAGCCCATAAGCTGAAGCCGATTATCCAAGTAACCTATCCCAGAACTATGAGCCCATGCCATCCCATGCTATCCCACCCATGCCATACCAGCCCAACAGAGTAGCCCAACCCATCCGGGGAGCCAAGTGAATGAAATGAGCATCCAATCTCGGTAGAAAATCCAAGTATCCCACAACCCAGGAGGTCCACTAGCTTCTTCGTCGAGTGATTTGGTTTAGGTCAGTCCTACAAGTGAGCAAGTAGAAAAACCCTGATCTATTGGATGAGCGGTTATCAAAAAACTCCTGCGATGTCTGTTTCCATCCTAGCTCGGGAGCTAAGCCCATAAGTTGAATCCAAGTAGCCAAGTAACCCAGCCCAGAACTATGAGCCCATGCCATCCCATGCTATCACACCCATGCCATACCAGCCCAACAGAGTAGCCCAACCCATCCCGGGATCCAAGTGAATGAAACAAGCATCCAATCTCGGTAGCAAATCGTAAAACCCCGTGCCATGTCTTAAAGCCCTGATCTATTGGATGACCGGTTATCAAGAACCTCCTACGATGATTGTTTCCATCCTAGCTCAGGAGCTAAGCCCATAAGATGAAGCCGAGTAGCCAAGTAACCCAGCTGAGAACTATGAGCCCATGCCATCCCATGCTATCCCACCCATGCCATACCAGCCCAACAGAGTATCCCAACCCATCCTGGGAGACAAGTGAATGAAACGAGCATCCAATCTCGGTAGCAAATCCAACTAGCCCACAACCCAGGAGGTCCACCAGCTTCTTCGTCGGGTGATTTGGTTTAGGTCAGTCCTAAAAGTGAGCAAGCATAAAAACGCAGAACAAGCGGATTTTATTATATATGATTTATATAATCACTAGTTAGATAAGTGATAATGTAATCACTAATTGCATTATTTTATGCTTTACAAGTGTTGTATACCAAAAAAAATATTATTAATTAAAAAAAATATACAAATTTTATATTTAAAAAAAACTATTATATAAAAATCGTTGTTATAATCCTTTTTTTTAATGATTTATCTGGGCTATGTCAATCAACATTATAAAAGGATATGTTTTATAAGGAATAAAATCTACTTTATTGGATGACCAGTTATCAAGAACCTCCTGCCATGACTGTTTCCATCCTAGCTCGGGAGCTAAGCCCATAAGCTGAAGCCGAGTAGCCAAGTAACCCAGCCCAGAACTATGAGCCCATGCCATCCCATGCTATCCCACCCATGCCATACCAGCCCAACAGAGTAGCCCAACCCATCCAAGGAGCCAAGTGAATGAAACAAGCATCCAATATCAGTAGCAAATCCAAGTAGCCCACAACCCAGGAGGTCCACCAGCTTCTTCATCGGGTGATTTGGTTTAGGTCAGTCTTAAAAGTGAGCAAGCAGAAAAACCCTGATCTATTGGATGACCGGTTACCAAGAACCTCCTACGATGACTGTTTCCATCCTAGCTCGGGAGCTAAGCCCAT
>LPNX010519279.1:119168-155748 GCA_001517045.1 Pseudotsuga menziesii
TCTTCATCATCATCATCATCATCATCACCATCTTCATCATAATTTGAATCATCATTATCTTCTTCATCATCATCATCAACATCTCGATCATCTTCATCATCATTGTATTGATCGACATCATAATCATCGCCATCATCATGATCATCCTCGAATCTACCTAGGTAAGGACTTAACGTATTTGCAGATGAAATATGTAGTTGTTGGAATTCTAATGCACCATCGAATTTATTATTTTTGGGTATTTTTAATCCCATCAACAAAGAATGCTTTTTGTGTGTTAATATTTTGAAATTTACCGATAAACTGCTGGTGCTAAAGTGGAGCTAGAACGCACCTAGTTTTGCACCTAGACAACCTAGCACAAGTAGAATTTAAATGTAATTGATTTCGTATGATAAATTGGACAAAATTTGTGTCCACTTTAGCACCATCCCAATATAATGAGCCTAGTTTTTCACATAGGAAACCTAGTATTAGGATACTATAAATTGAATTGAATTGGGAAGCTAAAGTGGACACAATTTATGTCTTCTTTGTCGCCATCCCAATAGAATGCGCCTCACTTTGCACCTAGACAATCTAGCATAAGGATAATTTAATTGTAATTGATTTCATGATTTCATGATTATCATGATGATTATTATATTGATGTCATCATTTCCAACATGTCATGTTGATTACTATATTATTAGTGTCCTCCTCATCATCATTTCTGAAAATTGGCCCCCAAATCATGACACCAAAACCATGGATGATGCTAGCACCAAAATCCAACCTCTGAATCAACAAAGCTTTTAGAGTTGGAGACACCCTATAAACTATCTCCATCTTACCATTGTCATGTTTGTGGGATTATTCACAATAACGTTGATGTTAAAAAACACACTAACGTTTCAAAATACAAAAAACATGTGCCAATAGGTGCACTACTTCAATACATGGCCCTTGCATCAAAATTATCGACCCATGTCATATTTTTTTCAAATGCTCATGATGAAAAACACGACAAAATTGGGGCATCTTAATTTGTGCTAATTTATAATCACTCTACGGCTTTATTATCAATGTAATGAAAACAACATGTCATGTTGGTGTTGCATCGGTATCATGTGTAAACTTTTGGCATCAGGTTAAAGATGTTTTTATCATCAAGTCATAATCATATATTTGTGATGCGTATCCAATTATCAATTATTATTTAATCATTTATTAATTAATCATAATAATTATTTATAAATATTACTTATTAACTATTAATTTGTTATTTTTAATTATTAAATATATCTCTAGTTGTTGCACTAGGTGGTTGTCTTAATTAAGTGGAAAATTGACCTTGGTAAAATGAGTGTTAGAGATTATACTTGTATATTGAAACTCCTTAAATTACATCCATATTGATGTTTTGGAAAAAAATATGGAAGATAAAGAAAGATAGAGGTGGCCTCCCTTTGGTAAAATGGCAAAGGCTTTCCAAGACAAAAGTTATGGGGTTTGGGGGCTATGTAATGTCCATCATTTTTGGAAATACCTATCTTTTAAGACCCTTTACAGTGTTATTATACATTTCCTATGTTTATAGGAAGATGTAATTAAATCAAAGTACATACACCCCTTTAATTTGGATATTAGATCAAATATATAATAAAACTAGTATCGAATGGGAAGCTTTAACTCTAGAATTCCCCCCTATAGGTCAATGGCTTGCTCAGAAAATTAGAAATGAACAGAGTTTGAATAGGGGAAGCTTTAACTCCATCATTTCTGCTTATAAGGCCAAAGATGTAAAAAAAATTGATCAACTTCTTCAAAGTAACACTATGAGCATTATTGAAATGCTTGTTGATTCATTCCATTTTAAACCAAGACCAAAATGTCCTTAAGGGTACAAAGAAATTTATTTTTTTTTGTTAAGATTGATATCCACTTCTTGTGCCTTGGATTTTCTTGGTGAAAATGAGGACATGGATGGGGGTGTTGTCCAAAAAAAACTTGTAGGGTGACATTTTGGTAGTACCATGATAGGTGTTATCACAATACTACCAGCTTTCTGCAAGAGAGGTGTAGGGGGTGGGGGAACTACTAAACCCAATGGCCATATTTGATGTAAAACCCAATGGATAACAATATTTGTATGGTCAACACCTCACAATGTCCATTACTTATTATTAACTCCAATATATCAAGTCATGTAGTATCCAGAAGTATTGTGACATGCATCGTCATCATGGACATCGACATTATCATCATCATCATCATCATCAATGCCATATGGTATGTCAACATCATATCGATCATCATCCTCATTATCATCATCATTGTCAACATTAAGTACATCATCAATAAAATCATCTTCATCATTGTCATTATGGTCACTCATATTCCATTAGTGTTCTTAATCACTCATCGCCATTAGGATTCATTTCATGTAATTGTTAAGGTCATTTGTATGTCGTTACAGTCATTTCAATGATAATAGGGTCATTTAGATGTCATTACAGACATTTAGGTGCCATTAGAATCAATTAGGATCCAAAAGTGCTACCACATGCATAATCATTGTTGGCATCCACATTGTCATCATCATCATACAAAAAATCAACATCAGTGTCTTTGTCATAGTCATCATCAATTTAATTGTGATATTAATGAGCAAGGAGCCCTACTACCTCACAAGAATGGATGATATAATCTTATACTTGTCAAATCATATCCATATGCTCCATCATAATTGTTGTAATGCATCATCGTTGTGTTGTTAGGGCCAATTAGATGCAATTAGGGTCTATCAAATGTTGTTGGGGACACTCAAATGTCAATAGAGCAATTTCGGTGACATTAAGGTAATTTACCTCTAATTAGGATTAATCAAGATCCAAAAGTTCCATGATTACGATCATTTGGGTGCTACTATGATAAATCAAGATCCAAAAGTACTATCACATGAATCATGATAATTGACATTAACATTGATGTATCTGATGTTCTGTCAGACGTTTTTCGAACATAGTTCCTAGCTCTAAACCTAGTGCAATTCCTAGTGCGGTTCCTTTCAAAATTTCTGTCATTATTGTAGGGGTTACACCTGGCTCTATAACTGACGTTATGTTGGAATTTTTATGGGCTCAATTCTTGGCTCTATAATTGGCTCTATACTTGGTGCTATGTTGGATGTTTTTCGTGTCGAAATTCATGGCACTAACCCTGGATTAATATATGGTGATATGCTATTCAGAATGTTTTTTTGGAGGCTATTCTGGGCGTTATATGGGATGCTTTTTTGGACGCTAATTCGGACGTTGATTGGGATGCTAATTGGGATGATAATTGTGATGCTAATTGGGACGCTAATTGGGAGTTTAATTAGGATGTTAATTGGGATGATAATTGTGATGCTAATTGGGACATTAATTGGGATGCTAATTAGCATCCAAAATAACACCAACTTTTTAAAAAGGATGCTAATTGAGATGCTAATTGGGACGCTAATTGGGATGCTAATTGGGATGCTAATTGGGACGTTAATTGGGACACTAATTGGGATGCTAATTCACGTCCAAAATAGTGCCAACTTTTAAGAAGGGACACAAATAATGCCATTAAAATTGCCATCCCGTGGAAAAGCATCCACTTTTTCCAAAAAATGATGAAAAATACACTAAAAGTGATAGTGGATGCTAAAAAGGAATCTAAAAGAGATGCTAATCACATGTTTTTGTTGTAGTGACACCATCTTACTATTTTTAATGAGCCCGAAGATCAGTTTAAAGAATTCTCAGGGTATTTGATTCATTTTTTTAACGAGCTTGACACAGAATAAGAACTATGCTCAAAATGACTTGTTTCATTTTTACACAAGCTTGAAATAGAAACTAACTATGCTTGAAACATGGTTATATTTTTATGCAAGCTTGAAACCAAAAGGTAAACTATGCTTAAGAAGATATATTTCATTTTTTAACGAGCTTGACATCGAATGAGAACTTTGCTCAAGAATGGTTTCATTTTTATGCAAGATTGAAACCAAAAGGTAAACTATGCTTGAGGACATCCATTTCATTTTTCAATGAGCTTGACATAGAATTGGAACTTTTCTCAGAAACCTGTTTCATTTTTAACAAGATTGACATATAGAAAGAACTATGCTTACAAACATCTGTTTCATTTTTTAACGAGCTTGACACAGAATGGGAACTATGCTCCCAAACATTTGTTTCATTTTTTTAATGAGCTTGACACATAATGGGAACTATGCTCGCAAACATCTATTTCATTTTTTAACGAGCGTGACATAGAATGGGAAATCTGCTTGCAAACCTGCTCCTACCCAACATGATATCCAGAGATTGGTAGGTTTCCCCCTTCTACATAAAAGCTAGTGGATTAACTCCAGTATGATATCCAGAGGCTGGAGCCATGCCCCCCATTTTACCTATGATGGGAAGAAGCTAACTCAAACGGGAAAGAGACACAAGAGCATGCAGGACACTCATGGAATTTTGATGACTAGGAGTCACATGATAATCAGGTTTAACGAAGGAAAGCTGATCAACGGTCACAATCTTCCCATCATGGGGAAAATACATCACTCGAAAGAGTGTGGACACTACAACTTTCATGGCATAAACATAATCACTCCAAAGGAGCAGATTAAAATATAAAGTACCTTAGACTACCATAACATCGATACAGACAGTTTTTCCTTCCAAAATAATAGGCAACTGAGGAAGGATCCCTTAAGGCACTGTAGGTATTCGATTAAAATCCAGTATCTGATCGGTATCTAGCACAAGCGGAGGAGAACCTATGGCTTGTCAAGCAGTAGAGGATAGAATGCTAACATAATCCCCTTCGTTGATGATAGTATGGAGTATACTATTAGAGATAATTCACATAACTATCTGGAAAGGAACACTCGAATGAAGACAAGATTCGGTTAGTTTAATCCAGCCAAAGGAAATAACCTCACTACTTGGAGAGGGTTTTGTCGAAACAGACAAAATTTCCTCTTATCAAGAACAATCAAAACAAAGCATAAAGACATCAGCAGTTTGAGCTCCACTCTCATTGGAGAGAGTAGCGGGAGACAAAGACTGGATCACGGTGACAGCATATGTTAGAATGTTCTCTGATAAAAGAATGGGATCAGGTAGAAATTACATCGACTCGACCACTTCACTCTCCGAAGGAAGAGTGAGATCAATTATAGATGAAATTGAATTGATCACTTGGTCAACCAGTGGGGAATCAAGGGATAACTTACTATCACTTGTTGGAATCACCTGTTGATGATCAGTAACATTTTCCAACAAATGCGAAGCTTCATCCATGCTTGGACAAGTATGATGCATAGCATTGCATATCAAACAAGGATACAAGACTTTACCTTTACTACCTTTTACCAATGGGTCACTGGTTGATGGATTATCATCAACATGATGATCAGAGGTTGATGACATAGACATTTTGGACCTTTTAGACCACTCTTGTTGCACATGGGAGAGATCGGGACACTCCTTAAGAAGGTGGTCCCCCTTGCAAACCTTATAAGGGAAATTGGGTTTTTCGGGCGTTCGCTTAGAACGAGCACCATCTTGAGAAGATGATTGATTCTTTTTCTCTTTCTTATCCTTCTTCTTACCCTTCCCTTTCTTATTCTTCTTATCCACCTGATCACTAACCGTAGAGATTTGGTCAAGTGAAGAAGAGGAAAAGGAAGAAGCCACAACTGACGAAGAAGGAGCAGGATTAGGTTGAGGCCAATCCTCTCTTGGAGGAGAGGTGAAATTTGAGACATTAGGTGTAACAGGAATTACCATATTAAATAGCCAGATCGGTAATCCTAGGAATATTTAGAGTGGCAATAAAGGGAGGACCAATACCTTCATTTGGATGGAATACAAAATGTACACCTTGGAAAGAGACCTCTTGAGTGGTAGTCCCAGATGGGAATGCCATCTCTAAACTCCCCTAACTACCATGCACAAGAAAGCACTACTCAAACTAAACGAAACAAGAAAACATGTGAAAAGAGTGGATAAGAGTCAGGAACCTCATAGGACAGGACAAAAGGATAACTCAGATGGTTTGAGGATTCCTAAAAGGGTCTCCCGATATATGCTAGGTATGTGGGAGATCAAATTGGTAGTAGTGCTATCTAATGCACAACCATTCACAAGGGGTATTCTGATATACAATCGAGTACGTGAAGTACCTTTCTATATACCTCAAGGGTATGCGAAAGTCCATTTGATATACCGATAGTACGTGGAAGAACCGCACGAGTCCTGGGTTGTAGTGCAGACAAAGTAATGACAACTCCTACATTTTATGATTCCCGAACACGTCACTAACTTATCACTCAAATTCCTAAATTTTTTAACCTAGTACTACCGTTAATTTTATCTTGTGCGGTTAGGTGGAACCATTGAGTGAGAACTTGAAATTAAATAAGATGCACACTGATCTATATGATAATGCAAGTTTCCCTCTTCAATGAAGTTCTACCTAAGAGAGGGAGAGAGATTTACTTTTCTTCCCAAAAATGCACACCCAAATGAAAATGTAATTCTATATTTTCAAACAAAAAAGTAAAATATCAATGAACCCCAAACAATCTCTAAAGAAATTAAAAAAGAGATCTAGAGAACATCTAATATAAATAAACTAGAAATGTTTCCTATCTTTTCATGCTTGAAAAAGATGCATAAAAACTTAATGGAAAGATGATTTCACTAACGTTTCCAAACAAATCTAACTCTAATGCACACAAAGTCGAAAACATATATTTCTTCTTAATGAAAGTAAGATCCAAAATTTCAAACAATCATGCACAAAACAAGAAGAAAATCATTCAACATGCTTGAAAATAAAGCAAAGGGGAGGAAAAACTAAAAATTCTCTTTGGAAGAGGCAAGGAAATGAAGAACCAATCTCTCCCACCAAGCACTGAAAAACTCAGCATGAAAAAGGAAACAAAAATCACCCCAAGCAAAGAAATACTCAAAACAACATGGATCACTCATGCATTCCAAGTCCAAAACGAACCAAAACATACCCATGAAAATGAAATGTATATTTTCCAATTCAACGAATAATATCTACAGAAAGGAGAAAGAGGTTTCAAGCAAAGAAAAGGATGTAAAATCCAATGCAATAAACATAAAATTTTCTTTGAATGCAAAGGTAATATAACAATGAAAGTGACTACAAAATATACAATTCAAGAATACACTTCATTTTCATCAAAAGGTAAGCCAAAAGCACCCAAAAATCAAAATACAAAAGCTAGAGTTTTGAAATCAAACAGGGACTAAAAAGCATACCTGGCACTACTTCCAGAGGGTTGTTCACACAGTGGTTCTGAGGAGGCACCGCTTCCTGCTAACTGATCCTAGGCAGTGGCACTACTTCTTTATATCTATGCACAGGCGGTGGGACCACTTATTTCCCACTGCACAGATGTGGTTCCCTGTAAATTTCCAAAACACAATAAAGGCGAAATAACAAAGTTAAACCTTGGAAAAAAACATCAAAAAAGATGAATCAACAGTAATAAAAAGAATAGAAAGTTAGGATGGTTCATATCTGAAGAGATCTAATGATATGAACTCAAAACCCAATTAGGTCAGATGGTAGATCTGACTGAAATGATAAGAAGCTGTAGCTTGGATTCGGACAAGTGTTCAAAGGCTAAGGAAGATCAGATCTGTTAAAGCTCTTCCCTAGTGGAGTCACTAGATTTTGTTAGCCATAAATACACACCTCATGCAGACAAAAGCGGGTTCCCTAGTCTAAATGGTCCAGCTCTAGAACAAAAAACAAACACAGAATGCTAGACTCTCCCTAGATCTAGTTAATCAGTTGAATATGATGCTATAATATTTTTCTCAAAGGTTGTCCTCACTATACTTGAGGCTTACTGCAGAAGAACCTATAAAAGATGGAAGAAAACAAAGAAAACATGATAGCATACAATATAATCAACTAGATCTATTCTTGTGACCAAGGAATCAAGCAATATACACAAATGAAACGGTACATATGGGAAAGAAAAGACATTCTTTATTAATAAATGATTGGAGAGACTACAACCTTCATGCCTTGGTGTTGAGAGTTCCTTCCAATGGATCCTTGCCTCTAACTTCATCTTGCCTCCAAAGACTCAAGAATGATTTTGAGAGGGTTTGGGTATGCAACACAATTCTTCCTTGTTTTTCCCATGGGGGGTGAGCTATTATTTAAAGGCATGGGAGGATAGGTATGGTTGAGGATATCATGGGTGAGCTGGAAATAAGATCCTAAAATGGAGGATCTAGAGCTCCATCTGGTCCTAAACCATAGGGATAAGGCTCCACGGAGGTCATCTTTGAGAAGCCTCTTGAAGCTTCTCCTTTTTCCTTGAAAACTTGAGCACTGCTCCTCCAATGAAGAAAACAAGTGGTGATAATGGGGAACCGCTTCTTGTATTAAGGACAGGAGTGGTGGCACCACTTCTTTCTCACGTATCAGGAGTGGTGTTGACTTGGGTAATGGTTTTTGTCAATGGGAGAGGAGCGTTACCAGCTCAACACAGGGAAAAATTGCAGGGGGTTAATTTGAACCTTCATTTCTCTAGGGAAAACTTTGAGGGATTGGAGCAGTCAAGGGAATTCCTATCTCATAACATGAGGGTGACAATATTTTGGTATAATACAAATCCTAATTCATGAACTAACTTGAGTTTCAATTAACTCTTGCCCTTTAGTTTTTTTATTTCTTTATATAGATTGTTTCATATTATTTCAGTTTCCAAATATCTAGATCTGAAATAGTAATAAGTGAGAAGACTTGAGAATGAATTATACACTACTTAAATCTAAAATTGGTCACTAATTGAAGAGTTAGCCTCATACTAGAAATCCGAAACAATGAACATACAGGTGGAAATACAAAGCCAGTAATAGGAAACATAGAAGTTTACAATGAAAGTACTCCCACTATAAGGATAATTGTTGCTTTGGTTTCCCTACCTCATGTTATATTTCAAGTAAGCCATAGGGAAACAATAGAAATAACATAAGGACTATATCTTTGGGGACCTTAGAGTATTGGAAGTTCATGGACAACGTATAGATTCCGTTCTAGAATAAGAAATGTGGTCCCTACAAGGTTGCAAAGGGGTTTTGACTAGACATTGAAAACAAATGCCAAGAATGTATTGTGGCAAGTTTTGAACAAAAAGGATGCTATACATTTTATCATGAAGAATTCCTATGTGCACTCACATGTCTTGGAGGAGGGTGGTTTCTCTGGTGCATAGCATTTTTTTTCCACTGTTTTTCTGGATTTGGTCATGGGTTTCTTCACCAGGGCCCGCCAAAATGCCCAAAACAGAGAAAATCACATCTGACACAACTCCCAACAATACCACCCTTCGTAACATTGTTTTTGGATTAGCGCCTTCTACTAGAAAATGTAACCACAGAAAATAGTACATTGATCTATGGTGGAAACCTGATATTAGGAGGGAATTTGTGTGGTTGGACCAAGAAATGACTGAACCCCATTCTTCTTCTCTGTCCTAGTTGAAGGTCTCAGAAGATACTTCTAGGTTTAGGTATACTTTTAAGAAGGGGTTGCGTTCAACAATTAGGATTTCAAGAATTGTTTCAGAGAAATTAAGGATCAATCTCTCATATGTCCATTGGTTTTTCATGGGTGATGATGATATAGTTTTTTTGCCAACAAATATGTTGCAAGTTCTGTCCAAATATGACCATATCCAGTACTACTACATTGGATCCAATTTAGTGAGTGTTGAGCAGAATGTTTTGCATTCTTATGGCATGGATTTTGGAGGCGGGGGTTTTGCTATTAGCTACCCACTTGCTAAGGCTCTGGAAAAGATGCAAGACAACTGCTTGGATCGGTATTCATATCTGTATGGAAGTGATGCAAGAATACATGCTTGCTTGGAAAATCCTGTAGTCCATTTAACCAAGGAACTGGGATTTCATTAGGTAAAACCTGTCTTTTTTTTAAAATTTATCTATAAAATAAGATTTTGTGAACCAACCAAATAATTTACTACGCATAAAAACCTGTAATTCTTTATCTTAACAAATTTTATTGTAGATCCTTATTGTGGACTATTTGATCTGGTTTAACTAGGGTAGATTTTTAAGCAAAGTTCACACAACAAACTGTTAAAGCTTGTGTTAATCAAAACATATTTAAACTAATTTGTACTCTTTCTTGTAATACCTATTCATCTATTTGGGAAAGTAACAATATTGTGGTTTCTCATCTAATATACAGATCAGTATGTTAGAACCAATAAGTGAAAAGAAAATTAATAATGTGATAGTTTATGGAGTTAGAAACCAATATTTGGTCAAGGCTTTTGACATATATCTTTCTGTAATCAATAGGTTGATTTTCATGGAAACTTCTTAGGATGGTTGTCTTCTCATCCACTGGCACCCTTGTTATCACTTCATCATTTAGATGCAATGGCACCCATATTCCCTAAAATGAATCAAACACAGGCCTTCAAACATCTCGTTGAGGCAGTAAAGGCATATTCTAGTAGGATTCTTCAATAGACTATTTGTTATGATAAGTTAGGGTAGGGATCATTGTCTGTGTCATGGGGCTACATCGTACATGTTTATGATAGCATCCAATTCCCATGTGAATTGGAATCTCCTCAGCAGACTTTCATGCATTGGAGGAAAACTATGACAGATCAGTTTATGTTCAACACTCGTAATGTTTCCAGAAATCCTTGCCTGAGGCCTGCTGTCTTATTTTTGGAAAGTGTCAGCACTAGGTCTAAGGGAATCACCACTACCTATACAAGAGAAATAGGGGCTAGTTTCCAATTGCATAAAAGTGCATTGCAAGCTCTGCAACAGATCAGAGTCCTATCACTAAAGTCACAACTGAACTGGAAGCAAGTATGTGAACTTTTACATCCTAGTATTTATTTTAAATTCTGACTTGAGTGAGTAAAATTAGGAATTCTCCACTTCTCTATATACTAATTAAGAAAATTTGTATGTGTGTGTGCAGTCTCCAAGGAGGCACTGCTGTGATGTTCTACCATCTTCCTTGAATAATAGCTTGGAGATTCTAATGAGAAGTTGTTTGGATGGGGAGGTCATATATCCACAGTGAAAATGAACATTGTAATATTTTTGGGTGGATCAAACCCTACTGTGTTGATGTAAATATATGGACTATCATTGATTAACTAGACATGGCTTCCTCTAGGGGAGGAGGGGAGGAATAAATATGGGAAACATGCATCTCTTGGGTGATCAAAAGCCTAAATGTTTGTGAATGATATTCACTTCATCTGAAAATTTGTTTTGGATTCTATCAAGTTTCAAGGCATGAAATTCAGAATAGATTATTTAGTGTTTGTAAAGTACTTACATGAATCGGAATTAAAAAAAACTCTTGTATTGATCTAAAGAATTACTCTCTATCTAGAATTCTGTATTACATGGCTTGTTTTATCAAACAAAGTAGCTATGAGTTAAACAAGATATATGTTATTTTTAATATTTGTGTTTTCTTGCCATTGAAATTACCTTAAGATGTCATTTGCTAGTAATCTTAGTTGTCTCTTAGTTACAATGGAAGTTTCCATCCCTAGAATGTCCTTGTCAGTAATTTTGAATGGGTTGTATTTTGTTTAGAAATTCCTTTCATAGACATATCCATAGCTTCCTTTCCTCTTGTCTCTAAAGAAAGTTTACTGTAAATAACATGGAATGAGATTGAGTTGACTAAAGATTGCAATAATGCAAATCAACCATTATTTTGAGAAACCTTTTCTTTCTTTGTTTCATGTACCAAGTTGATCTATGGGTCTTTCTAAGCAGGACTTGACATTGATATTTATGTTCCTACAAGAATTTGAAGGAGATTAAAGGGGGGTGCTTTAGCCCTTTCAAGGATCAACGTCCAAAAAGAGAGCATTTAAAACTTATCATGACCCTATAGATGTATTATTTTTTGCATCCTTTCGGTTTTGGCCATGTTTTCTTCTTTGGTGATGTTCCTAGCCCATTATTGAAATAGGTTGAAGTTTCAAATGTAGCTCTTTTAAGGAAAAAATATTCAGGGACCATTCAGAAAATATGAGAGGCCAGGGAGGCCTTTTTAGGCTTCTAATACAAACAAACATTAGGGAGGCTAAAGCAGAGAGAGGCTAGTGGAGATGGAAGCCTTGGAAAAACAAATGCTTAAAATTTCCAGCACTTTGAAAATGTAGTTGCTTGGAAAATCAAGAAGTATCATGCGAATAGTGAAAATTCAAGGATTGTAGACAAGAAATGAGTGCAAAACAAAAAAAGTGAATGCTGCATATTGCAATTTGGATAGTATTTGGTGAGTATACTAGCTTTCATAGTAGTTATTATAAGGGACTATAAAGTCATCACTTTAAGATTCAAACCAGGAACCAATTCTCTGATCAATAGGTGTTAAGATGACAACCCATCATAAAATACACACACACAGAAGAATTTCATAAACTGTAGGGTTTACAGTATTTCTTTTAACCCTTAAAAGCCGAGTTCTAGAATTTAACCATATCTTCTAAACAGTGCTTAAAAATAATTATAATTTACAGAGTAGTAATAAATAAAATGCATATGTAAATAACGAACAAAGTAAACCAAGAATCATAAACCATTTGCAATATAAATCTCAAATCAAGGTAGGCTTATAGCCTGTAGAAATGATGGGTTGAAACCTGTTGCAGCTACAACTATTTCCCAAATTTCTAAAAATTTGGGACCTTCCTTTTAAATTGTGTCTTGTTTAGTTTGTTGGGATTGCTTAACTTTACTGCAAGTTTGATTTTTTGAGGTTGATTGTTGAATGAATATATGTTTATGCTGATGCTGCCATTTGACTTTAAGTTTTGACTTACGGTTGATTTCTTATTTCAATGTCAAAATTTGTTTGAATTGTGAATTGGGGCCGTAGTCACCTATGTAGCTGCCGTTGCGGAGGCTCAATAGCAATTGACCCGATCCAAAACCTTGTCTTTTGCCGATGCGCTTTTGTTTTATTCTTATTTCGGCATTTTTGTTTCATCACCGTCAGAGCACTAGTACCTTGTATTGCCACCATTACAGATGGTAATTTGCAAGTACCACAATAAAATATTTTACCTTTGCCAATCCCGCGGTTTTCTTTTGTATTTTTGTTCTTGTCGCTGTCTGCATCGTGTTGGACATTTGAATTGAGGCACTAGTTTTTGTGTGTCCGATCACCGTCTTTTTTGTTTTCGCAAAAACCTTAGTCTATTTGTGTTCCGTCATTACGGCTCTGGAACGGACTAGCCATCTGCCTTTTAGCTTTTCCTTTCACTGATGTTCTATGTTCTATTTTTTGCTAATGGTTCGCTTAATGTTTGGTTCTTTTTCTCCGGTTTTGACTAGTCTGCGAAACCTCTTGTCTTTGTAACTTTTGCCGTTATGGCTCTTCAACATACTAGTTGTATGATGCTTTAGTAAGTTCGGGGTCCGATGCTACAAGATTAATGTTTATTGTTTTATTGTGTCATGGAACTCTTGGTCTGTCCATCGCCTGCCATTGTGGCTCATTAGCAGGTTGATCGCCGATGCCTTAGTTGTCCCGCTGCCCGATATGCATGTTTTCCCGCTGATTTTTTTCACCAAGGTATATATATATGTGGGATGGGGGATTATTTTATTTTATCCCTATGAATTCAGGCCTCCACTGTCCTTGTCAATTTGAACTATGCATCTGTTCCTAGCTGTCAGAATATCGTTCGTGGGTGGCTTTTCCATGGAGCTTTCGGATATTCTCCTTGTCGACTGCAGCTTGTTGCCAGGTAGGCCAACCATGATTTTACCCTTTCTTTTGAGTTTTTGGAACTAGGGTCTCATCTTTGGGTTAGGTTTTCTCGCCCTAATAGATGGGCGTATATCTCTGAGTTTATTTCCTATTCGCATAGTGTGGTCTACTTTGACAGTTCGCAGATGGGGGGGTTTCATTTTTTCTGAATGGTTTTTGCAAAGCCGTTATGGGTTTTTGAACCCTGTCTGTTTGTTTAGGGGATCAACGTCCAAAAAGAGAGCATTTAAAACTTATCATGACCCTATAGATGTATTATTTTTTGCATCCTTTCGGTTTTGGCCATGTTTTCTTCTTTGGTGATCTTCCTAGCCCGTTATTGAAATAGGTTGAAGTTTCAAATGTAGCTCTTTTAAGGAAAAAATATTCAGGGACCATTCAGAAAATATGAGAGGCCAGGGAGGCCTTTTTAGGCTTCTAATACAAACAAACATTAGGGAGGCTAAAGCAGAGAGAGGCTAGTGGAGATGGAAGCCTTGGAAAAACAAATGCTTAAAATTTCCAGCACTTTGAAAATGTAGTTGCTTGGAAAATCAAGAAGTATCATGCGAATAGTGAAAATTCAAGGATTGTAGACAAGAAATGAGTGCAAAACAAAAAAAGTGAATGCTGCATATTGCAATTTGGATAGTATTTGGTGAGTATACTAGCTTTCATAGTAGTTATTATAAGGGACTATAAAGTCATCACTTTAAGATTCAAACCAGGAACCAATTCTATGATCAATAGGTGTTAAGATAACAACCCATCATAAAATACACACACACAGAAGAAGCAAAAGAGTGCCATCATTACTGTCAAGAGAACTGGAAGTGCTGAAGTGGAAAAGATCAAAGACAGATTCACTTAAAGGAAGAAAACTTTCAATTATCAACAATATTGCTTCAAGCAACTCAAGAATCCCGAAGTTGCTGAAAGTGATCTAACAAAGCTAAAGTGACAAAGATCAAGAAGAGTGCTCCAACAAACCTAAAGTAGAAAGTGGTCTAGCAAGGTTGCATCGACAAGGATCAATAAAAGTGCTTCAAAGAATAAAAAGAGAGCTAACCCACCTTTTGGTTAAAATAGTAAAAAAATCACCATGTGCTTCAAATAACACAAGTCCAAATGCATGCATACAAAGAAGCTACAAAACTCTTCCATCATAACATTCAGTTTCATCACTTTGGTGAAATTTTAGTTGACCTTATTAATTGGGTAATTGGGTTTTTATCGTCCCTGTTGAACATGTGCAATCGGGTTGCCACCTTATTTTGAATTTAATACTAATGGAGGTGATTCACACTTTCTTCATATGAAGAACCATGTTTTCATGATCTTTAGGTTATTTGGGAGATTCAAATTTGGTTGCATATCTATCATATATATTCTTTTGTTTGCTCTAGGATCTATAAGAGTTGTATTTGAGAATTCTATTTGTGACATACATAACATAAATTGTGACTAATAGCTAGTACTGAATAGGAATGCAGTGAAAAAAAGAGTAAAACCAAAGTTGCTTTGCTGTTGTTTTGAAATATAACGACTATATATTATTTTTAGTTTAATCAAAATTTGTTATTGATTTTGATTGTTGTTCTATTTCAATTTTAATGCAGCATGCTACACAATGTGTTGTACATTCAAGAAATCTCTCATCGCTAGAGATGGAATATTTAGTACTACATTCAAAAGGATGGTCATTGTATCAACCTTCAAGGTTTTGTTCTTTTTCCTGAGTCTTTTGGTTTTATTGAAGCTGCCCATCCTAGTTGCATAACAATCTTCGAAGTAACTTTCTGGAATAGACAAACTATCTTCCTGACTCTAGTTTTTTTCCTGCAGTGACCATTTTTATGTGAAAGGAAACATATTCTTGCCAGTATCTCCATCTGCAAGCCCATTGATCTAGCCATGATCTCCCCATCATAGATATGGTGGGATGTCTCCATCACCTATATCAACACCAGTGGCAAGCTTAGGTTCTTCAACTCCTTTAACATGAGGTTATGGTGCTATCCCATTCTAGGCTAATGGAGCTACAAAATCAGCAGTGCATATGCATGAGAATTTCAGAAACATGCCAAGATTGGTAAATGGACTTCAAGCTAATTGTTATGGTGTCTATCTTGATCATAGGCCTGATGTTTATGGGGGTGCATAGATAGTTCTTACTGCAGAAGGTTCCCCACGATTCCAAAATCATATAGTTCCAGAAAGTGATGTATTGAGTAAAAATACTGGTAGAGTGATGAGAAATGAGCATGGATAGAGTCCAAGGCAATATAGAGGTCAAGGGGATTTAGCATAACAGGTGTCACAACAGCTTCTAAAGACTCCTTCTCATCCTGTTGGAATTGATTTCATATCTGGTCCTCCCAAGTTTTACTAAAGGTGTGAAAGTTGTTTGTCTTTTTCATTTCTTCTATCCGTGTTTATTGTTTTCTAGGGACTTGATTTTTTTTATATAACTAGTTTATTTGTCAGTTTAAAATGAAATTGGCTGGTGGTTGTGTTATTTTAATGTGCTGTACGGTTTTACTTTTTAGGTAGTTTTGCATCAACATTTGGTTGAGTGCATATAGCTAACCAATATTGACAGTTGATGGAGCTTTTTTGTTAGGTAAACTTGGAACTAAAATGATTGAATAAAGCATTGGCATGTCTCATTGGGTGTTCCTGATCAGGCCCATTAAACTGTACTATATTAAACAATTGGGTGGCTGTAATGGAGAGATGTGATCAATGCATTTCCTGATTAGAAGAATAGGGCCATAAGTAATTTTTTTATACTTGTGCTCATTTAAGGAATTATGTTTGTTTATGAGAATAGAAGAAAAAAATTCCTTTATGTGACTCTTGTAAAAATCCCTTCAAACTCTAAATTAAATGACTACATGTTTTGTTGCAGAAAGGAAGACTATTGCCACATATTGTTGAGGTGGATATTGTATAACTAAACAACTGTGACTATTGGATATTGTTGTTTTGTCACAAATTTTTTTGTAACAATTACATAAAATATACAAGGGTGGAGAAACTATTTTCTCCAATTCTATGTAGGGTGTTTTCGTCTAGAAAAAATATTTTTTGAGATGACATTTCATTGATTGGATCTTTTCATCTGGATTTTATCAAAGAAGGGGGGATGCAGCTGAAATGCACGAATTGAAATTATGGATACCACATGTAACAGAAGAAAATTGAGCGTTTGAGGGAATGTATTAATAATTTCCTGTGCAACAGGTTTACAGTATTCAGATGTAATCCAACGTAGTTTATGCTTTACAAGCTTACAACATATGGGGTGTTCTAGGTGTTTTCCATCTAGAGGATTTGGATAGTTGAAAACCTGTATATGTGATAACTATGCTAAGCATACAATTGGGATTATCCTTTCCATCTTACGGTATGCTAATAGTAGCTTTGCTAGTGCATCTTGTCTTTCAATCTTATCTTTTCTCGGCTCCCTCCTTTTTGTAAATTATTACCAGAAACAAAGTGGTTCTAGTTAAGAAATAATCTTCAACGAAATTTGGATATACTACAAGGAAGTTCGCCACAATCTGCACAGAATTATGGAGCCTGGAGTTGTTTGTTTTTTATCATCCGAAATATTTCTTGCGAGTAGACTGTCATGACCAGATATATTTCAAGAATGTGGGTTTGCATAACCCCATCAAATGAAACAACATGGATATTGCAGTTTATAGCCTGACTGTACACCACATGTAACTTGTAGCCAGGTTAGTTCAATTATTCCACTTTTCTCTTTCACATTATCATACAAGTAGTATCCAATTTGTATATTAAAGACATGAACAATGAACATTCAAGATAAACATGGACTCTGCATATGCAAGTTATTGTCTGAAATGAAAGAGGATTCAAAATGACCATATTTCTCAGTTCTGACCAATTTGGTTAATCATTCACAAGTGTTATGGGCCTACATTCCTGTCGCAGAGCATTTTGAAATTTGAGATGTTTGTTTGATATTAAAAGTTATTGAAATGCTAAAGTTAACGACACTCTATTTCCGTTATTGAACATTGAACATTAATGTATGGTTTCCTATTTATTTAACTGTTTATACAAAGTCAGGTATCGTGTAAAACCATAATTATTCAACTTTTGAATTTGCTCTACTATTCAATGATATGCATATAAATATTTACATTCAAGGTTTTGGGGACTTTATGACCGTTTTAGGGTTCTATTTAATGTAAAATCTTACATTGTGAATCCAATTACTAAAAGGGGTACTTCTTAAACCAACAGATTCTTGCGAATAACATTTTATGAATAGAAGATCAATCTTGGTGGGGATTTGGAGAGAAAAATAGAGTTGATTTTTCCAACACTTTTAATTTCCTTTCCATTCTGGTGTGTTTAGAGTGCTTAAAGAAACCTGCCGAAAGGGGTTGCACCTCAAAGAGTAGACTTAATTTGGCTTAGGAGCCAATTTTGAGGGGTAGATATTTACCAATTTTTCACGAGACTTACACCATTACATACCTTTTGAAATTCATGCCATTTGTGTGGGGCCAAGTTGCTAGACTTGGGCTAAAAAAAATCTCTTGGTCAAAGCATCCTATAGTTTCATGAATTTGCTTACCATATAGATATCCAAATTGCTCACTTTAAAGGGATATTTACATAATAAATCTCTTAATGGTGAGACTTATTCCCCAATTGGACCACAATACCATATGGTATCCCATCCCCAGATTCATATCCTTGTAGATATTAGCTATGGAGGTTTTATCTAGAGAGTGGGTTTTTTTCATCTATGTCCAACATCCTTGCTAACTTGCTACCTATCAATGATAAATCCCTCTCTAACCACAACTCCAACAAAATATAATGAGGTTGACCTCAAAGGTTGTATTTAGCCCTTTCTTACATGGGATCAAGCAGAGGAGTCCAATTCTTGAGGGACATAATAGATAAAATAATTTTATTAATGATGTTCTTGTCGGAGAAACCACAGTATCGAAATGACCAAGTCGACATTTCGGATCCATATCAGGATCTATCATCAGGACAATGTCAAAGGTGGAGAGAGTGAGAATCATCAATAAATATTGAAACCGGGTAGAGAAAGTCCAAGGTTAGCCTCAGAGACTAGGGTTTGTTAGGTTAAAAATATTTAATTTTATTTTAATATCAAGGTGTGCGGAAAAGTTATTCGTTAAACCTATTTTTTTGGGAAAAGAAAAAGTTTAAATTTTTTTCTACAATGGCTACATTAATTTAATAATTAATTATTTTAAAAAGTTAATACAATTTTTATATATCAAATTGTCAAATTTTATTTTAATGCCTATTAATGTGTCTAGACTTAAGGAAATTTTTTTTTATTCATTTTAAATGCCTATTATTAGGGAAATTTTTATTTAATTTTAGTTTATTTTAATTATTAATTATAATCTTACCTTTTTTATTTTAATTTTAACTTATAATAAAACAAACCCTAGGAATGAGATTCTTATAATTTATCTTATTATTAATAAAATTTTTATTTTAATGCCTATTAATGTGTGACCTAAGGAACAAATTTTTAAATTCATTTTAATTGCCTATTATTAGGGAAATTTTTATTTAATTTAATTTAATTTTAATTATTAATTATAATTTTACCTTATTTATTTTAATTTTAACTTATAATAAAATTTTTAAGAAAGTGATAATTTAAGAAATATTTATTATTATTAATAACACATTTTATCAACTTTTCTTAAATTATCACTTTCTTAAAATTTTTATTATAAGTTAAAATTAAAATAAATAAGGTAAAATTATAATTAATAATTAAAATTAAATTAAATTAAATAAAAATTTCCCTAATAATAGGCAATTAAAATGAATTTAAAAATTTGTTCCTTAGGTCACACATTAATAGGCATTAAAATAATTTTTTTATTAATAATAAGATAAATTATAAGAATCTCATTCCTAGGGTTTGTTTTATTATAAGTTAAAATTAAAATGAAAAAGGTAAGATTATAATTAATAATTAAAAAAAACTAAAATTAAATAAAAATTTGCCTAATAACAGGCATTTAAAATGAATAATTTTTTTTTCCTTAAGTCTAGACACATTAATAGGCATTAAAATAAAATTTGACAATTTGATATATAAAAATTGTATTAACTTTTTAAAATAATTAATTATTAAATTAATGTAGCCATTGTAGAAAATTTTTTAAACTTTTTCTTTTCCCCAAAAAAATAGGTTTAACGAATAACTTTTCCGCACACCTTGATATTAAAATAAAATTAAATATTTTTAACCTAACAAACCCTAGTCTCCGAGGCTAACCTTAGACTTTCTCTACCTGGTTTCAGTATTTATTGATGATTCTCACTCTCTCCACCTTCGACATTGTCCTGATGATGGATCCGAAATGTCGACTTGGTCATTTCGATACTGTGGTTTCTCCGACAACAACATCAATAACTAACCACCACAGAAATTTAGCAACAGAATTTTATTAATGTCTGACTAATGACCACAAAAGTAGGTGAGGAAGGAAGAAAATATCTATGTGAATGAAAATATCTGTTGTCTGCCCCTAGTATAACTAATCTTGTAGTAAAGGCCAAGGAAAGGGAGAGGATATCAATTTCTCTTAGGAGAATGAGAATTTAGTGTTGAGTTTACAACTAGCACTTGTTACACTCTCCTTGCAGTGCAGGGCCCAACATCCATGACAAAGAGAGAGGCCCTTGCTGTGTGTACTGAAGGAAAATACATGCCATATTTGTAGATGCCACAAACAATTATTCTACAATTGAACACAAAGAAATTGGAGGTAAAAATGAAACCCTTGTGAAAAATGATTGCATTGATTTGGGAATTGGAGAGCTAGAGAAGGAAATCTCTCGTCTTACACAAAAACTAGCAGAATTGAAATTGCAAAATGCTTGTGAGACACCATCCCAAGTAATTGGTATTCAACACAAATCTAGTGACAAAAACACACCAATGAGAATTGCAAATAAGATAGAGACAAGGAATGGTCTTCGAGAAGGAAGTTTTGAGAAGAGAAAAAAAGGAAGGGTTGTCTCTACTAAATTTCTTCGATACTGCTCAAAATCCCAACCAAGATTTAAGAAAGAGAATGACAAAATGAAGACAAAGAACATTTCTAGCGGGACAATCCCTCATATTCAAAATAAATCTAGGTCATCTAGGCCTCAGTTAAGAAGCACTCCTAGCAAGGTAGGCTGTCTCAAAGAAGACAAGTTTGAAGGGTAGAAAGATAACATTGACAGGCAATTGAACCAACAGAAAATAGATGTATCTAAGGATTGAAAAGGATATGGATATTCTTCTGGAATATTTGATGGAAAGGAGAACATATCTCCATGCTTAACACTTTTAGAGAAGAATCACAATTTTCGCCCAGGTTTAAATTCTAAAGAAGTTCCAAAGGATGAAAGGAAGCTAGGAAAAGGCTTGCTTGAGAATTTGAAGAAGATTTGTGACATACACAAAGTGATCTCCCATCTATTCATTATGCCATTAGTTGCCACAAATCATAATGATATGTGGTTGAGCAATTTCATTGTGGGTGAAGTAATGTACATTCACAATATACATCAAAAGAAGCAAGGTGCATTGTAGAATGCATGTGGGGTCATAAGAGGGGTATCATGTCAATATACGAGGTATATATATATAAAGGGGTATAAAAAATGTAAATGGAAAAATGGATATATACAATACATAGTGAAAATAGGGGTTTATTTAATTTGTGAAGGCATATTGGGAGGGGGTTTAAAAAAATGATTTTGGGAGGTGTTTTCCAATATTGATTGAAATTAGGGGTATTGTTTCATATGCCACGAACGAATGTGCTATGGCATGGTTTCACTAGGTGAATACCCCATGGGTTTTAACCACCCCCAAAAGTCACTTTTAGCATTGGTTTTGATCTCTTCCAGAACCGTCCTTAAAATTACGAACTTTTAGCGTCGGTGTTATTGGGGGTGATTTTGCTAAGAATGACTCCTGAGGGGGATTTGTAGGGGGGGTTTGTAACTGCCCCTCTAGGTAAATACGAGGGAGGATTTTAACTTCCCTCATAGGTACCTATGAGGGGGATTTTTAATTTCTCCCAAAGGTTTGTAATAAGGAATTTTAGGGGGGTTTGGAACTTCCCCCATAGGTGTCTACGAGGGGGATTTAGAACTGCCCTTAAAAGTCACCTTTTTGGTAGTGATTAGAGCCAGCCCCAAAATTCACTTTTAGGGGAGGTTTTGATCTCTTCCAATACTTCCCCTAAAATGCCAAACTTTTAGCGTCGGTACTATTAGGAATTTTTTTTAAAGAATTCCTCCAAAGCTAAAACCACCCCCAAAAGTGACTTTTCTAGGAAAAAGAAAACCCCCCTAAAAGTCAAATTTGTTGTAGTGATAACCCCATGGCCTTTTGGGATTCTGGTTTCCACCTACATATCCAAGCTATAGATGCCCTAACCACACCAAAACAAATACCTATGTAAAAGAGTAAAAAACAAAGCAAGGGTAATTTAGAAAAAAACAAATGTAGTGCCAGGAACAATGAAACAACAAATAAAGATTGCATATGTATATAAAAAAGGGACATATTCCACACGTACAAATACTACAAGAAAATAATTTTAGAAGCATGTTTGAATGCATAACAAAGCATCTTACTCCATTTATAATATGGATTTCTAACCACTACATCTAACCGAGAAATAGTTATATCCATATCTTGGAAATACATTGGCCATAGCCAAGGAACCATAAATACTACTATATTCTTAACACCAATGACCAAAAAATATCCCGATTGTACATTAATATTCTTCAAAAAACACCAAGATATATTTAATCCCTAGGAAAAAATGTACAAATAGAAACAACACTAAACACCTACTACAACCTAGGCATCACCACTAAACTAACATACTACAGAATCTAACCAAAGAATGGATCAGATCCTACATTGTGCAACAAAAGGATACTCACATCCAACCCATATAACCAATAGGTTTTGATCCAACTAAAACTGCAAGAAGAAGAAAAAAATAGAACCATCCATGCAAACACCCTTAATCTTCACTTACAAATCACTCCAAACAAGAAACATGAAAAAAATGGTTTCACAAATAAACCTAATTAACTAGATAAAAAGAATTAAAAAAACATAATAAAAAATCTAAAAGGTATCTACATTACGTTCACTTGATCAATAAAAAATAGTTGAATATAGATTTGTGGCCTGTACCAAAGAAATAGTGACAATTTTCATACTAACTAGATGCATCACATGGATGAGAAATTTGTTATCACTAAACTATTTCCAACACACCAACCACCATAGCTAGTTCACAAGCCAAAGCGTATGGACTACTCAACCAAACCAACAAGCACTATAAGATCAAGACACACATAGGTTCCCACTGAATCGTCAAAATCACCCAATTCACAATAAACACACTACAACAAAACCATGTGATTAGCATCTCTTTTAGCTTCCTTTTAGCGTCCACTATCAATTTTAGTGTATTTTTTATCATTTTTTGGATAAAGTGGAGGCTTTTCCATGGGATGGCGCTTTTGATGGTGTTATTTGCATCTCTTTTTAAAATTTGGCGCTATTTTGGATGCTAATTAGCATCCCAATTAGCGTCCTTATTAGCGCCCCAATTAGCGTCCCAATCAGCATCCCAATTAGCATCCTAAATAGCATCCTTTTTTAAAGGTTGGCACTATTTTGGATGCTAATTAGCATTCCAATTAACGTCCCAATTAGCGTCCCAATTAGCATCCCCATTAGAATCCTAATTAGCGTTCCAATTAGCATCCCAATTAGCATCGTAATTAGTGTCCCTTTTTAAAAGTTAGCACTATTTTTGAAGCTAATTAACATCCCAATTAGCGTCCCAATTAATGTCCCAATTAACATCCCAAATAGAATCCCAATTAGCATCCCAATTAGCATCCCAATTATTGGCCCTTTTTAAAATTTAGCGTTATTTTGGACGATAATTAGCATCCCAATTAACGTCTCAATTAGCATCACAACTATCATCCCAATTAGCATCCCAATTAGCATCTCAATTAACGTCCCAATTATCATCCACAAAAGCATCCCATATAATGCCAAGAATAGCCTCCAAACAAATGTCTTGAATAACATAGCACCATATATCAATCAAGGGTTAGTGATAGGAATTGCACCATGAATTTTGGCAGGAAAAGCATTCAACATAGCACCAAGTATAGAGCTAGAAATTGCACCTAGAAAACATTCAACATAGCTCCAGGTATAGATCCAGGTATAGCACTTGAAATAATGCCAAATTTTTTTAAAAGGAACTGCGCTAAGAATTGCACTAGGTTCAGAGCTAGGAATTGTGTTCGAAAAACGTCCGACATAATGTCAGATATATCAATGTCAATGATCATGATTCATGTGATAGTACTTTTTGATCTTGATTTATCATAGTGGCACCTAAATGATTGTAATGACGACACTTTTTGATCTTGATTAATCCTAATGAGGGGTAAATTACCTTAATGTCAACTAAATTTATCTAATGGAATTTCAGTGTCCCCAACAACATTTGATAGACCCTAATGGCATATGATTGGCCATAACAACATGACGATGATGCATTAAAATAATTATGATGGATCATATGGATATGATTTGATAAGTATAAGACTATATCATCCATTCTTCTGAGGTAGTGTGCTCCTTGATTGTTATTATCACAATTATATTGATGATGACTACAATGACTACAATGATGTTGATTTATTGTATGATGATGATGACGATGTCGATGTGGATTTCAATGATGATTATGCATGTGGTAGTACTTTTGGATCCTAATTGATCCTAATGGAACCTAAATTTCTGTAATGACATCTAAACGACCATATTATCATCGAAATGACTGTAACAACATATAAATGATATTAACAATTACATGACATGAATCCTAATGACGATGACTAATTAAAAACAATAATGGAATACGAGTGACCATAATGACAATGATGACGATGTTTTTTTTGATGATGTACTTAATGATGAGGATGATGATCAAGATGATGTTGATGTACCATATTGCATTGATGATGATGACGGTGACAACATTGATGTCGACGATGATGATGAATGTCATAATACTTCTGGATACTGACTGATCCTAATGCAACTTAAATGTCCATAATGACAAATGAGAGACATATTAATATCACCTAAATGGATCTAATGACATTTCGCTATTGCCGACGACATTTCAGTGACCTTAATGGCATTTGAACGATTGTAACAACATGACATGGATCCAAATGGTGAAGAATGATGATGGACCATAGTGGCATATGAGTGACCCTATCAATGATGATGACAATGATGTGGTTGGTGATGTACTTGTTGATGAGGATGATGATGACCATGATGTTGTTGATGATGTACTTGTTGATGTTGATTTTGATGTTGATGTGGATGATGATGATGATGATGATGATGATGATGTAATGTATGATGCAATTTATGTTGACATTCACTTGTCCTTGACAACATTTGACTGACCTTAATGGCACTTGTTCTCGACAACATTTCAATGATAAGTTGGATGTGGTAAATTTATTGGAAAATATTAGCTACTATATATAGATAACCACATTAATTGGAAAAATGTTATTGATAAAATAAGTTGTCTACCTCATCAACATTGTTCATTGGTGCAAGATGGAACATTACTATAGTAAAGTTCATAGAATTATTCAATAATGTGCATAATATTAACTAAACAATCATTGACATTTCATTATTCAATGAATAATAAAAAAGGGGAACACATGTGGTTAAAATAAATCGAAACAAAAATAACTTTTGCTAATACCATGATAAAATCCCTATTTTGAACAGTGATTCCATGTCCATTTAAGTATAGGGTCATTAAGAAGCAACCTTTTGAAAAATTCTAAATCAAGAAACTAATTCAAAATTTCTAAAGCCATGTGATAAAAAATCAATTTCAAATCTTTGGACATAAGATCATAGTTATCAAGTAATATGGATTAGAAATCCTGTAAAATAAGAAGTCTCCATTTACATTATCATCAACATATATGTCATCCAATGCTTCCTTATCAATGTTTATATGTTGATTGTGCCTAATGACACGATGACGATGATGATGCATATCGACAATGATAAATATGACAGTGATGATTTCTACAATATCTAATAGGGTGTTGTTGACAATGATGATGCCAATGTCAATAATGATGATGCATGTGAGTATAACACTATTTGATATTGATTGGTCCTAATGAAAACTTAATACACCCTAATGGCATTGAATTGACCATAATAGTGCCTATATGACCCTAGTGGCGTATGATTATCCCTAACAACATTTTAGTGACCCTAATGGAACTTGAATCACCATAAAAGCATGAGGATGATCGTGTTGATGATGGATGATGGAAAGGATATTGATGATGATGATTAAGATGATAACAATGAGGTTGAGATGAATGACTATGATAATGATGATATATGATGATGACAATGATGATGATGACGACGTTGTTGTACTCGTATATGTTCCTAATAATCATGTTTATGATGGCAACGATATCAATGCCAATGATCATGATTCATGTGATAGTACTTATGGATGTTGATTTATCATAGTAGCACCTAAATGACCATAATCATTGGGTCTTGATTGATCCTAATGAGGGGTAAATTACCTTAATGTTGCCTAAATTGCTCTAATGGAATTTGAGTGTCCCCAACAACACTTGATAGACCCTAATGGCATTTGATTGACCCTAATAACATGAAAATGATGCATTACGATAGTTATGATGATGACGACGATGATGTACTTGATGACGTTGATGATGACTATGATGACAATGAGGATGTTGATTTATTGTATGGTGATGATGGCAATGCTGATGTCAACAATGATGATGCATGCCGGGTAGCACTTCTTGATCCTAATTGATCCCAATTGATCCTAAAGGCACCTAAATTTATGTAACAACATATAAATGACCCTATTATCACCGAAATGACTATAGTGACATCTAAATGACCCTAACAATTACACGACATGCATCCTAATGGTGATGAGTGATTATGAACACTAATTGCATATGAGTGACTATAATGACAATGTTGACAATGATTTTGTTGATGATGTACTTGATGATGACAATGAGGATGATGATGAATATGATGTTAATGTACCTTATGACTATGATGAGTATGATGTTAATGTACCTTATGACATTGACAATGATGAAGATGATGACAATGTTGATGTCTGCAATGATGATGCATGTGATAATGATTCTATATACTAATTGATCCTAATGGAACTTAAATGTCTTTAATGACATATGAGCAACATATTAATATCACCTAAATGACTAATGGAATTCAGTTTCCATAGACAACATTTGAGTGACCTTAATGGCACTTGAGTGACTATAACAACATGACATGGATCTAAATGGTGATGATTGATGATGGACCATGGTGGCATATGAGTGACCCTATTAACGATGATCGAAATGATGGCGTCGATTATTTATTTGTTAATGAGGATGATGATCACCATGATTGTGTTGATGATGTACTTATTGATGTTGACATTGTTGATGATGATGAGAATGATGATGATGATGATGATGATGCTGATGCAATGTATGATGTACTTTCCAATGACATTCACTTGTCCTTGACAACATTTGAATGACTTAATGGGATTAAGAAAAACGAGTGTCACTGATTTGCAATATGTGGTAAAAAGAAGTTTTGTTTTGTTGGTTAATATTCTAAATTGAAATCCTTGTTTAGACCTCCATTCCACATAGACATAGTTTTTATTCTATTTGATTTCAATATATGTAACATATTCAAGATTTGTCTCATTACTATATTGATTGATTTAAAATTAAAAAAACTAATATATATTTATTTAAAGTTTGTTTTATTAAATCTAAATAAACAAATAAAGAAACCAATATATATTATCATTACATAAATTTATAAAATATTACCAAATTCCTTTTCTTAGAAAAAGATAAAGAAACAAGAAGAGTTTCTAAGGCAACAAGAACCTGCCGAGCAACTTTGCAAATATAGATATAATAAGATTTGGCTTACTAAAAAGGTACTAAAAATAAATGAAGGGATGTTAGTTTTTCAACATTAAGATATCATTATTAGGATCTTTAACTGAGAGAATAACAAGTACAGCAATCAAACATAAGAGACAATGAACAAAGTGTTTTTCCTCGGGGAAACCATAAAGGAGAAAACACTGCAACTCCTTCAGAGATAGAATCAGCACCAAAAATAGTAAAATCCCCAAAATAGTAAGTGATATCCCAACAACAGTAATCTTCTTCTTGACTAGCCCTAGTGTCTTCTCCCTCCTCAACTATGTGCTACACTTGAGTGTGTATGACTTGTGTGATAAATAGAGACTCCAGTTCTCTATTTATACTAATCCTGACATGACTAAAACCCTACTAGGGCCGACCTCTCCTAGGAGAGTCTAATAACCCTAGTGCCCCGGAACTGCGGGGACTTTAACACTTAGACAATCATAGGGTTACCCACCATGACTTGACATGACTTGTTTACATAGATCCTCCCGATTGGAACATTGGGGCATGAAAACATGAATCAAATACTTAATAGATACATATCGGAATAAACATCAGGTTACAATACATAAGATACATAGGTGAATACATTATGAAGTTACAAATACATCAACACTCCCTCTTAACTAGGAAGGTATTCTTTCGACACAATTTTTAGCACTGGTCTTCTTCTCTGTATTAACTGGATCATCTCATCATATGCATCTCTGGTCTTCTTGAGTCTTCAATTCATCTTCATCTTCAAGTCATCGGATCTGGATCATCACTGGACATCATCTCTGGATCTGGATCATCACTCGATCTGGATCATCATGAGGCATCATCTCTGGATGTGGATCATCATGAGGCATCATCTCTGGATCTGGATCATCACTTGATCTGGATCATCATGATGCATCATCACTGGGTCTAGATCATCACTCGATCTAGATCATCACTGGCTGTCATCACTGGATCTCAATCGTCACTCGATCTAGATCATCACTGTTGGATCATCATCACTAGATCTCGATCATCACTCAATCTAGATCATCACTGGCTATCATCACTGGATCTTGATCATCACTGGATCTAGATCATCCTGGTGCTATCTCATGATTCTTCTCGTCATAGGAAATTCTACAGAGCCAACCCTTTTTCATGTTGGTTGTAGGCCTAGCCTCCATGTAGGTATTCTCCAGCACTTACATCTGACCTACTCATTAGAAGGGCCTAGCACTCACATTCACAGTCATTATAGGACATAACTACTATCATCTGTGAAAAGGATTCAGTGCTTACATCTGACCTACTTGTCAGAAGGGCATAGTACTCACATCCATCTAGGCTGGAACACATCCTGCTCACAATGATACGAGAGTTCTGCACTTCCATCTAGGCCGAAACCACATCCTGCACACAATGATGAAAGAACTCTGTTCTTTCACCTAGGCTGGAACCACATCCTACTCACAATGATGGAAGAACTTTGTTCTTCCACCCAGGCCGAAACCACATCCTACTCATAATGATGAAATATTTCTGCAGTTACATTCATCCAGGTGGAACACATCCTGCTCATAATGATGAAAGGTCTTGCACTGACATCTGATCTTGTAGGAACCAATCCTACAGTCATATTAGAATGGCCCCCAGTCCTTCTCAACTGAGCTACCTGGTAACTGACCAAGTGCCTCCATTCTCCTAGAGAATGGCAATTGCCCTTACATCCAACCTGCTCGTCGGAATGGCAAACACTCACATCTGACATGGAAGGAACTTAATCCTTTAGCCATGAAAAAATGGTTCAACCCTTACATCTTATCAAGTGGGAACACATCCTTCTATCACATCAGAATGGCTACTTAGTCCTAGACTGAGTGTTCCTGGTACCTCACCAAGCAGCTCCATTCAAAGAATGGCAATTTCCCTTACATCTATCCTTCTCGACAAAATGGCCAGCACTCATATCTAACATGGAAGGAAGTGAATCCTCTCACCATGACAAAATGGCTCAGCCCTTACATCTGACCTGCTCGTGAGAATGGCTATGGATCTCAAAACTCATATCTAACATGGAAGGAACCAATCCTCTCACCATGATAGAATGGATCAGCCCTTACATCTGACCATGGAATGAACCAATCCTCTCACCATATCAAAATGGCTATGGGTCTTATCACTTTATCTTGGAGGAAACCTCGATTTGGAGAACACCAAGCTTCTCCCTAAAGTACTTGAACTTCAACCTAGCCAATGGATTCATAAATACATCGGTTATCTGTTCCTCCATCACAACATACTGAAGCTTCACTGCTCCTCTCTGCACCATATCCCTAATATAGTGATACTTGATCTCGATATGGTTCGACTTGTCATGGGACACTGGATTCTCTGACAACTTCACACAAATCTGGTTGTCATAATGTATACAAGTAGCATCCAACTAGAGATCAAATATATCAGACAGTAGATTTTGCAGCCATATTCCTCACAACTAGTAGAACAAGCTGTGACATACTCTACTTTAGCTATACTCAGTGCCACACAGGATTGCTTCCTGCTAAACCAAGAGATCACACTTGATCCCATACTGAAGCAACACCCTGAAGTACTTTTTTTGTCGATGGCACTGCCTACCCAATCTGAATCAACATAAACCTCCAGGTTAATCTTTTGATTCGCATCGTACTTGAGCCCATAATCAATTGTACCCTTCAGGTACCTCAGAATATGCTTTGCAATAGTTAAGTGAACATGTCTCGGATCTGGCTCAAAGTGTTCACGGCAAAGCAAATATCTGGTCTTGTGTTCATCAGGTACATTAATGACCCAATCATCTGACGATACATCGTAGCATCAACCGACTCTGATGAAGCATCACTCAATAGATTTAAGTTTGATTCCATAGGTTTGGTCATATCCTTGTATTCCATCATCCCAAACCTCTTCAGGATCTCTACTGCATACTTCCCTTGTCCAAGGAAGATTCCATCTGCACTCTGCCACACCTCCATACCTAGAAAGTAATGCATCATCCCTAAGTCCTTCATTTCAAAATCTGCAGCAAGCTTTCTCTTTGTGTCAGCAATCAACCAATCTGTACCTGTCACAAATAGATCATCTACATATAGTAGGAGCATCACTGGGTTGCCATCTTCAACCTTGTAGTAAAGGTTGGAATCTGCTTTACTCTTGGTAAAGCCCAAACTGGATAGAAAGCTGTCAATTCTGTCATACCAGGTACTAGGTTCCTGTTTCAAACCGTACAGGGATTTCTTCAATTTGCATACATGAGACTCTCTGTCATGTGTCTCAAAACTGAGTGGTTGTTCTAAATACACTTCCTCTTCTACTACACCATTCAACAAGGCAGTCTTGACATCCATCTGGTGTATCTTCCATTTCATCACTGTAGCCAGAGCAAGTACTGATCTGATGGAAGTGTATCTGGCTACAGGTGCAAAGGTTTCTTCATAGTCTATTCCTTCTTTCTAAGAGAAACCTCGAGCTACAAATCTTGCTTTATAATTTTCAATGCTACCATCTGCAGCATGCTTGATCTTGTAGATCCATTTGGAAGTTACAACTGACTTCCCTTCTGTTCTTGGGACAAAATCCCAAACATCATTCTTCATGATAGATTGATATTCTTCGATCATAGCATCCTTCCATTCTTTCTGTTCTACCGCTTCTTCATAACTAGAAGGTTCTTTATCAATGAAATCACATAGTAAGGCTACATATCCGGAGCAGGATCTGGTCCTATTTCTTTCTCTGTGATTCTCTTCTGGAGCCCCATATCTTTCTGCACCTTGGATAATTTCACATACCCAAGCAGGTTTCCTTTTATGAGGATTCTTCTCCAGAGGTGGATCTATAGGTCTTTTTGTTTCCTTGAAATATCGATCTTCTTCTTGAGCTTCTTCATTCATGGTTGTATCACGAATTCTGGGTACTTCTGCTTCTATTTCTTCAGGTTCTTCAGCAGGTCTCTTTCTGGATTTGTTGTAGGATGTGTCTTCATCAAATGTCACATACCTACTGATGTCAATCTTCTTATATCCTGGGAAATAGATTCTGTAAGCCTTCGAGCTTTCAGATTATCCCACAAATATGCCCTTCTTTCCTGAAGGATCTAATTTTGTTCTCTTCTCTTTTGGAATGTGTATGTACACAGGACAGTCGAATATTCTGATATGGATGACTTCTGGTTTCTTGCCAAAGAAGACTTCTTCAGGAGTCTTGTTCTCAAGTACTCTATGTGGAGTACGGTTCTGTACATACACCATTATTTTGGCAGCTTCAGCCCAAAGATGCATAGGTAGATCTTGATCATGAAGCATAGCTCTTGCAGCTTCCATGATAGTTCTATTCTTCCATTCCACAATCCCATTCTGTTGTGGATTATAAGGAGTAGACAACTCCCTCTTAATCCCTGATTCTTTACATATCTCTTTGAATTCATTCGAAGTGAATTCTCCGCCATTATCTGATTGAAGAGTCTTAATATTCTTTTCACTATGGTTCTTGATCAAGGCTTTGAATTCCTTGAACTTACTGAATAATTTGTATTTGTTCTTCATGAAGTAAACCCATGTCTTTCTAGAAAAATCATCAATAAAAGAAACAGAGTATGCATACCCATTTAGTGAGTTTGATGACATAGGACCGCATACATCAGAGTGGATGATTTCTAGTATGCCTTTGGCTTTGCTTCCGCTACTGGGAAATGTCTTCTTTGTATTCTTTCCTTTCACACATCCTTTGCAAACACCATCATGTTTGGCTTGAAATTATAGAATACCTTCAACAACTTTGCTTGCAATAGGTAGTGCTCTGTAATGCACATGTGCAAGCCTTCTATGCCAAAGTTCACTTGGCTCTACTATGTCATGGACCAAGGCTTTTTTTGGATAGCCCTTCAATTTGTACAAGCCTCCTTCTTGTTCTCCAATCACCACTGCATCATCAATAGTATTTCCTTTTGGCCACATAATGACTTGACCATCTATGAATGCAACCTGCATTCCTTTTGCATCTAATGCTGATATGGAGAGAAGGTTCTTCTTGAGTCCTATCAAAAAAAATACTTCTTTCATTGTTAGATACTTACCAGAGTCTAGTTTATATGAATATTCCCCACTACCTTTTATTGGATATTGGTAGTCATCTCCTAGCATCACCTTGTGAGGTGATTCATGTTCTGACAGACTTACAAAGGATTCCTTGAATCCCGTCATATGTTTGGAAGCCCCACTTTCTATAAGCCAATCATCACTGCCATGAGTAATGTTACCTGTGAGAGCGGAGATCAGAACATATTCATCCTCGCTTGAAGAATCTTCACTTTCATAGCTGGATCTCTTCTTGGATGGTTCATCATCCTCTGCAGCATGAGCATGATGTCTTCTTTTGTTCCCCTTCTTCTTATGAGAGTGGTTCTTGCTCTTAGGAAAGTCTTTTGCAAAGTGCCCTATCTCATCACATGTATAACATCTTATTCTAGATAGATCCTTTCTATTTTTATCTCTATGATGAGGATTCTTACCTTTAAGGTGATGATGTCTTCTTCTGCTTCTTTTGGAGTGAACTGTGAGAGCTTGGTATTCACTTCCCATCTTCTCTTATCGAGCTTCTATCCATGCTTCTTCTTGAGAACATTCTTCCCATAGTCTGCTGAATTTGACTAACTTCTTTCTAGCATAGATTCCTTGAATGAAAGCATCCCATGACCTAGGAAGGCCATTCAAAGTAGTCATCACAATCTCTTCATTTTCCACTTATTCATCAATAGCTTCTAATTGTTCCTTGATCTGAGAAACCCTTGTGAAGTAAGACTAGATAGTTTCTGCATTCTAAATCTTTACATTCTTCAGTTGATTCCTCGGAGTCATCTTTCGGTTTATGTTCTTTCCTTCAAATAGCTTGGTTAGGGCATCAAACATTGCTTTAGGTGTCTTAAGAGAGGACACCTATGGGATACAGTGATCCTTTATAGAATCAACAATTATCCTCTTTTCCATAACCATCTTCTTCTTATGTAAGGCCTTTGCCTCATCTCCCTATGGAACTGGAACCTTCTCATGAATGCAGGAGTCTAATTCATTCTCTTCCAGGACGAGGGAGATCCTATAATTCCAGGCTCGGAAGTTATCATCTCCCTCAAGATTTTCATCAAGCTTGGTATGATGAGACATTTTAAAATGAGAATCTCAAATGCAAATACAAGAGATCTTAGATCTTACCAGGTTAAGATGTTCGATCTGAGACTAGAGCTGAAATCCTGCAGAGCTGATTCAGAAGCAAATTAAGGTTTTGCCTTTTCGAAGTCTGTCCACCCAAATGCCTTCAAATTTGTCCCTAACTTTGATTTTGGGGAGGAGATCAATCCAATCCTGGGCTCACTGAAAAATTCTTCTTCTGTAAAAAGTCCTAATTTCCCACAGCAGTGACAGGTCCAAAACTGAAAAACCTTAGAATTGGATTCTGCTTCGATAGAAAGATGCGCCCTAAGGAGGAGAGTTGTTCCACCTTACTTTTACTAAAAATCTATGGAGGAAGATACAAAAACTACGAAGCCCTAGTTTCCACAGCTGAACAGTTTCTTCTTCTTAGGTTAGCTCTAATACCATGTTAGTTTTTCAACATTAAGCTAGCATTATTAGGATCTTTAACTGAGAGAATAAGGAGTACAGCAATCAAACACAAGAGACAATGAAAACAGTTTTTTTCCTTGGGGAAACCATAAAGGATAAAACCCCACAACTTCCTCAGAGATAGAATCAGCACCAAAAACAGTAAAAGCCCCAAAACAGTAAGTTATCTCCCAACAGCAGTAATCTTCTTCTTGACTAGCCCCAGTGTCTTCTCCTTCCTCAACTATGTGCTACACTTGAGTGTGTATGACTTGTGTGATAAATAGAGACTCTAGTTCTCTATTTATACTAATCTCGACATGACAAAAAACCTACTAGGGCCTACCTGTACTAGGAGGTTCTAATAACCCTAGTGCCCTGGAACTGCGGGGACTTTAACACTTAGACAATCAGAGGGTTACCCACCATGACTTGACATGACTTGTTTACATTATTGATCCTCTCGATCGAAACATCGAGGCATGAAAACATGACTCAAATACTTAATAGATACATCCTGGAATAAACATCGGGTTACAATACATAAGATACATAGGTGAATACATTCCGAAGTTACAAATACATCAACAAGGGAAATACTTTTAGAGCATTGTCCTTGTCTTGACACATTTGATATTTTATGGTTGTCTCTACGACTTGACCCAATTAATATTATAGGGCGAGGATGTGCAGTTAGTTATGACTATGAGGTGAGGACGTGCATGCATAATAATCCTTAGTTATAACTATGAGGTGAGGACGTTCATGCATAATAATCCTTAGTTATGACTATGAGGTGAGGATTTAAAGAGAATAGGATGTAAATTCATGTAATTTTTATACATATTTTGATGGCGAGTGTCGCGGACAAATGTTGTGAGAAACCACAAATGTTTGGAAGGACGAAAAAAGAAAAAAAAAAAGAAAAGAAGTTAGAGTTTGAAATTAGTGTTGTTTGTGGTTTTTTTTTCTGCATCTGGTCCATAACCATGAAAGTGCAACCACCATTTCTGATTCTCTTAGGTTGTAAGCACCTCGCTACTGTTGACACAACAATATTTTTTTGTCAAGCCCCAAGGGTTATTTTGATTGATATATGCTCTTATGTGAAATTTCATGGAGGTTTTGAGATAAAATATCATTGCTTCTCTTAGGGTTACTAGCCAATATTTCTATTGGCGGTTACTACCGTCCTCCTTTTAGAAATCCAAAGAAGAAGAGAGAGATCGATGGGGTGCTGACAAAGCATTAGAGGATATTTCAATTTAAAATGGGCCTTCCAAAAATAATACAAATTCCATGTCATCATGTCTTAGCCAATCAAAATGATTTAAAATTCAAAAAGGGAGCACCTCTTAAACAATTTTTTAATACAAATTTGGGGATAGGTATCATAAAAAAACTACTTTTTTTGTTCATATTTTTGACATATCTCCCTGTGTTTTTACTCAAATTTTGATCGGGAGAGCTCATTGGATGCAGAATTAAATTATGCATACAACAAGTACCCACTAGGAATACTTTTGATGGGTCCATCTACCCCAAAAACAAGAAATAGTTGAAAAAACGTCATGATGACATCATCATCATGTTTTTTCAGGTGTTTCTTGTTTTTGGGGTAGATGGGCTCATCAAAAGTATGTCAAGTGGGTACTCATTGGATGTGGAATTTAATTCCGCATCCAACTATCTATCACAGTCGAAATTTGAGTAAAAGAACAGGGAGATATGTCAAAAATACCAACAAAAAAGTAGTTTTTTATTTTCTTCTTGCAAAATTAATAAATATTATTTTATTAATTTTCCTTAGGAGGCCCATTTTGAGTTGAAATTTCCTCTAATGTACCAACATCCATGTAGAATGCTTAATACAAACAAGTGAAGATTTCAATTTTGCAAAAAAGAAAAAAAACTTT
>LPNX010519293.1:9709-22473 GCA_001517045.1 Pseudotsuga menziesii
ACACAAGTATAGTTCTGGCAACAATGGACTATAGTTTCGATACTCTCAATTCTCTCTTATGCTTTCAATGTCTCAATGGGTTCCTTATATAGCTTTTCAAATGGATACTGAAAGGTCGAATCCGTGCGATCTCAAGGCATATGGAAGGCCAAGAGTCATATGAGTCGGATCCAAGTCAAGGAACGCTCCAACAGTTTTGGATTATGCACACATCCCGATGTACACGACTATAGAGGGAATATCCGCGTATGTACGCGGTTATCGGGGAAAAGGCTGCGTATATCATTTTTCTAATGTTTTTAGGGATGGTCAATGATACATCAAAAGGCAAAAAATGGTCCATAGGGGCTAATGAGTCTGCAGCGGGACAGGGGAAGGCCATACAATGTGTGATTCACCTAGTGTGGTGAAATCCGCTATAACATTGGCCTATAATGTATTAATTAATTCGGGTAATTTGGTCTTAGTTAATTCATGGAATAAGTATTGATGAAAAATTTGTTCTCCTTTAAAGGTGAAGTGTTTTGTTTGGATGGCATTGAAATATAGGATTTTAGTATGGGAAAATCTTAAGATTCATGAGATTGTTGGTCTGAGTGTTTGAATTTTGTGCACAGTTAAGGAGGAATGAACTCTTCATCTCCTTTTAAATTGTTCTTTTGTCAAGGTTGTATGGCATGAGGTATGTTATAATACGAATCTTTTTTTTTATTTGGACGAGTTGCAGTCTTGAAGATTTAATTAATGAATGGTATATACATAAAAGAAAATACAAAGACCTTCCCTTCTTCATGATGTGGCATATATGGCAAATGTGCAACAAGTGTTTATTTAAGGATGAAACTCCTGTAGTGGGTAATATTGTTTCTAGAATTATTGTAGAAGTTTTGTAATGGAATAAGGAAGGTACTTTAAATCCTACTAAGAGTGTTTTAAGACCTTCCCTTTCTTCAGATAATATTATTGGTCATTTTGATGGTGCTCACAAAAATGGATGGCGTGGAAGTGGTATGATGCTTTAGTTAAAAGAAGATCATTATATAAAGCTCAAAATTGGGATTGGTGAAGGGACGAACACTGCACTTGAACTTATTTCTTTGTGGGGATTGCTTTGGTTTGCTAATGTGAGAGGTTTTTTGCAATTGGAGGTTTATGAAGATTCAATTTAGTTATTATAGATTGGACAAATGATAAAAATGATTTACAACTTTTGGGTTTATTTGGTTGGTTGCAAAGAACCAAGAAGCTCTTTCATAATTTTCATGATTTATCATTCAAACATATCTATATGAATTTCAACAAAGATGCAAATGCTTTATCAAAAGAAGCGATTGACAATATGACATGACACATGTTGTATTCTGAATATATGGATGATATTTTGATAGATGGGGGTTCTATTTGTTCTTCTAATTGTTATGCTAGATTTTTAGGGGCTTGCAAGTAGATGGTCTTTTGGAATAGGATGTAAAGTATTACATTTAATAGTTGGTAAAACATATGCATTTCACAGTTTTGAGATGTTGGTAGTAGGAAGGTAATAGTTTTAGGTTGATAAGTTTTTATTGTAAAAAGATTATGATTAGTTTTTTACATGAAGTTTAAAGTTTGAAAAACTTTTTATAAAGATTTGAAAAACTTTTTATAAGGATTTGAAAATATTTTACATGAAGTTAGGAGTATAGAATACTTTATGTAACTTTAATTTCTTTTTAATAATAAATGACATGTTTCTTTTCAGAAGTTTTTTACATGAAGTTTAAAATTTGAATTTTTTTTTATAAAGATTTGAAAAACTTTTTATAAGGATTTGAAAATATTTTACATGAAGTTAGGAGTATAGAAGACTTTCTGTAAATTTAATTTTTTTTAATAATAAATGATGTGTTTTTGGAGAGGTATAGAAGAAGACTTTATGTAACTTTAATTTTTTTTAATAACAATTTACTTTTTCTTTTCAATTGAAAAAAAAACTATATTTCAAATAGAATTGACAATCATAGTTCATAGAATTCACAAATTTTTTTGGTGTGTCCCATTATCATTATCATTATCATTATCATATTAATTTCTAGGCAACTTACTTGACCATTATGTGTGTGTCATGCAAGTCAATGTCGTGATATGCCTTTCTTTGTTTTTATTATTGTATTCAGATTTTTCTAGTTAATCTGCAATTTAGATGACTTCTTTTTTCAAACGAAAAAAACCTGGGCCAGCAGAATGGGCCTCCCTTGTAGGGATTACAAAGCTTCTATAAAACAAAGATACTCACATGTTCCAATAATGATATACATGGAACACTAAGAGTCCATCCCAAAATTTAAGCACAGTGTCTCCCATAATCAGAACAATCATAAACAGTCCTGAGCCAAGAGTACAACCAGAATCTAGGTGGCTGATCCAAAGATACCCACCCATACTAAAATCTCAAAAATACCAACAGACCTGTGCCAAAAAAGATGGAGGCAAGCTCTAGCACCATGCTCAAAAGAGCATCAAATTACCTTTCATACAAATAGTACCATTGATAAACTCCGTGAAGGAAAGGATCCCTGGGTCAGTAAAAGGGCCTCTTTGGATAAGCTATCTGCACTCTAGTTGTGCTCTCTACTGGACTGTAAGTACTGAGTATTGAAGGAGTTAGACATCTTTCCCTTCTGGACTGTAGAATGTGCCTTTTGAACGCAAAAAATACACATCTGATGAAAGAATAATAAATAATATATATACATTACGAAATATTTGAAATCCAACCATCTAACCTATAGAAAGAAAAAATTATTACTATGTTGAAAGTATGAAACAATCATAATCCTATGCCTTAATTAATACTCAGCCCTCTTCCTTATCTGCTCAGCAATCCTCCCACCGCCCTCTCCACGCTGATGTCGAACGCATCTCTGACCGATTCCGCAGCCACTAAATTCCCCGTCGTTGACTTAATCATGTAAATGACACGTGGAATTAAATTCACCACATTTTCTTGCATCTCCCTCACTTTCACGGGGTTAAAACTTTTCAGAACCCGCTCGACCACGGATTCATCGGCAATAACGTCATCATGTGGAATGTACACAGAATATCTCCGGCCGTCCTCCTCGCCACCGGGACTCCACTGCGCAAAGAGTAGTCTCATCCAAAGGTAGCAATGTTTCCATACTTGTTGGCGCTTCTAAATCAGACACCGTCCAAGCTTTGTCGCTTGCAACAACCCCTGTATGTTGTTCAGTTTTATCAGTGCCCACAACTCCTCCAAAGATACCAATGTTTCCATACTTGTAGCGGTACTAACCCGGAGAACCCACCAAATTCTATTGTTTGAAGCTTTGTCGCCTGCTACTACCACGTATGCGCTTAAGCTTCGCACATCGACTGAGTATAATAGTCTCGCCAGAGTGATTTCCAGGCATTGTATGTTCGCTGTAGGCAGTTCCATGCACTGTGTGTTCGCTGTTACCTTTGCAACTGCTTGCCACAGACACACAACCTAACAATTACAACAAATTTATTTGAATTTTTTTGAAAGCGGAAGTGCGGAAGACCGATTAATGGTTGAATATTTTAGTCCAATGTTAATGTTTCGATTCTCGATTTCCGAGGTCGGAAAGACGGAAGGCGGAAGCACAGAAGGGGAAGGATAGAAGAGTGGTCAAATACCTCCATAGCACATCGTGTTTTCAATTTCAAGTTGCTCAGGTGAAGAAAGGAAACTGGGAAAGAAGAGGTCTAGTGCTAAAATAGTGTTTTAGGTTGCAGAAAAGATCGGTGGTTGCAAAAGGGATTTGTGAAGAGAGGAAAGACTGTTACAGTGATTTCTAAACCTGAGGATGAAAGTTGAAGAGTGCATTAACACCCATGCTTTATGTTTCAAAGGTTCTTGAAGTAAAATTTTTAATAATTCAGTATTACGAGGTATAGGGATGTTACAAATTGTTATAAACATTTATAGAAAAAACATTATTTCCGAAGTCAAAACATCTATAGAAAAACATTATTTCCTAATTCAAATTCAAATAAATCCAGCCGATTTTGGATTCAAATTTCAAATTTTAAACATGGCATGGAATAGATGGTTTCTAATGGCATTGTTCGATACAGTGTTGGAATTTCACTTAAATATTAACCGTCATACTATTTTTTTTGACGTTTTGGCGTTTAGCAATCCCCTTCACTAAAAGTTTTGTCTAAATATGTACATGTCAATAATAAAGTTTTAGTATTGGAATTTATGAACATAAAATGAACTAAATGTGGATAGTATTGGTGCACAAAAGAAATATATTTTTCTCTTCATACACCTCAATCCTTTGAACTGGAGATAGAACTTTGTTCTCTATTTATAACTATGTTCTAATCCCTTTACTTGCATTAACTCTTTGATCTCAGAGTACACACAAAGAACGATGAACTAGGAAAGTATTTAAATCCAATCCAACTCCAAGAGACCATACTACAAGAGTGTCCCAATGATGATCATGAAGTTAAAAAATAACACCCAATGCTCCATTGATTTTTCCTCCTATTCCTCTCATAAACTAATAATTTCTACGTGTAAGAAACCATGATTTTCCTTATTAGGCCTTTGTTATGGTTTAATTTTTGTTATAGATTCAAGCTACAAGGAGAGAAATATTCCCTTGACATTGTGCATCCATGAGAGTTTCCAAATAAGTGAGGCAAGGGATTATGGACCATGTGTCATGTCCCATCGAAACCTTAAAATCATGGACCTGTCCCATCGAAACCCTACTGTTCTAGTGGTTGACATATTGCTATTTGTCTCAACAAGGCTTTGGCTATCATAGACCATTTCATCAAGTTGGTAGCAAGCTTTGAAAAAGAAGGAAGTGTAGGTAGAGCTAGCCACATGGTTGGCATGACAAGGTTTTCCACCCCCATTGATTGTTAAGGTTTAATCTATTCCACTAGCCAACCTCCTTAGGAGAATTATGAAGGGAATGAGTAGGGGTTGTTAAGGGTCATCGATACACCACTTGCATTTAGTTGGCTAAAGCCCACATATGATGACCCAAATCATATGGCATTAATGATCTTTGTTTCTATTTTAAAGTTCTTTGTGTACTAACCTATGTGCTATTATTTTGTTAGACTATGGTAGGTCAACTTCAAAATTTTGTTGCTTTAATACCCCACTTTGATAATGGTCATTTTTGTTTTGCAATAGGAAATTAATTTTCCCATTTATGATGGTATGGTGGTTCCCATTGCAATTTGTTGCTTATTTTGTAGAATGTTGTATGTACACAATGTTTATTTAGTAAACATTAGAGGGGATTTTGACAAAATAAAAAAGATAACTAAAAATTATTGGCTAGCAAGGGAAGTTACGAATGGTTAACATCAAAACAACTTTAATGAAAGCTCCACTTTTAAGGGAAAAATATGATTAAAAACCCTATTTTTTGCTCATATGGTTGCTCGTTTAAGGGATCATCCTCTCTATTGAATGTTCAACTAAATATATCCTTCAATCATGATCAAACTCAAGTAAATCAACTTGATATACAGGTTGACTTCAAATCAACTTAGTGACTCCACAAATCTATACAGAAGTTGCCAACTCCAACTCAAATGGCTCAATACCAAGGTCAACTTGGATTAGGTTTGGTGACTTGGAAACTCTAACCAAGTTGAGTTTGACCTTGGTCCACATTGGTTCAACTAAATGATTCACAATCAACATCAACTCCACAAAGTCGACATCAACTAAACTCAATTAACAAAGCCTTCAACCAATTAGCAACTCAATCAATCATTTCGATAATTGTGGTGTGATTTTTGAAGGTTGTTACTAAAACAATGACATGTAATCAAAATAAATTATCTATACATGAAATTGATTCTAATTTATTAAGAAATTCACTGGAACAAAATCTTCTTGGCACTTATACATCAAAATCTATTGATGGTTATGATGACAAATATACAAGGATGTGCACAAATATAATTGTGAAAATTCAACTATTAATATTGGTCCCAACCAATATCGTGTTGATCATTTTGGTAGCAAAGCCCAGCCAAGGTCTTAATATGTTGAAGTGAAAAAGACAATGCATCATATCATGATTTCTTAAGGAATTATACATATTAGCATATGATAGCAATGAGGAATATGAATGGTATATTGATGAAATTGGACATGACCAATTATAAAGTAATACACATTTTTTTACATAAAATGATTATGGCCTTTGGGGATTCTATGAATGGTAAGAATGGGTTAAAAAATATTGTTTTTCCTCAACCTCTTCTATGAAGTTCATGATTAAATCATTAACACACATGTTTATTAAATTTTCTATCATCCAGATAGTGATTTTTGTTGTCTCTATAATTATGGTGATATAAGTTGATATCTCATATTTTGGGCTTCATTGAAAGGATTAACAAGACTAACTTGAGTGTAATAAGTGTATAACCCATATTCATTTCCTCCTATCTTGTTATGTTTAAATGCATCTTGATTAAGATTTAAATGGACTTAGTTAAATGGTTAATTGGAACATAAACTTTTTGTTTGTTCAATTGAAGTTTTGAATTTACTTTTAAGTCCAAGAAACTTCAAAATGACTAATGTCCTATCAACCTTCACCCACCACAAGTTGAGTAGTTATACTACTTTTAGTATTTCTTGTAAAAGCTTTGGAAAACTAACAAAAACTCGTTGACAAGGCTCTCGTGGAATATAGAAGTTAATAAAAACACACAAAAATCTATCATTGCGAACAATTAAGCTTTGCAATTGTAATTGAAGAGTGGGCATTTAAAAGAAACACACGAAAGATAATCTAGAGAAAACACAAGAAAGGGGAAATGGGATAAACTTTACCAAGGGCAAGAAGCCAAGCCTTGAACTCGTAGAGTCGACGACTCGGCGTAGAACGAGAAAACCCTCCAGACTCCAACGAGTTGCGTTATGCTTGCAACTTTTGACAGTGTGTCAATGACAACTACAGAAATTAGTACCCACTCACCTCAGGTGGAAATTTTCTGATTATACCTTCAAAGATTCAATAAAATATAGCCGAAGAACAACTGAAAAACAACCAGAATTTTTTTCTTCTAATTCCAGAGCCTAGTTGACGCATTTCATTCCTGACAATTGCATAGATTGACTAATTCCCTCTTCAGTTGAGAATTCAGTGATGACCGTTTCAACGATTCGATAATACCCATCTAAAATACAGAACCTAGAACATGCCTTGTCTCTTCATCCAGAGTCTAGTTGGGCTACTTAGTCAATGACAAAAATACACACCCTATAACATGCCTTGTCTCTTAATCGAGAATCTAGTTGGGCTACTCAGTCAATGACAATTAGAAGGATTGAGAACAACCACCTGATAATTACTTGCAACAAGCCCTCCCTGAATCCGAAACCCACCTGTAGTTTCATAGAAGCACCATGATGATGCGATGCTTCTCTGTATTCTGATTGTAGAATTAGTCATTCCTACTTAAAAAGACCGATAGTTTCCATCATTTCTTGCTAGCTAGAAGGGGGCGGGAGGAAAGCCCACTTCCTCCTTCGCTTTGAGCTTGTCCAAACAAAATCTGGTACTCCGCTACAACTTCACAAAGTCAATCCGGGATCTGAGTCGTGGTCCATGGGTGGCTTTATGTGATTCTAGAAGTACGAAATATAATATACACAGTGGCAACAACTGTTTAAATAAAAAAACCAAAGTTCTTATCCCACACACAATAACAGTGCCCACAACATGCATTGGAATAGAAAAGGGACCTATGGAGTGAGTGACAGGTTAACTTCTTGTCCAAATTTTGAAAGAGAGACTGGATCACAAAATGGAATGTAAGCTCCCCATAATTTCTTAACAAATCTACTGCCTCCACTTCAATGGATTGAAAGTTGAAACTTCTGGGCTTGCGGCCTGCCAATTGCCAGCAAATTGGAGATTTGAAATTGGGCCATCACCCTCATTATGATCCATCATGGATTCCTCAATCATTTCCGATTCAAAAATATTAAATGATTTACCTAGCAGTGATTTCTGCTTTTAATAACATTAAAAGATTTACCTTCAGTCATTTCTGCTATTAATAACATTAAAAGATTTACCTTCAAGTCGTCAATTATCAACGTAACCTCCAGGCCCCACTCCAAGGTCCACTCCAACACTACAGCCTCCTACCTACTACCATGTCTCCTTAGGCAGTATTTAATATAGTTATTAATGACGTTTTCAAGAAAATGTAGAACATCAAAAAAACTGTTTATAAAAAATTGTAAACGTCCAACCAAACGTTTTGGTAAAAAAAATTCCTGTATTTGACGGGAAAAATGCCCGTCAAATTCCAACTCTGGTTCGATACATCGATAGGCTAGGCACTTAAGAAAAGACAGCTACTAAATTCCCAAGTACAACAGAAGCAGGGCCCGTTACTAGCTGTTTTTCTGATTCCCGGCGACTGAGAAGGAGTGATCAGATCCCACGCCCGAGAAGACTAACGGTGCAGGCAAGAAACGGAAGAGGGCTAACGGGCTACGGAGAGGCCCTCAGACACGTCGATAGAGGGAAAGGAATGTGCAACCGAGATAAGCTCGGCGCGCGGAATCGAACTCACCACCTTCTGCATCTCGCTCACCCGCTTAGGGCTCGAACTCCTCAGCATCCGCTCGACCACGGGTACCCAATCAGAGGACGAATATGAAGAGATTGCCCTCTGTACAAACATTATATATACCGGCACATTTCGGGAAAGAGAACGCCCAGGGGTCTCCGGGTAGTATCGAGGAATTTTCTTACTTTGTGTTTTGTTTTGAATATTCAAATCTAATTAGGGCGACCGGAGAAAAGGGATTTCGAGAGGCCAGTCATGTTACGGGATTTTGACTGGGTTTGAATCACGACAAATAACCTGTCGAAAGCGAGCTCGAAGGCTAAAGCATTACATATCGAGCAGCATTGTGGGTCATTATATATCAAACATGTTAAGATGTAATGGTTTACAATATTGTCATAGTAGTATTTAATAACTTGCTGCATGTTAAATATTATTTGTGGATTTACAGTAATTAAAAAACTAATTATAACTGGTTCAACCATAGCCTAACCTTAAATCTATCGACAATTATATGAGAAAAAATGTTTCTAAAATGTAACAGAGTTATATGACAAAAGATGCTTCTCAGTTTGAAATACCATATGCGCGGAAGGAATCTTCGATCTCTTACTTATCAAAATTTGGCATCATTGACGTCCCTCCAAGCTCCATGTGCGAAGCCTGCTAGTGGGTGGGTTTGAGAAGCTGAGAATCGAGATTTGCCGGTTATCTCGTTCAATGGGCTCAGCTTTGCCAAAAAAAAAATCATGTTGTTTTGTAGTATTTGAGTGAAGTTTGATTAATTAAAAGAATCCATGCTTAGGTTATGGAGTCAAATTTGGTGGGCGTCATGGTTTATTCTACCTATCACTCGTAGGCCCATCGTTCCAATATTGTATGTTCCAAGTTTGTAGGTTTCTAGATGGAATTACTAAATTAAAGAATTATAAAATTATAATTAGTAGAGTTATTTAATTTATAGATGGTGAATATTAAAATCATATAAATAATGTTATAAATTGAATTATTAGATTAGAATTGTAATTTAAAAATGTGTAAAATATATGTATGAGTTAAGTATTTAGTGATATTTTATTAAAACTTTTGCATAAATCTTGAAATTCAAATTAATTTATTTAACTAAAACATTTTGCAAATAATAACTATACAATAATTATAATTTAACATTATGTAATTAATAAGTATTCATTTCACCCAGAGAATCAAAACACTCACTAAATGGATAAACTTAACTTTGAAAAGGAATAAGAAAAAATTGCTTTGTTTTCTTATTTATGTTAGTAATAAAACAAAGATAAATAATTAAATAATGATGGTGGTTATTAACATTCATTAAAACTAACTTTGGTCTATTTTATCTTATAAAGGTAAATAATGAATCATTCAAGGTTTATTTTAAATTGTATTGGGGTGTTCAAAGAGATTTAAGAAAAGCATTCATAAATCATTATGATTGTGGTAATTAAAAAAATTAAGAATGCTAGAAATTTTGAAATTAATATTTATCTTTTAAGATTATCAATATTGTATAGTGTGACCTCTTCCGCTACTAGTTTATGAGAAAGATAAAATAAAATGTATTAGCTTAATTTAAAGTTTATAAATTATAAAAAAAAATTATTTATTTTTATTAATTTAAAAAAAATGTTATAATACTGAACTTTTTAAAGATGTTATAGCAATAAACTTCAAAATCATATAATATAACAACTTACAAGATTCACTAAGTATCGAAATAACAAAAATAAATCAATATTTTTAGATTTAATTATCAATAACATAGCCACAAATAAAATGGGTACTGAACACCCATAAACAAAAACTTTTATTATAATAAATTTTACTAAATATATAAGTAAAGATTATATGAAAATGGAGACTATGTGTGAAGACCGACCTTCATTAAAAAAAACATAGTGAAACGTGTGCAAACTCTTTGTATAACTCTAAGCATTGTAAATTAACCTTCATTTTCTTGCTTCGGTGTTTGTTGGGAATATTCAAATCTGATAGCGACGGGAGAAAGGGAATCTCGAGAGGCGGGTCATGTTCAGAGATTGTGAGCGGGGTTGAATGACGACACAGTGGACTTGAGATTTGCCAGGTATCTCGTTGAGAAGGCTAAATTTGATCAGAATGACAATCCATGCATGGAATATGGACGCAATTTGCTGGCATAATTGGGCTTGATAGTTCATCCTACCTACCACTTCTATATCCATGCTTTCACTTCTTTTTCATCTCCTGAATGCTGATATTTTTTTGGAGGATCAGTGTGGCATTATGTGAAGTTATTAGGCCGTTACGATTGTATGTTACTGCAATGGTTGATCTATTAGCAAATCAAAGAATTATTAGTGAGTCGACTAGCGAATTAAATATGGCAAATGATCATGATGTGTAACGTTTTTTTAACATTTTATGGCCGATTTCACTTATGGATGGACGTTGCGAGATGAATTCCAATGAATTGCCCCCCAACGAAATTTCCGAATAATTTTATCTGCAACTAAATTCCCAATAGAATTAACAAGTTTCCACAAACTCTCTTCATCGGTATGTGCCAGGGATTTCACTACGTAGTTGACAGAGTGCCACCATTAGTGAATTCTAAATACAGCAGAGTAGCTTCTTCAACTTCAACTTTATGTTCTATCTCGCTCATCCCAGTCTCTATTTCCTTGTTTTTATTTCATTTTTTCAGTATATGGATACAATCGCTTGTAGCAATGGCTTAATAGTCATTCTTGATGATAAGGCTTTGTGTTTAGTTCAAATGTTCATCAATATCTACAGTTTTTAGTGTAACCACAAACTTTACATTAAAAATAAGATTCAGTCAATAAAAAAACTGAAAACAAATAACCAAAAGCAATGAAAAAAAACTCCTCTCAGGTCTAGGTCTAAAAGCTAGTTGACTCCCACTACACGGTATTAAATGGGACAGGGGGACACGGTATTGAGTGGAGACTGGAGATATTGCAGTGAATTGGAATTCCATTCCCTGTACCACTAAAGTTGATTGCCAACTTGACTTCAGACTTTTCCATCGCCAGGATAACGGTATTGAGAAAGTTGGTGGAAACTTACTATAAACCAGGGAATCCAATCTGTTTGTCAAATTTAATTGTTTAGAACAATTTTATTGGAAGTTCTAAATTATTGATAACTCTTTGTTCTTCATTCACCACAAATAACTTCAGACTTCTCCATCGCCAAGATAAAGGGATTGAAAATGTTGTAGAAACTTGCTCCGAACATAAGGCCGGGATAAGGCCGAACAACCAGGGTTGGAATTTGAAATCCTTGTCAAATACTATGTTACCAGAAACGAGAAACGGGAAACGAAACGAGAAACGAGAACGGTACGAGAAACGAAGTTACCAGGTTTCGCAAATATAAGAAACCAGGAGAGAGAAAAACAAAAAATTGAATTAATTAAAATATATAAATTAAATATTATGACAATTTGCAGATTTTAGTATTGACTTGACTTGGTTCAGCATTTCAAACTCTAAGCTCCAACCAGCTTCACCCAGTTAATTTTAGCTTCAAAGACTAACAAACAAACTCCAGGTTCGTTCAACTCCGAATTGAAGAATGGAAACCAATTCATCATAGGTTTAAAGAGGAAAAAATAGAAAAAAGAAATCATAAATTTACATATTATGGCTGATTTGTTTACGATATGTGTAAGCCTGCCAAAAACACAACTATTATTCACAAATATATATGATAAGATCTTGTTTTAGATGTTTTGGGCTCTGTAAACCTATTGATATTAATACTGAAATCTTCAAATGAAAAGAATGGAAATGGGACATATACTGCAACCTATAATAACCCCATTTCTGGGATACGAATGAATAAAATTATAATATATTAATTGGAATAGCAGTTTCAAAAAGGTTTTGGAGAAATTTATAACAGAACAAACGAATGAATAAAATTATAATATATTAATTAGAATAGGAGTTTCAAAAAGGTTTTGGAGAAATTTATAACAGAACATACGATAGCTTGGGCATTTGTCCATAAGGTGTGCATTTGTCCATAAGGTGTCTATCGTTGCAATTTACTCATTTGTCCATACGGTGTTTATCGTTGCAATTTACTATCTCTAGATAGTAAAAGACATTTACCCCAACTATTTT
>LPNX010519298.1:0-18219 GCA_001517045.1 Pseudotsuga menziesii
CTCTAATCTTGCAACTAATTGTATAAAACCTGGTATCTATATCCTTTAATTGAAAATTGTGTTCTTCCCTAGGACCTTCATTCTCCTATACTTTATCGCTAACCAAAAATCCATAAGAAATATATTCCTCTTAAACTCATTGTTAGCATAAATAGGGCTCTTACCAATGCCTTATCTAGATTCTTAGTAGAGAGTAGAGAGTAGATAATTTGCAAACTTTCATTGGCCAAACATACAAATTCATTAAGGGTTCATTTGATAATATCCACAAATTTTCATAATTTTCATTTAAACAATGAATACCTCAGGGTTAGTTTTTATGTTGTTTCTCTTTTGATAAAAATTCCTATTCCCACAGCCCTTGAAATCATTCCTAAATTAGTGGGCCTTGAAACTTTAACTAAATCAAAATATGCCTTACTTTGACCTTCTTTTGCTTTAAAAGAAAATTCTACAAACAAACTTAAACTATATATGTATTAAATCCAAGGAATAGTAGTTTTAGTCTTCTCAATTGAATCCTTGAATTCTTACTCAATCACTTTATTTTATCCTTGACTAAATAGGTTGTGTTAAGATATCCTCTAATAAATCCTTGAGAGACACAAGGTGAGAGACTACAATATAGGGGGATCTCTTATTAATAGACATCCTAGTAGGGTGGTTGTTAGGTTGTAAGTTGGTCATTGGAAAAGAGAGAGAGAGGGGGGAAGTTTGTAATGAGGGCATGAACCATACAAATACAAATGAAACATATACAAATGAAGGGATAATTCACATTAAATAGAGCATTGGATTAATAATTCAATGTAGGCACATCACCACCCTAAAAATCAAGCAATTTTAGAGCCGTCGCTTAAGCGACACTTAGGAAGCTATCCGTCGCTTAAGCGACACTTAGGAGGATAGAAATTTTAGTGCCGTCGCTTAAGCGACACTTAGGAGCATTGCCGTCGCTTAAGCGACACTAATCCCCACCATTTCAAAAAAAAATTTAATATTTCTGATTTTTGGCATGGTTAAAAGAAAAAAACCACGCGCCGTCGGAAAAAACCGTCGGATTTTGGATCAAAATCTAGTAGTGATAGCTGCTAGTGAATCATCAGATGCAAAAGTGTACAAAATAAAATCTTTCTCAAAATCCGTAATTTTGAGGGAGGGTGCATGCACAACAACTGTTTTGATTTTGCCAAACGTGTTCTTCTCTACATCAGTCCATTTGAATTGTACACTTTGCTTCACCACCTGCTGCAAAGTTCTGACAATTTGCGCGAAATCTGGCACAAACCTTCGCACGAAGTTTATTGTTCCCATAAATGACTGCATACCCTTTTTATTATGGGGTAATGGAATTCATTCAATGGATTTGAACCTTTCTAGGTCTATGGAGATCCCCTTCTTAGAAAATATGTGACCCAACAACTTACCTTTTGTAACAGCAAACATGCACTTCATGGGGTTTAGTGAGATACCATATTTTCTGCAACGTTCAAAAATTTGCTTTAGATGAAATGTGTGTTCCTCTCTTTTCTTTGAAAATATCGTGATGTCATCAAGGTATAATACAGCACCATGGGCAACCAGACCACGAAAATCTATGTCCATAGCCCTTTGGAAGGTTGCTCCAACGTTTATGAGTCCAAAGGGCATTCTTTTTTAAGCAAAGGTTCCCCACCTGGTTCTAAACGTCGTTTTAAGTTTGTCTTCTTCAGCCACTAATACTTGATTGTAGCTTGAGAATCCGTCTAATAAAGAGAATAGTTCAGAACTCGAAACTATTTGCAATATCTGCTCCATGGGTGGGACAGGATAATTATCCTTATCCGAAGCGCGGTTTAAGTTTCTGAAATCCACGTATAGCCTGATTTCTCCGGATTTCTTTCTTACCAAAACCAGGTTTGAAACCCATTCTGAGGGTCTCAGCTTGAAGACAATCCTAGCATCCAATAGTTTCTTGACTTCGCTCTGGATCAAAGGTTCTAATTTTGGATGCATTTTCCTCAAAGGTTGCTGATACGACTTGATTCTAGATCTGATGGGGATAACATGCTGGATAATATTGGTGTCATACGTCTTCAAATATTCATACATCTAGGAAAAAACATATTTATATCGTTTGAAAATATTGATAAACTTATTCCTTTCATCTGGGGAACAACATTTTCCCAAAATCATTTACTTGGGCTCCATTTCAGTCCCCAAATTGATCAACTCAAACTGTAAAGATGAGCTATGAGTCTTTGCATTCACTGGTCTTCTAAATTTCTCATTTAAATCAAACATTCGTTCTAAAGTCCTGACTCCTTTAGGAAATGAAGTTAATGAATTAAGCTCGGCTTGATGTTCTTCATCATCAATAATGGCTCCTTTGAAAGTCTCGTCATTTTTCAAGCATTCTATAATCTGTTGATCATCATCGAACACTCGTAGATTGGTTATCATGTCTAGAACTAAACGCCTAAAAAGTAGTTGAACAGAGCATCGATTATTAGAAGGCACAAGCCTTGCAGCTGAGGTGGCTAACAAGTCAGCTGCAACATTCTTAATTCTCGGAATCGATACAATGTTAAATGCCTCAAAAATTTTGAGTAAATCCCATACTTCACTTTGATAAGCTTTTAAATGAGGAGAAATGCAATGTATTTGATTTTGGATTTGCTTTACAATTATTTCAGAGTCCCCAAACACCTTCAGATTTTTTACCTTAAATTCAATTGCTTTCCTTATTCCATGAACTAATGCTTCATATTCAGCTGTATTATTTGTACATTCAAACTCTAACCTACATGCAAGAAAATGTTTGTTTTTTCTAGGGTCAATCAGAACACAGCCGGCTCCTAACCCCTCTAAATTTTTAGAGCCATCAAAGAAAAGTGTCCAAAAATCGCTAATTACTGTGCAAGAATTACCATCTACTTCTATAGCTAAGTCTACTATTTTACAATCAATTTCATTAGCCTATGAAACTAAAGGAGATCAGGATGAGAATCTGATGTATCACTGGGCTTTTCCGCTTGATAGTTTCCTGGTTCGAGCTCAACAAAGTAGTTTCCCAAAATAGAATCCACTGGTTCATTTTTTCCCTCGAACTGAGTAACATTGTGTTTCATGTGAGGATCCTTAAAACCTTAATTTGGTTTGGGCTTCCCTTATATGGTAGCCACAGATGTGACCAGTCCAAGGAAAAATATCCATTCAGCTTAGTCGACCAATCCCTGCTTAGAACAAGCCCATAAGCTTCCGGTATGTCAGCCACCACAATATCAATGAATTGGCACACCTTATCATTCAAAGATAGATCAATGAGGACATCCTCCATTTCCTTAATTACCTTCATGCTTTTTCTATCCAACTGAACGACCCTCCAGGTGGATGGTTTAGGCTACCCATTTATTCTCTTGCAGACCGATAGCTTAATGTCGTTAACTGAGTCCCCCGAGTCCACTAGGCAATTATGCACGTTGTGGTTGAAAATTTCAAAGGTAAGGAGAAAAGGTGGGTTCTTGTTTGTAGGCTTACCTCCTATACTTGCCTCACCAATTTCTTCTTCTTGGGGCGGATTTTCAGTAGGAAGCCTCTCCTCTAATACCTCAAGTGCTTTCAATAGCTTTTCTTTCTGCTGCGACAGGTTGCACATTTCAAATAATGAGATGTTTGCCCTTACTTTTTTTATATCCTCCACAATGTCATAGTCCATCTGATGTTCCATGAGCTTAGATTTAGCACTTTTTTATTTTTTCTTTATTGGGTTTAGAAAACATGTTGGTCTATCTAGGATTTTGACTGGTGATGGAAAATTCCGGAATTTTATTAGTTGAGGAATTGTTCTGAAATTTCTTAACATTCTTCTGAAGTCTTTTGATCTTCGGGAGCGTAAGACTGTTCTCCTTAAGCAACCCCTGGCTTCTTGTTGCTACATTTGTTTCCAGGATGCTCTTATTCCTCAAATCCTTTTCCTCAGTGGCATCGAACAAAGAAACACAGTCCCATAAAAACATAGTCTCATCCTCCTGCTTTTTCGTTGACGTATTGCTGTCTTTCGCTTCTTCATCTTTATCTTCTGTTAATTTAGAATCCAACAGCTAATTCATAACCAACGTCATCGAATTTATCCATTGAGGAGAATTCTTTTCAGAACGGGGTTGTTGGTGGAAAGTGCAGAAGTTATCCATTCCTACCTCTGTTAAACTCATAGATGCAGGTCCGTGCGGAGGGGGTTGGGGTTGACTGTTGTCCTCTCTTTTCTTGTAATAAGGTTTATAGAACTTATGGGCTTCCTTGTCCTTTTCCAAGTCTATGATTATGTTAGAGAGATTCTGCATCATTTTTTCCATTCCCTCGAAATCTGGCAATTGCTCCTCCTTAGTCTTAGTAAATAACAAAGCTTTTCCCCCAACATTTTTTTCTCCCGACCATTCAGGATAATATTCAATCATTTTCTTTTTCGGCCTCTATCTTCTCTGCTTCTTCATAAGTCTCTGCTAACGTAGGTTTGGCCTTCATTTTGGCAAACATGGCCAACTCAGGTCCCAAAGCTTAGGTATAATATTCAATCAGGACCTTGTCTGAGGGTTTGTCAGTTTCGGAAAAATTCTTAAGATAGGCCGCGAATCTTTGGGTAAAACTATGCACCTTCTCTTTTCTTTCATTCTTTAAAGAGAATAGTCCTTTCATGAGTGTTGCATGTGTCTTTTGGGTTGCATACTTACTTCTAAAAATTCTTTCAAAGGTATCCCAATTTGGGATAGAGTTTGCAGGAAAACCAAAATACCATGATGCTGCTGCGCCTTTAAGAGTGTGTGGGAAAAGTCTACAAACTACATCTTCATGCTCCCCAGCTCTTAATCCTTCTATTTCCAAATAAAAACTTTGTAAATGGTCATCAACTAGCATCTTCTCGTTTGGATCAAACTTAGGCAACATCTTCTCAAAGGTTTGAGGCAAGTTGTGCAATGGAGGTGTTAAGTTCAAAGGTGACCTGGATTTCCAAGCAGGTGGAGGATTAGGTGGGTTGGGTGGTTGATTAGTGTTTACGCCTGCCATGAGTCTGGGTGGAGAGTGAGGGGGTGAATGAATAGGAGTATGGGCCAGTGAACAGTAAGGTGTCTCTGGGCCCACTTGATTTAAAGGCTGAACCACCTCCTATAAGTCTATTTCTACAAGTTCTTCCAAATCTCCAACCAATACTGAGTCTTCCAGTATGGGACGGTCTCTCCTTTTATATTCTCTTCTGGGCAAATCAGGGATAATTGGTAATCCTCCAATATTCTTCACATATGCCCTGGTGTGTCTTCTCAGATCATTTATCACTCAGTTGTCCACAACAAACAAATTTTCCTTATTCTCTTGAGTATTTGGATCGGGACAGAAACTACTTTCAAAATTATCACTGGTGGGGTTATTTCGAGAAAACATGTTTCCTCGACCAGCCATGTACTAGTGGCCCTCCTTCTAGCACCAGAAACTGTTGAGGCCTGGAAAATCGCAGGCAACAACAACAAGGGATTCTCCCCAGTCAATGTTCCCAACTAGCCCGTGACTGTTTGGTGTAGGGAATCCGTCTGGTTTGCGGTCCATCTACCATAGGTCAAGTAACAAAAATAAGAGGTTTTACTGGTTGCGGCCTGGTCCATCGTATATATTTTTGTATTTTTTGACTTTAAGTATGATATGCAAGTGCCTGTTTAACATGCAGATTGAGAGACAATGTAAGGAGTATTCACACAATTGTGATGCGCAGGTTCTTACCTCTCGTCTTAAACTCTCATGCATCTAAATCACTCACATAGCAAGAAATTAAATCTAACTACCTACCTATCCCCAAGGAGCAAGATTGTCACTTATTAATGAGTAATGTATCTTATGCATGCATTATAAAGAGAAATTTTAGATAGCTAATATTTCTTCCAAACCACATGAACAATTAAAGATATTTAAACAACCAGATAGCCAATTGCTTATGAACAACATTCATTACTCATGGTGGTAATTTTCATAAAATGAACCAAAAATCATTCAGACAAGAACATAGGTCCTAAGAGTTAGAACGATCTCACAGTTAATGAACATAAAGCTAAAAAAGAAATAGTTCTTCTTACAATATGTCTTCACTAATCTAACTGGGAAAAAGTCCTTCTTCTTATCTAGATCTTCTATATTTATACAAAAAGAACCAAACTGTTGGGCTGCCCATGAATGACTCTTGGGCTCCCAAAAATTGTTTAATCTCCCAATTTTGTCCTTTTGTGAGTGCTCATGATTTAGGAAATATGTTACATTTCGGATTTAATCTTATGAATACTTCATATAATGGGCCAGATTAGTAACTAACGGGCCTTTTTCAAGCCTAGGCTTCTATTGCCATTGATTATGCCTTGTCTTTTACTTGTCCTTTCTCAGATCTCATTGATTCCAGGACAAGCTCCGCTTATCACTTTCAGCTAGCTTTTCTCAGCTTTATTCTTCAGCTATATCTCCTCGCAGCAGTAATCTGAGGAATATTCTGAGTTTGTCTACGGCCAAAACAAAAATTTAACATTAATTAGGACTGCATCTTTTTCACCAACTTAAACCAAACTAGAAATAAGACTGATTGCCAAATGAGGCCCAACCCTGCGTTCTCATCGCGAAGACCTTAAAAGATAGAAAATGAAACCTCCGCCACACATCGACCAGGTGGGAAAAACAAAAAGAATTAGGAAGAAAGTTTAAATCACATCTGCAACGGGGAGCTCCAGACGGACAACGAGTTCCGGCGAGTGGAGCAGTTAAGAGGCAGACAACTAGTTCACTCGGGAGCCGTAATGGAAGAAAGCAAATAGACTATGACTTCCGACTCACAGTCATAAAACTTCTGGACATGGCACAAAAACCTCATAAAAATGCTAAGGGCTCATAAATCATCTTCCGTAATGGCGGCCCTAGAGGGAAATATGGCTCCGATGCATGGTTAAAGGACTTCCAAACAACCAAACCGACACGTTAGGTTCCAACCGACTCTTGTCCATTCAAAATATTTTTTTTTCTAATATTAAATACAAGATTAAATACAAGATTGTTCATTCAAAATACAATTCAATACAAGATTGTTCATTCAAAATTGTTCATTCAAAATATAATTTTTTATTAGATTAAATATTTTTATTAGATTAAATACAAGATTGTTCATTCAAAATATAATTTTTTTCTAATATTAAATATTTATTTGAAATTAAAAAAAAGAACCCATAAAAATTTGAAATTATTGCATTGAGAGAAGCTAGGTGCTCTCCAACCCATTAGCAACCCACTATGGAGATATCCTATGAGTTAGTCACGTTACCGGCATAAATAAATAAAAATATGAAACAATTAAAAAAATTAAACTAGCATAGATCCTTTTTAAACCTAGATCAGTACCTAGAGGGATCCAAATGGTAAAAAATTGTACACCTCAAGAAATTGGATTCCTCTGGGTGCTTGATAGATCCTGGTTTAAAATGGATCTATGCTAGTCTTATTGCACTAACAAAAACGAGGTGGTCTCCAACCTCCTATGGAGAATATCATGTCACGTTAGTCATGTTATGCTAGACGACATAAATAAAAAATATTAAAAAAAATGAAAAATATAAATTACATATATACTTAAATAAAATATAAAAAAAAAACTAGCATAGATCTATCAAATACCAAGAGGGATCCAAATAGTAAAAAAATGTACATCTCACCTCTCTGTGCTTGATAAATCCAAGTTTAAAATGAATCTATGCTAGATTTATTTAAATTGAGAAATTTCATTCTTTGTATTGACTCCCACATCAAAGAAAGACTTAACTTTATTGAAACCACAATACATAAATTAAACTTACTTATAAGTTATATAATAATTATATTAAATTTAAAAAAGATATTTTGATTTTCGAGCTACATAGGGTGGAATTTGAGGACAAACTTCCAATCACGAAGAATTAAACGTCAAATATGGAGACAAATAAAATGTTTGGTAAAATTGTTCAGACCGTCAATTTTGACGGGTGGGTTGGATTTCAGATTCCAACGTTGAACCCGCCCTTTCAAATAGGAAAGTATGAATATATTCAAATGGTCAGACCGATTCAGTTACATCGGTCATTAACTCATTGTTAATATCAAAATATCATCCACTTAATTCTTTCACGAATTCATTGCTAATATTCAAATATGATCGAGGAAGAGCTCTGCGTCTCAACAGTTGGGAGTGCTTTGTGGTGTAATGTGCTAAAAAAAGCGAATGCAGCTTACATGATTTTTATAAAACAAATAACAAGCTTCTTAATGCACCAATCAATATATCGTTACTGTAAGCTACCCATTAAAGTGGTAAACAAGGTAGTTTATCTTTGAGCAGCCTAAATAAGCACCAAGCAACCCAAATAAGCACCACGCAGATGAATTTCTAATTAGTTTTCAAATAAGGCACTATCTGAAAAGCCCATCGAAACTTGAAGCTCCGTGGAATATTCTAGAAATTCTGGCCAAACTGATCAAATCCTCTCATATACTGATTAAGAATTCTAAAGGTTACCATTGAAATTATATGAAAAGCTGGGCATCCATGGATAACCTTACTAACGAAAGATGAGCATATGATACAATGAAAATTGAATCAGTGATTTGGTTCAATAAAATAGTAAACTAAGCACATGTTATTGATTTCAAGAATATCATGTAAGTGTATAGGCATGAACCCACGAGAGGAATCCTCGGTGAAAACATACCTTTGAGCAGTAAAATGACACTTTAGATATCCCCACTACTTGTGGTGGTGTATCAAACTCAAGGAGGATTTTGGGTCCCGATAGATTGTGCACATCTCCAAAACAAAAGCCGTGACAATTAACTTGAGTTAACGCGTAGCAAAACCCTTTTGTTTTCCTTTTTATCTTTTGTGGAATAGTATTGCGACTCAAAACACCTTAGATGAAATCACTGAGAGTTGCTTCGACTCACTTTTTACTGGACTCACTTTTATCTCGTGAGACTTACTTCTTTCAACCGGCTTTTACTGCAACATGAATTAGGTTGCCACCAATTCATGTGCGACCAATAGACAGAGCAAGTTTACATTTCCTAGTCTTAGTGATTTAGGTTATGAAAACACTTTTCACCAGGGGTTACTTGTGAAAGTGCGACACAACTATTGCAACTCACTCACAATATTATATAACTCAATATTAAATAAGATTTGTGTTGAACCCTTATGTGCATAAAAACTAAAACTTTAGGTAGTGAAATAAATATGGATTCTTGTGTCTTTAACTTACAGTAAATGTAAACAACATTCACTCAGGTAAATGTGGCGAAGATATGCGTCTAACTAAAAAATTCAATAAACCATAAACTGTGGATTTATATTCCATGTGAGGGCATAACAAATAACTTAGAACCGTAAATACAAACTTGGAATTTACCAGGATGTTTCACCTGTTACACAGCTTCAGCTCTAAACACTTACAAAACACAGAAGCTTGAGCTTCAAACTCTTCACATAGTTTTTCTTATTATTCTCCACACTTCTCTTCTTTTCTCTCTCTTTTTCTATGTCATGTCTCTATGTCATCTCTATCTGTCTATATATTACATATTTACAATATTCTTCATATAGGAAAATTCTACCGACTAAAATTGCTTCTCTATGAAGCAACCGACTTAACATTAAAGACTATAATTACTAACTACCTAAAAACTTGGTTCTAACAATTTAATTCAACTGACTTCTATACGAGGGTCGTGATCTCTGTATCCTATCTAACTGTCTGATAATTTCTGACTTGCTACAGACTTTGACAGAGTCGGTTGATTTGCTATTCGGATCAACAAGTAATTAATATTTCCAACACTCCCCCTTAATTATGAGCAGAGCGAAATTTTAAAAAAAATATTACAAAATGTTTCAGAGCAAAAACATGCTCTGTTCATGACAGAGTTCATTGAGTAGAACTTGTCATTCCTAAATAACTTCGAAGATACTGGAATGTATCTCTTGCCAATGGTTTTGTAAAGATGTCTGCAAGTTGATCTTCAGATCTGCAAAATTCTAAACAAATTTCTTTTGTGTTCACCAGATCTCTTATGAAATGATACCTTATATAGATGTGTTTAGTTTTCTTGTGAAACAAATGATTCTTTGACAAGGAAATGGTTGAATTGTTGTCATAGAAAATGGTTATTGGTTCTTCCTGATTCTGTGACTGGTCTTTTAACATTCTTCTCATCCAAACTGCTTGACATACAGTGCATGTAGCTGCAACATACGCTGCTTCAGTTGAAGATAGAGTCACTATGGGTTGTTTCTTCGAAACCCATGACACAACACCTATACCAAAATTAAATGTGTACCCAAATGTGTTTTTCCTGTCATCTATGATGCCTCCATTATCACTATCAGTGTATCCAATGAGTTGAAAATTTTCTGAGGTTGAATACATTATTCCAAGGTCATTTGTGCCACTCACATACCTCATAATTATTTTACGTGCTTGCCAATGAGAGTCTTTTGGTGACTCAATGAATTTTGAGATCAGACTTACTCCATACATGATGTATGGTATTGTTGCTGTTAAATACATAAGTCTACCAACAATCCTTTTAAACAACGTAGGATTTACCGTTGATCCATCATCATCTTTGCTCAGTTTTACTACTGGTGTTGGGTCTCACTTACAATTAGACATATTGAATCTTTTTAAAACTATATTTGCATACTTATACTATGATATAAAAACACCACCTTGAGACTGCTAGACTTCAATTACCAGAAAAAACTTCATGAGCCCCAAATCGATCATTTCAAATTCACTTTCCATGACTGTACTAAATTCTTTTATTCCAAAATCACCAGTAAATATTAAATCATCTACATACAGGGAGACAATTAACATGTTACCTTGCTCATTCACTTTGGTGTACGTCATTGGTTCACTTTCACTTCTATGAAAACCATTCTCGGTGAGATATGAATCAATGCGACTGTACCAAGCTCTCAAAGCTTGCTTCAAACAATAGAGCGCCTTTTTCATCCTGTTAACTTGTGCTCTTTTCCTGGAAATTCATACCCTTGTTGTTGTTCCACATATACTTCTTCATCCAGATAGCCATTCAAAAATGTTGATTTAACATCCATTTGATAAGCAGTCCATTTGTTTTGTGCAGTGATGGAAAAAACTATTCTGATTGTATCCATGCATGCAATTGGTGCAAATGTTTCATTGAAATCAATTCTGGGATGTTCTGTGAACCCTCTATCTACCATCCATACCTTGTTCTTCTGCACATTCCCATCAACATCTTGCTTGGTCTTGTAAATCCATTTAACGTTGACTACATCTTTATCTTTTGGTACATCTTCCAGCTCCCATGTTTGGTTTTTATACGTGCATTCTATTTCTTCATCCATGGCTTGTGCCCATACTTCCTTCTTCAATCGCTTCCTCAAATGTTAATGGATCATCTATTTGAGAAAAAAATGCAAAGAGAGAGAATGAATTTGGTGTATCAACTTCATATAGTTCATGCAGACTTCTTATTTTTACTGAATATGTTGATGTCGAACTCCTTGATGGAGTCCATTGTCCTCTTGGTGTGCTTGACGACGTAGCTTGAGCCGCAACTTGTGTTGATGTTCCTTGTGTTGAACCATGTCACAGTGTCATGGGAATCGATGGTGATGCAACCGGTTGACTTAGATGTGGTGTTTGAACCCCTTCCTCTGGCATGCCATCATGCTCGACATTTGACACAATCTTGACATTTTTCTCAACGGTCCCATCCCATGATTCATTCTCGACGAATTGAACGTCTCTACTAATGACTACTTTCCTTGTGATAGGGTCATACAACTTGTATGCTTTTCTGTCTTTAGAATAGCCAACAAAAATACATGTTGGTCCCTTCTTGTCTAATATCTTTCTCAGCTTATCTCACACATGAGCATATGCAAGACAACCAAAATTTTTTAAATGAGAAACACTATGATTTATACATGTCCATGCTTCTTGAGGAACTTTGTTCTTGTTGGACATCAGTTCATAATGTATACAACAGTTGCGACTGATTCAACATAATATTCATTTGGAAAATGCTTGGTCGCCATCATGCTGCGTGCCATTTCCATAATGGTTCTGTTCTTTCTCTCTGGGACACTATCCTGCTAAGGTGTATATGACACAGTGAATTGCTTCTGTATGCCATGGGTTTTGCAAAAATTTACAAATCCATTTGAATCATATTCACCGCCTTTGTTCGTCCTTAGTATTTTGATGCCATGACCACTCTGGTTCTCCACAATTGCCTTGAACTGCTAAAAACAACTAAATGCATCAAATTTAGTTTTCAGAAAATATACCCATTTTTTTCTTGAGTAGTCATCAATAAAAGTAAGAATATAATTGCATCCACCAATGGATGTTGTCTCCATTGGATGATAGATACTAGAGTGCATGATTTCAAGTGGAGTGTGTGCTCTGTATGACTTTCCAACTAGAAAAGTTTATCTATGTTGCTTGCCAAAAATGTAGCCTTCACAAACACTGTCTGGTTTGTCAATCATTGGAAATCCTTTCACCATATTTTTTGGGTGCAATAGCTTCATCCCACCAAAATTCAGATGTCCAAATCTGAAATGCCATAGCAAGGAATCGTTTTGAATTTCTGTTTGAAATGCAACCTATAAATCAGTGTTGTCATTTTCTTTCTTGTCGCAGTGCATGACTTCTTCTTTTCTTTCTGCCTTGAATGCATCTCTAGTATTGTCTGGAACTATCCTTAATGGAAACAATTGATTGCTTGTCATTGGAACTTTTTCTATCAGCTGATTTCTTGGATGTATGTCTTTAATCACACAGTGATTATCCTCCATATAGACTTTGTAACATTTATGTATCAGTTGTCCAATACTCAACAAATTATGTTTCAGGCCTTGTACATGATAAACATCAGGCATATACTTATGCTCCCCATGTTTGGTTAGAATACTAACAGTACATTTTCCCAAAACAGTGAGTTGGACATTATTTCCAAGTGTAGCATAAGTTTGAACTAAATTATTTAGACTCAAATAAATTTAAATTACCAGTCATATGATTGCTACAGCCTGAATCTAAATACCATATGTCACACAGACTTTCTTGGATGGTATTGCATTTGATTAGGGACGTGCATTGCATCAACATTGCGCTCGATGAAGTGATGGTGTTTATTGATCGGTTCTGGGTTTGCTTTCCTTGGTCATATTTCTTCTTCTTGCATTCATATGAATAATGACCAAATTGCTTACAGTAATGACATTGAATTTTTTATTTATCAAATTTTTGACCACTTGGCTGAATTGGGTTCTGATTGTGTCCTCTATCGGCGACATCCCCGGGACTACTGTTGTGTCCTCCTCTTGAGAAGTTTCTTCCTCTTCCTCTAGAATTATTTCTTCCCCTGCCTCTACCACGGCTTATAGATGAATTTGTTGCAAATGCACCTTCCAATGATGTGTTTGTTCCATTGAGTCTGTGTTCATGATTGATGAGTGAAGCTTGTGGCTCATCAATAGTGAACACTATCATGTCTTTGTGTTTTTCCAAGGTCACAACCAAGGATTCAAATCTTGGGAGAAGACTTCTGAGAATCTTTTCAACCACCCTTTGGTCTGTTATAGTTTCTCCATGAGATTTCAGTTGATTTATCAAACCAACAACTCTGGTGTAGAACGAGTCCACTGACTTTGATTCTTTCATGGAGAGAGATTCAAAATATTTTCTAAGAATCTACAACTTGGAAGTACTTACCTTATCCAAACCCTGGATGGGTTGTCCCCAATGTGTCCCACGCTTGCTTTGCGATATTTGTTGCTGCTACTCTTTGGAGTATTCTTTCATGCATGGATTGGTGTATGTAGAACATAGCTTTTCCATTTTTCTTCCTCTGTTCCCTCTAGGCATCTTTCTCTACTTGTGAGAGATTATTATATGCTCCTTGATGTGTTGGTTGTGCATAACCATTCTGAACAATATCCCAAACATCTTGACCTAAAGCTTTCATTGTTAGAGACCAATATTCATTGTAGAATCCATTTCTAATTTTTAACTTTCCTTGGAAAATTACTTTTTCCTGTTTCTTTCCTAAAATTGCTCTCATGCAGATAACTATCGCAATTAACTTGAGTTACAGCACACTACAACCCTTTTGTTTTCCCTTTTAACTTTTGTGGCTGGGTTAGTTGAGATTAAGTGCAACACAACTATTGCAAGTCACTCACAATATTATCTAACTCAATATTAAATAAGATTTGTGTGGAACCCTTGTGTGCATACAAACTAAAACTTTAGGCAGTGAAATAAATATGGATTTTTGTGTCTTTCACTTACAGTAAATGAAAACAACAACATTCACAGTAAATGAAAACAGCATTCACTGAGATGAGGTAAATGTGGAGAAGATATGCAACTAACTCAAACATTCAATAAACCATAAGCTATGGATTTATATTTCATGTGATGACATAACAAATAACTTACAACCCTAAATACAAACTTGGAATTTACCACTATGTTTCACCTGTTACAGAGCTTCAGCTCTCAACACTTACAAAACACAGAAGTTTGAGCTTCAAACTCTTTAGAGAGTTTTTCTTCTTCTCTGCACTTCTCTTCCTTTCTCTCTTTGTCTTCTCTATCTCTCTGTATATTAGAGATTTAAATTCTTCTTCATATAGGAAAATTCTATGGACTAAAAATGTTTTTCTTAAGCTATCCACTTAACATTAAATATTGTAATTACTATCTACTTAAAAACTTGGCTCGAGCAATTTAATTCAAGTGGATTAATATATACCAGAGACTCACAATTTCTAACCTCCTTCATACTTTAACAATGTCAGATGATTTGCTATTTGCTATTAGGATCAACCAGTAATTAATATTTCCAACAATCTAGAGGGTTTTCTTTCAAAGGCTTGCCAAAAGTAAACTTTTAAAAGAGAAGATCTTATAAATTGTCTATCCATAAAAAACGTAACTCATCTGTATTGATCCTAAATACAATCTACAGACAAATAAAACAAATAGATCCTGAACACAATCTCAAAACAAATAGCACATCACACTGACAAAGAATGTTGCATGAAATTTATAAGAGCTTATACCTATTATTTTTTCTTCCATATTTTTCAACTCATTAGCCTAAACAAATTTGTAAATACGTTCCTTAAACTCTAACAAAGTTCACTAACACAATTCACTTCTAGAAATCTCTTACTATTATAACTAACTTTAAAAATATTCATTCTCACATTTGTAAACTCTAATTACTTTCTTTTCTACTCCAAAATCTTGCACTGTTTTTTTAGACCCCTATGTAAAACAAATAACAGATCACATTGGCAAAGAATTTTCTTCCATATTTCTCAGCTGATTAGTAAATATGTTCCTTAAACTCTAACACACCCCACTAACACAATTCACTTCTAGAAATATTTTACTATTATAACTAACTTTAAAAATATTCATTCTTACATTTGTAAACTTTAATTACTTTCTTTTCTACTCCAAAATATTCCAATGTTTTTGTTGAACATTACTGAAAAGACCCCTATGTAGATCAATAGCCTCAAAACAAATAGCAGATCACATTGACAAAAAATGTTGCATGAAATATATACCTATTATTTTTTCTTCCATATTTCTCAACTTGTTAGCCTAAACAAATTTGTAAATACTTTCCTTGAACTCTAACACAGTTCACTAACACAATTCACTCCTAGAAATCTTTTACTATTATAACTAACTTTAAAAATATTCATTCTCACATTTGTAAACTTTAGTTACTTTCTTTTCTAGTTCAAAATCTTCCATTGTTTTTGCTGAACATTACTGAAAAGACCCTTATGTATATCAAGTCTCAAAACAAACAGCAGATCACATTGACAAAGAATGTGATCTGCTATGATATGCAGACAAACAAAACAAATAGCAGATCACTTTGACAAAGAATGTTGCATGAAATTTACAACAGGTTATATTTTTTTTGTTTTTTTCAAATTTCTCAACTCGTTAGCCTAAAGAAATTTGTAAATATGTTCATTGAACTTTAACACAGTTCACTGACACAATTCACTTCTAGAAATCTTTTACTATTATAACTAACTTTAAAAATATTCATTCTCACATGTCACATTCTTAACCTTTAATTACTTTCTTTTCTACTCCAAAATCTTCCAAAATGTTCCACTGTTTTTGTTGAACATTACTGAAAAAACCCCAAAGTATATCAATAGTCTAAACCCCATCCAAAATCTGGACATTAGTGAAAAGCCCCCTATGTATACCAGTAGTCTCAACCCTGGTTCTCTTAAGCAATTAAATAAAACACTTACAAGAATACACCAAAGCATACCAGTAGTCTCAACCCGAGTTCTCTTAAGCAATTAGATAAAACACTTACAAGAATACACCAAAGCAAAAGGGCATATGGATTTCACAGTAACAAAATATGATTGACTAAAACACAGAATCAAATTGGAGGAATGAATCATCACAACCTGCAGCATATCATGTTTAAATTCTTAAAACGTGAAGACTTGTCTAGTACATCAGCATATGCTCAGGATATCATGTTTAGATTCTTAAAACCTGAAGACTTGTCTAGTACATCAGCATATGCTCATTTTCTTTATTAATAGTGCTAACAGATATCAAATATCAAAGCATGAAAAATGATATAGAGTGAAATGGCACATTATGATTGAAATTTGACATGAGCAAGAAAGCCTGAGATTGCATACAATACTTGAAATGTGCTTTTTGCCTGGATACACATCATCCCATTTGAAATGGTGAGCTGAGACTGTATACAGAGCTAGAGATGTGCTATGCTAATGAATGTTATCAAAAGTCTCAAGCTTTTCCAGCTCAAGCAACTGCTCTTCAATAGTAATATGTAATCGAATCCTAAGTTTTGACAGCAAACGTTCTGCATTCCAGGTTAATGTTTCTCCACGACTTCTAAAGACCCGTAACATAGAGCGATATGCCTCTACTTCTAGCCGATGCGTCATCTCATCTGCTAATTGCTCAGGGTTAGAGCTATATTCAGTAGCATGGCCAGTCTTGCCTTTCTGTTCGAGGGATGAATGGACAATATCAGTGCAATTTCCAACAACAGAAGGAAGATGCTCTATATTGTCAATGTTCATTCTTGAATCCCTAGACAGAAGGCCCTTGGCTACAGGAAACTTTGCACTAAACCGCTTCGGCCTTATTGCCTACAAAAGATGTTCAATAAGAAGCAATCAACATCTTACTAAACAATCTTGAAATTAACAGGGAAAATAGATGCTTTCAGAATTTCAAGCAAAGAATGAGATAATAGAAATTTACTCGGAAAGGAAAGGGTCTTACAGCTATGGACGATCGGGATCGCACATACCATCTTTCATTCTTCCAGTCCTGCCTTACCCGCAAATTAGACTGGTGGAATACATTATCTGATTTAGATTCCGGAAATTGCACATAGTATTGTTGAGCAGGTAAAACCCGCATCACAATACCTCGCCACCATGCGTCATTTTCATTTGCCTCAACTGAGTCACCAATCACCCAATTTCTAACATTGGTGGGAGGAGGGCGTGGCCGTATTAGACTATATTCAGTTTTCTCAACCAGAGGTTTATCGCCATCCTCATTCTTAGTTATAAAGTTTTCGTACATTACCTCACAGTAGTCCTCCTTACAAGATTGTATGATAACTTCGAACCAGGCCCCTTCGTAACCAGGCTCAAGGCTGGTCAACTCTACTCTCATACCAACCTCGTATTTCATCCTCACAGCTCCGATACCACCCTGCAAAAGGACTTTCCAGTAAACAATGACCATGAATATCGGCAAAAACTAACTTAAAAAGAAGCAATAGGCATCAAAATCCGGCTCTCGCAAAAATACCCAAGACAGCAAAGCAAGCTAATATTTATGCAATGAAGAATCCCAGCTAGGTATGAACAGTGGTCGGGAATTGCACTGTAACATAGGAATTCTTGAACAGAAGATATCTTGAATACTACCCAAATGCCTACTAGCAATTAAATGAAATGGACGCAGAAATACCTTAACCAGATCTGTCTACCTGTCCTTCTCTGCTTGGCGCAAAGAGAGCTCAATCCCAGCGAGCTATGAACCAGTGGATCGCACTGCAGCCCAGGAATTCTTCAATCTACCC
>LPNX010519302.1:7041-33745 GCA_001517045.1 Pseudotsuga menziesii
TTTTTTTTTTCATAAGATTTATTTAGAGATAGGTACTAAGTAGTTTTGTGGTTAATTTCTCTTAGTACTATTTTTTTCAAAAGGTTTATTTAAAAGATAAGTACTAAGTAGTTTTGTGGCTAATTTCTTTAAATGTCTAAATCATATATTACAAACTAAAAATATATAAAAAGAGGGCTATATCCATTGTTAATTGTTTATTAATGTTTTTATGAAATTCTAAAATAAAAAAATAAATTAACTTGGTATTATTTTTTTTTAAAGGTTTATTTAGAGATATGTACTAAGTAGTTTTGGTGCTAATTACTTTTAAATGTCTAAATCATATTACAAACTAAGTTAGTTTATTATTAGTTTTGCTACTAATTTCTTTTAAATGTCTAAATCCTATTATAAAGTAAGTTAACTTATTATTATTTTTTTCAAACTTCTCTTAAGAGGCAGGTACTAAGCAACTTTCTTGCTTATTCCACTTGTTTTAATTATATTTTTAATTGATTACGCAAACACCATAAATAATATCGTTTTAAACTAGTGGTAAGATAGTATTTATATTTATTTTATTATTTTGACTTTTGATTTTGAAATTTTGATTACGCAAATACTAGCATAACAACATAAATAAACTAGTCGTGTATATTTATTTATTATTAAATTTAATACAATATTTATATATATAATACATGTAAAGAAGGTATTTTCTTTCAATAAAGCTAAACTAAATGATGCCAGTTTATATATATATTTAATTTTATGTAAGTTTATATATATAGTTTTTATTAATAAAGACGAATTTATGATATAAAAATTTTGTATAATAATTATTTATTAGTTATAAGAAGTTCATTCTACAACTTAGTAAAGGAGAGATGTGTAACTTTTTCTGTATTCATTATAAAGCTAAAACATATCTTTTATAAAAATAATAAAATATTATTAAAAATAACATATCTACTCAAATTAAAGTTAAATTATTTAGAAAAATATGTAGAGAGATAAAACCATACAATTAAAAAAAACTAAACCTCTAAACATTACATTACATACTTTCTCAATATTTCTACTTTAAAAAGAGGTTTGTATCTAAAAAGATTGGTTTAGTTCAATATTGATAATGATGTTGATTAATGTATATTGAAACCAATTTGTTTTATTGGACTTTAAGAGAAAATTAAAGATTTTTTTGATTGCTATTAAATTTTATTAATATGTTAACAAAACTTAGAAAGAAGCATTCCTAGGTGACCATAGTTTTGACAGGTTAGAAGGATAGAGAAGTTTCTATTACACTAAAGATTATGAATCTGTGATTTAATGTGGGTGTATGCAAGGTACTCTAAGAGAGTCATTTTCATGCTCAACCCTCATAGTCTCGTAAAGATGATGACAAATCTTGTCCATCCATAATCTTTTAGAAATTGTCCAATGCCATGTTTCACTATGAAGCTCATAAAAATTTGTTATTATCTTTACTATATTAATTGTTTGTTATTATCTTTATTATATTAATTGTTTTCTTCAAACTATGTAAACTGACAGTTATCACATTATCACATAAACCGGCAATTATCACATAATCATATTATCCAATTAAAACTAACATATTCTGAAACATTGTTACTACAAAATTATTGGTATTGCATAAATATAAACAGCTTAGTCTAAAGTAATGTTAAAGCTAGATTTACCATTACTTCATCTTGCAATGTTTAACATAAATAGACCCCTCCACTTTCCTAAGCTGAAATTTTATTTTTATTAAAATAAAAATAAAAACAATAATTAACCTCGATATTTTATTTTTATTAAAATAAAAATAAAAAACTGACCTTGATATGATTCCAAATACGTGTACCAAGTGTTTGATTGGCTAAAGAAGTCCATACAAAAAATGTTTGACATATTTTCACGTTAAGACTTGAGGTAAAAAGATTGGAAATTAATCGATTTACATACACATACAAATAAAAATTATGGCCAATCGATTATTGAAGTTCATGTAGCCCGAAAGACAATAAAAGGATTAATGAGGTAATTCGTAGGTGATAATGATGGAATGTAACAATTTCAATATCTATATAGAGGAGGTGGGAGCTATGTGGTTCTATTTATAAAATAGATGGCATGGTACTGTAGGGATTCAAGTGTTTCATAAAAAAAATATTTGATAAAAATATAATTTTATTCAATATTTGCTAAAGATAAAAATTGTTTTTATTATAGTTGACATATTTAATGTGCTAAAGATATGATTCTTTTATTATATGCTGAATGTAGATTTGTTTGTTTTGTGAACAAGTTGGAAAATAGAGGTAGGGCCCTCGTATTTTAGGGACATTGCATAAGTGGCTGGGTTAAAGACCTTATATTTATTATCTTGAACTCTGTCTTATCTGACAACTCCGATCATTTCCGACAATTCTAACTTTTACGATTGTGGACACATTTTACTATATATATATATATATATATATATTTTACTATGAAACATTTATTTTAGTTAAAGATTTGATGCCTTCATTACATGTTGAATGTAGATTTGTTTGTTATGTGAACAAGTTGGAAAATAGATGACTAATTTCTATTTTGGAGACAATTTATTATGAATTATAGATTAATTTTTTATCATAAATTATTAGTTGTTCAAAAACAATATTTGATGCTAATATTTTTAAGTATTTTGTTTGGTTATTTATTTGGTCTTATCTAATACTTTTTTTAATTGTTTGTTTACAATCTCTATCTTTAGTTCTAATTTTTGCTAACAATGATTCACAAGAAACTTCTAATATAAGAATGGAGAATCATATCAAGATGATGAGGGTGTTGGAAATTCTATTAAGAAACATAATTTGATTATCTTCAAGACTTTTTGTTTTGTGTCTGGGATATGACTCTTGGACTGGATCTAAAGATCATTGCAAGTTGCCAGTGCATATGGTTAATCACCTTATCGACTATGGTATCACATTTATACACCAAATCAGTGATCTACAGGCATCCTCAAATTATCAACAAGTCTAGCTATCTTCTCATAACTTGGGTTTTATGAATGAGAACAAGATTATTTGGGATAGATATACAAAATCTCTGGAAGACTGCCACATACATTTATCATATGAGAAGGATAGCATTCTATGGACAAAGAACCCAGGAGGGGGCACATACAAGCTAAAATATGGTTATCTTATAATGTGGGAAGAAGAAGACCATCCCCCACAAAATGGTGGATTAGACATATGTGGGGTTTCAACTACCCACTAAAGGCAAAATTGTTTATGTGGCTATCATTAACAAGTAATATTATGGTATGGGATCATCTGGTGAAATTATACGTATGGTCCAGGTTGGATGGTGAAAAAATCAGCCACTTGTTCATTTATTGTCCATACATGAAGGAAATGCAGCGATATGCTTGTGATTACACTCATACCCATTTATTGTGGGAGGGGCATGACCTTAATGATGCTTTTCTGAAATGGATACAAAATCCAATTTTCCAGAATTTCAAAGCCTTGCCTGCTCCATTGATGTCGGGAACATGGCTTTCCTGGAATAATTCCATCTTCCAAGATACCATCATACCTCCTCATGTATATGCAACCAAGAGTTTGGCTATCATGAATACTCTTCACATAACCCTAAGAAGAAACATAAGAGGGTGCTTTTGCACAGGAATAAATAGATAAGACTATACCATGGTCCTACTTTGATGGAGTTCTTGCTGGACAACCAAGCTTGGGGGGTGCAGGAGGCGTGATTTATCTATCTGACCATCACTGGTTCAAATTTGCAGCTAATTTGGGATACAAAACAAAAAACTTGGTGGAGCTTACTGCCATCCACATGACTATGAGGCTTGCTCTTCATTTGAAGATTCTGAATATCCGGGTATTTGGGGATTCGCAGCTTATGGTTGAGTGGTTAAATAAATATATCTTGCCCAAAAACATATTCTTAAGACCAATCATCGATGATAACAGAAGAATTATGCAACTCTTTAAAAATATCTCTATAAAACACATTTTTCGAGAACAAAACACGTAGGCAGATTTCTTATCTAAGAAAGGATTGCAACTAGATGGTGACAAAGCACTTCCATGGATGGTATATAAAGATGCGATAAAGGAATTGAATCATGTACATTTAAAGGAAAACAGCTGCCTAAAAGGAAAACATTTAAGAAGAAGTCAATTTTTTTTAATTTTGTCCAGCGGAAGTAATTATGTGCACTATGATATGAACTTGAGACTAATCCGATTTATAGATAAGGCATATGGATAGTTTTTTATAAAAATAATTTCCTAAAAACGATGATGGTAGATGTATGAATTCTATAGCCTATAAACAATATGGTTCATAATTTTATCTCAATAAAATAATGGATTGTGATTTATTTTTTTCCAAAAAAAACATAATTTAAATTTGGATGATCAAGCTAAAAGTGATACACAAAAAGAAAGTAATTTTATATAATTAGACTAATGTTCTTTTAAGATTATAAACATATTCAAATTACTATAAATTGGAAATGTATATCTTTAATTTTGAATGTGTTGCGGAAATATAAATGAGGAGCCTTTATAATCTTATCTATAAAGGAAAAAGAAAATTTGATACTTCCAGGCCATAAGATTTAAACAATCAAATAATCCAATTTAGCATGGATGTTAGAGTAGGAACTAGTAGCTCTAGTGTAGTTGTTTAGGAGTATCAGTAAAAAACATAATGATTCTTTTGTAATTAGTCCTTTTGAAATATATAGAAAATGTATTACTTAATATGTGTGTAATTCACTTAATGGTGATGATGGTTAACGTCCTCCCAAATGTGTTGTTGATAACATAATTAGAATATTTTTCTATTTAGTTAACAAGCTTCCCAAAAGGAAAAGGAAGTATCTGAAAGTTTTAACCATGACAATTAATTTAAATACAAGTCAAATAAACATTATATCATGACAAAATGCATTAACTATTTTTTGGAGTTATGTCTTAGCAAATTACAAGTTGGAATTTGGTCAACCAAATGTAAAAGTGGAAGTGATGGGAGGGCTTTATTTAGGTTTTTGGGGATGAAATAATAAAAAAAAGTTGAAAAGTAAATCATTTTTTTTAAATGTTCAAAAAACCATGAAGTAGATCCATCAACATTTCTGGTGAAAAACAATGAAGTTAAATACATCAAAAATTTGAAAACATTGTGGGATAAATGTGGAGATGATTTTTTCGGTCACAACATAGCAATGGTTGATTTTGAGGGTGATGAAGTAAAAGGGAAGTCATATGAAAATTGCATCACAATGTATTCTTTAAAGATGAAAACAATTTTATATATGGACTCTGGTAGTGTCTCATTAAATAAATCCAAAATATGATATCAGAGGTTTCCTCTCTTAAGATCCTTCTGGGTGAATCTATGAAGATGGTTAACAACTTTTGGCCAAAAATGAGGGTGAAAATTCAATTTTTTTACTTATTTGTTAAGTCAAAACCCTCAAAACTCATATATGCCTTATGAATTCTAACATGCAACAAAACAAAATCAAATTGTGGAAAATTATGTTGTATTTCCACCTATAATTAAAAATTATTATTATTATTATTATTGAATATGTCAAAATTGCATTTAATGATAGGTTTGTTCTTGTAAATTTCAAGAAAAGATAACAGGTGGCTTGTGTGCACATAAAATAGTTTAGTGATAAATGCATAATTTTTGTAAAAAATATATATGAACATAATCTACACATAATGCATTGGGGCGTACATATTTCTTTTAATTTATGTTGGAATATTTTTTATTAATTTTCAAAACTAACCATTGAAGATTTTAATCGCATTTCACACACGTGTGTGCACGTAACCTTTTTTTTAACTAGTTAAAAAAATTTAAAATAAAAAAATGCCCTTTTGGAGAGGGTGCGTTGGTCTGGGGCATATGTATTTTTTGAAATTTTTTGGTTGTATACTTTTTATGTTGTTGGTTTTTGTTTGCACTAATTCGAAGTTGTGGACATGGTTTTGTAAGTGTATGTTTGAAAAAAAAAATATCATATGAACTCAAAAAATTGTAAATTAAATGCCAATCGATAGACTATTCATTGATGAATCGATCGGTATGAAGTCCTCCTCCGAAGGTGCATCCCACAACAAGGTTTAGGCAGGTGGAAAAGAGGCCAGTAAAATTCAATTTACAGAAAAAAGGGCTAAAAGATTGTAAACCATTGATCAAGGTTTTGAGTGCATTTTTAAATAGATTGATTAAGGTTTAGAGCACGTTTTTCAATAGATCGATCGAGGGTTTAACTGTGGTTAAATTAAAAGTTGAATTGAGGGTTTTCTTAACCCTCGATTAAGCTTTTTTAAATAGCTCGATTAAGCTATTTTCATTAGTAAAATTAAATAAAAGTTCGTGGAAAGACTATAGAAAGTAAAAAGTAGCTCTTAACCCTTGATAAGGTTTGTTTAAATAGCTCGATCAAGCCCTTGGTTAAGCTCTTGATCGAAAGCTTAAAAAAATATTGATCAAACTCATTTTTTCCATACCCGCGCCCTTTGCTTGCCAAAAAGTGTTACCCATATTCATGGAAACACCCTTTCTTATTTGAAAAAAAATGTATAATACACTTCAAAACATCATATATTTATCAAAAAATAAATAAATAACTTCAAACACTTCACTTTAATTGCATATTCATGTTGAATAACTTCTTTAATTTAATGACTAAATATATCTCATTGTAGTTAAATTTATACCTACGTTGATATGTTTTTTCTATTAACTCGGTTTCCCCAACACTATTATAGATTACTTGTTCACTTCTTCTATATAGAAAGACACCATGTTTTTGCTTATTCTATTTATATTTAAATTGTGTGTGTTCTAACATAAGCGAGCTAGTTATGGTTTTTCTATGCTATATGAATATCAACCTATAATAAATTATTGGTTTTGAGAGTAGAGAGATTGTTGATTGGAATTTAGGTGTTTATCGGGAAGAAAAAAAAACTACAAACAACCTGATTTTGTACATGATATTACCATTATTGTACATGAATGTTTAGCCCTAATATTATCAATGTTGCACGAGATCATTTTTGGCATTACTCTGTGGTTTGTATATTTAGATTGCACATAAATAAATAAAAAACTTCATTAGCATGTTTGAATGGTTGAAGGATGAACAATTCTTAATCATTTGGGGTCACCATCAATGTATACATACTTTAGACCATTTGTCAATGTATCCATATATTGGAGTACTGCATATTTACAAGAAACTATTGCATTTATCTAGTATGAAGATAGTTACAAGAAATCAAACATATTGTTTATAGATGAAGGCTAAAATCATTCGAAGGACAATAGCGAGAATAATTGTTTAAATTTACCATTAATTAGTTGGACACTATATGATTCATATGAAAGACACACAAATATAAAAACATTTTAATTTTAATTTTTGAATTATTTCGAATCTCGTCCAAACATGAGCCATTGGTTATGTTGGACATTGGGTTCAACGCTCCCCGTGAGTTTCGTGACATGGACTAATTGCCTCCCGAGATCCTAACTCTGGCAATAGTGGTGGAGATTAATACCTGCGGGTTTTGGTCTAATGACAATCATGTCCAACAAATGGTATCAGAGCAATAGGTCAAGGGTTAGAAACTCTCCCAGCTCGCATTGGGGGAAAGATTGTTGGGCATTGTGTTCAACGCTCCCTGTGAGTATCGTGACATGGACTAATCGCCTCCCAAGATCCTAACTCTGGTGATTGTGGCTTAGATTAATACCTACAGGTTTTTGTCTAACAGCAATCGTGAGTCGAACAGGTTAAAAGCATTTAAATTGAGAAGACAATAATAAGGTGAATTGTTTTGATGTTCATATAAAAGAGATAGAAAAACATTTTTTTGTAGTTTGACAATATTGTATATGTTTTAGTAATTGGTTATTGGAAAAAATATATGAATGGTATGTAAGCAATGATGTTTTTGAAAAATTGCATACCATATTTGTACTAGTTACTCATAAAAAAATAGCAATGTACAAATAGGAATATTAATCAAATTGTTGTTATATTTATTTGCTTGTAGATACAAGATATTTATTAAATAAACCATTGATTATAATTAATATGATGGAGCCATGTTATATGCAATTCATAAAAGATCATTATAAAACAACTTATGGCCAAAAAATGTAGACATTGATATGAGTACAAAGATTTATTTTATGCGCCTAGGGGTTAAAAGAATTATTTTTGACAAAAATGGATTTAAAAGTGAGAAAGTTAAGGACATACTAACATAAGATGATTGTGACACCATACCAAGAAAGGATTATATGTTGGTATTCAGAATCCATATGCTATTTCAAACCTTTAAATAAAGTTTGGGTGATATTTAAGAGTGTTTCTGATGTTAACAACACAATGAGTATAGACGATTTGAAAGAAAAAAACGTGCTTCCAATGATGAAGGAAATTATGCAATTATAAATTACTATAATTTTGGCAATATGAATGACACATACTTGTTAAATTGATTGTGGACTTGCTTGCTACACATGAATGGTGTTAGATATATTGTGAAAAAACATGAAACTAATTTGTTAAATAATGTAATTAAATATTTTTCTTAATATTTTTTTGTGTGACAATGTTTTTTAATGGTTAATAAGTTCTTTGAATCAGAAAAAACTTCGACTTGGATCTTTTCGGGTTATGAAGGGTTTTCCTAGTGCGATGGCGGTTTTTGGATTGCTTATGGACGAGATTATCAGCTTGAGTGGCTTCAGTTCTGCCTGATTGCTGGGTATTTGGTCCAGACATGTTGGGGACCCTCGACAACATGGGTATGATGGATTTCCTTGTCTAAACCAAGGTTTTTGGGCTTCATATGGATTTGGTGGCTTGGTGGTGGTGATTGTTTTGGTGGGTTTTCTATTTTTTAGGTGATTTCTCGTGAGTTTCTTGTGGTTTGGGGTTCCTATCAGTGGACTGATCCATTCTTACTGTCGTGATGGATGCGGGGGTTTTTTCGGATGTGAGGCTGGAGGAGCCTTTACCGGTTGGGTCCTGTGGGGGACCAGCTACTTTTATCCGAGCATCCGCTCATTCATCAGGGGAAGGGCTTATTTCTAATTTCTTGGGGGGTTAACCACATCCTCGGGTTACTTCTCCTCCAGGTTTTACTGACCTAGATGGGGTTTCGAGGGATCTGACATTCTTGGTATCCTCTAGGTTAGCTGGGAGGGTGATAGGGGATTTAGAGGATTTTGATGTTACTTTGGGTTCGAGGGTGGATGTACCTTTTGTGGTTTCTTCTGAACTTATTAGGGTTACAAACCCTTGTCTGGTGGCACCTACATTTACTCCATGGTCCTTCCCTTCATCGTTTTCTATGGGATATTTACTTGCGATGGGCTCTGTGCGTGATAGGAGGAGTAGCCCTGTGGTCGATTCGGTCTCGGTGGCAGTTTCCATTGCACAAGATGGCGTGCATGTATTCTCTCCTGGGGTAGCTGCGGAACATAGTACTGAGGTAGACTCGCCTCTTTCTTCAAAGTTTGATCGAGGCCAGCGGGGGGCGAAGAAAAAAAAATTACACTGTGTAAACCCTAGGGCACGACGTGACTCATCAATCTTCGGTGTGGATTTACAAATGGACGATGTGGTGGACTTTGTTGCCACTGTGGTGGTAGGGCAGGCTCATGGCCGTCATTTTTGCCATGATTATCTCAATATATTGGAAAAAGATCAGTGGGGGGACTTCCATCCTCGGCTTGAACTAACCAAGGTTCTGGAAAAGGGTTGGTTCTCATTTATTTTTGATACTAGTCTTATGGTTGATCAGGTACTGGACCTCCAGTGGAGTATGGATGGGGTTCCTTTGGTACTGAAACAATGGGATCCACTCTTTGATGCCAAGAAAGAAAAGGTGGCTCTAGAACCTTTATGGGTTTGACTTCCTGGCTTCCCCATGCATTTATGGACTCTTGCATGGTTTGCAGCTATTGGGAATTATCTGGGAGAGTTTGTTGTTGCTGATAACTCTTTTCAGGACACTGGGATCATGACTGTTGCTCACGTATTGGTCAAGATTGATATTAAACTGGGGCTATCGAAGGATATTAAAATCCAAACTCCGTCTGGAAATTTTACACAGATCCTAGATTATGAGGGGGTTCCCTTTTTCTACCACTGTTTCGAGGTGTACGGACATTTGTTGGCGTCTTTCCCTTAACCTTTTCGGGGAAGAGGACATTTTTTTGGTAGCAAGGCGAGGATGCCGTCGGTTATGCCCACTTTTACTTGTCATGGGGAGGTGTTTACAGGCCCTCCAACATGTGGGGTTATGCGGGAGATGGGGGCTACTGAGATTATTCTGTCTGTCACTATTCATATACTAGATGTTGTCGCTGGTACCTCTATTCCAGTCTTGCAGACATCGGACTCTGCTGCTGTTTCGGGAATGGAATGGGGTGGCTGATCGACTTTCCAAAGAAGCCACGCAGCTCCCGTTTGGTTGTTGGAAGATCTTAGAACAAGATCTGGTTTGCAGTTATTGCTATTTTCATAGTCCGTTCATTGAGGATCAAGCTATTGATATTTTGGATAGGGATTGACAGCAATACTGGGGGATATCTATATTTTGATATATGATATATATACATAATTTTATGAAGTGTGTTTTTGATAAAGTTTGTATACTTACGGGATGTTAAGGACGGGGTTTGACAACTACTTGGGTTTATCTATTTTTTGATATATGATATATGTTCGTACTTTTTTTAATATATTTTGATGAAGTTTGTAAAAACTTACTAGATGTAAAAAACCTGAACATGTTACTATGGTATAGTTTTTGTATTTTCTATCGACAATGTATGGGGTACTCATCTACCTTTTATACACATGCGAATGTAATTTTGTTCTTTATGAAATAAAATTACGATTAATTCTAAGGAAAAAAATGGTTAATAAATTCTTCAATTTTTTTATAATTTGGTTGTGTTTTATTAATTTAGTAGTAACTATAGATTATGCGCAACTAATTTAAAAGCTATGAATGTTATAGATTAAATTTGATTGAGCCCACAAGACATAGAATAGGCGGTGATTGGATGCACTGTTAAGACACTCCTTACATAAGGTCACCGGTTCAAAACTCCGTGGGTACGAGCCTATAAAAATAAATTGATTGAAAATTAATTGGGAAATTAAGGTTTGTAAAGTGCAAAATTTGATTTCAAATGTACCAATATTGGATTCTAAATGTGCCAATATTGGATTCCAAAAGTGCAAAATCATATTCTTAAAGTGACAACATCGGATTCCAAAAGTGCAAAAATAAATTATGAAAGCATTAATATTATCTTTAAAAATGTTAAATATGGTTTCAAAAGTGCTAATATCATATTCTAAGAGTGCAAAATCAACTTCCGAACAAAAAAAATCAAATATTGAATCCAATTTGCAATTTTGGAATCCAATATTGACACTTTTTGAGATAATTTTTTCACTTTAGAAACCACAATTTTTGGACATTAGAAAGACTAATTTTGGAATGCCTTCAAAGGGACTTAGACTGGAGTTAATCCAATTTAATGAAATTGGAGTTTTGGGTTTTACTTGAAAGATAGATATATAATGTAGTGAGAGTATGTGAGGAATAGATTTATAGTATAAAAATAAAAAATAAAAAGATGTTTATCACGGTTCTCATGTTGAACCTATCTAAGGAATATGATAGGGTGAGTTGGTTGTATCTAAGACTAATGCTAATCCATATTGGAATCAGTCTATAAATGATAGAATGGATAATGGGTTGGTTGTCATTAGTATCATTTGCAATGCTAATTAATGGTTCTAAATCCAATATGGAAATGAATGTGCATAAAAGGAATACAAGTAGGTATAACTCTAACGCTAGATTATTTAATATTTATATATTATATTAATTTATTTGATCATTGTATTATGAGGGAAGCAGAAAAAGATACTAGAAAGTTTGGACCTACGTTGTAGAGCAACTAGAATGGAAATTAATCAATATAAATCCACTATTTGTTTTAATGGTTTAGAAAACGAGTGAGAAAGGATACCAGCATAGATACTTCTTTTTTATGTATTTTATTTCAATAATTGGGTGAAGTACCTAGGGTTAATGATGAAACCAAGTGATTTTAGGTTCAAAACATGTAACTAGTTGGATGAAAAGAAGATTGAGAAAAGAGTTTCAAATTGGCATCATAAGTGGTTTTCATGAGGAGGGGGACTGACTCCAGTGAAGTCAGTACTTGAATATATTCATGTTTACTAGCACTTGTTAGCGAGCATTCCCGGATGTATGCTTAAAAAAGGGATGTAAAAACCGCATTCACTCTCAATGCTTCAACTTATTCTTGACTTAAACTTTAGTGCGTATCAAAGCACACACACTCCAATATGGCCTTGGTCTACAAGAGTTTCCTTATACGATTTAATTTGTAATTGAATCATTGCAACAAATAGGCTACCACAAGTACACTCGCACATTCAATCAGTCAATAAGCCAATTACGTTTCTTTTAATTGGCCAAATCGAGCCAAAAATCTTGCCAATGAGCCAATTCAACCTACAATCTAGTCTATGTGACTGTATATAGATGATCACAGGGATATTCTTACACATAATTGCTAAAAACATCAAGTCAAGTCACATTATTCCAAAAGAATTTTAAAATTGGAAACCTTGTAACATAAGGGATGTAATTCTAGTTATCAAGTGCTAGAAAATTTCTCTCGTCTTCCATTATAACAAATTCCAACAATCACAATACTAATGTATATACTCAACAAGGAATTAATTGTAGAGACAAACACTAATACTTGAATCATTCAACAAAGAATTCAAGCTAGGAGAAATAATGCCAAAATTGATGGGTCTGTGTTTGCACAGACAGTAGCAAGGTGCTTTACATCCCAATATGGGGGAGATGTTGTGACGTATGTAACGCAACACTACAAAAAATAAAAAGTAGTAAAAAAATAAATTCAAGTCGGCTCATAAAATAAACAAACTTAAACAAAATGAAAAGTACTTAAAAAATCCATGTCGGCTTATAATAATAATAAAAATTTAAAACCAACATAAATCCACCCAAACTTAGTAACTTACTTGTACAATTTTCTAAAAAGTAAAAAATAAAAAAAATTTGCACCTCGAGGAATTGGATCCCTCTCAGTGCTTGGTAGATCCGAATTTAAGATGGATATATGTTGGTTTATTAACAAGAATATTGAACTACTCAGAAAATGATGGATGTAATCAACAAAGTGGGTGGTTGTAACTTTGATTCGAACTTGAATATCAAGTTACTTTTTTCAATTGAAAAAAAAACCAAAGATTCCTGAACAAACACTACAACCCTTTCCAACACTTATGCTACATTGTCATGCTTAGAGTGTTTATTGAGTATTTATTTATGCAATATAGGACAAACTCAACTCAAATCCCTGGATGTATTTGTATCTTCTAATTTTAGATAAAATCTAAACAATAACATGATTTCTTCCTATTATATGTCTACTCATCTAATATAAATGCTTAAATAAGGAAATCAATTACATTACATGGCAATTTGGGAAAACAAACCCCTCTTCATAAGCAAACTATATCCTATAAATTTAAAAGATTCCATGAGAATGAGGAAACCAACTTCCTCTAGTAAATTTTAAGACATTCTATAGATCAACTACAAGTTTGACTTTGAAATATGCTCCTACATCACATAGCAAAACCAAAGGAAGATGATTGGCGGGGTTTGAACAATATACACTTTCTTAATCAAAACTTGTCAGGAAAATGATTATGGAGGCCTTTAAAACATGATGGTCTATGGAAAAAAATGATGATGCAAAAATACATCAACCTTTTCTCCTTTGAACATTGGATTAGGATTCCAGTGAAAATAGTAGTGGGAGCCTCTACTTTATAGAAGACCCTAGTCAATGTTTCATGCTATTTGGAAAGTAGTAGGTATGGATATTTGGAAACGGCATGGGCATCCTGTTGAGCTTCATTCTGGATAAATTGTTTGACGTGAGCCATATGATGGCACACATGCGTATAGTGACCGTAGGTGTTACATGGGGAACATAGATGATTGGTCCACAACTATGGGTTCTTTCCCGGTCTGTCAGGATGTTGGGGGTTCTGTGTCGGTAGATTGACACCGTTGTTGTTGGGGGGGTTAGGTTGTTGGCCGCCTCCTTGCAACTGATTGTTCCCTCGGTTTTTTCCTCGGTTTTTCTTACCCTTCCCTTGTTGGTTATTAGGGGCGGGTGGGTTAGGAAGGTTCTGCTAAGAGAAAACATGCCCTATGGAAACCAGAGGGTACAAGGCTGGAGACGGATTGTGTTGCGTTGGTGGCGCATAATAGACTGGAGGAGATGGGGGAGCTACAAATCAGATCGTTGGGCCCAAATATGACTGTGTCGGCCAAGTTGGCGCATGGGCGTGCTGATTTGATGTGGGATGTGCATAGGCGGAGGAGGCTCCGGACTGAGCCATCATCCGTGAGTAGTCGGGGATATGGTTTGGTTGTGAAAAATTATGGGTGTTTCCTAGGTGTGGTGGCATCATAGGGCGTGTTGCATAGTACTGAGGGTGCTATGAGATAGAGTCGATGAAACCATCCGCAGCATGGGATGCCCCGACGTATCGCGGCGAGAGGTGCCGGCACGAGGAGCATCTGGTATGATGGTATATAAATATGCACACTGGGCATAGATTAAATCAAACTATTGGGCCTTTCATATGGCCTCCTCCTCAGTTTGGGGCCACTCAGAGGCGACGTCCTTGGCTATGGGTGGGAGCAAGGTTCTTAGAAACCAGTCAAGGACGATCCTATCATCTAGTTGGATCTTGCACAGGCTACATTGCCGTCACCACTCATGGATGTGGTCGGTGATGTGCGTAGCTGTATTTTGATGGCATGATAGAAGGATCTCCACTCCCTCATCCTATCGAATAGGTAGTTGAAAGTACTGGAGGAACATGGAGGTAAGTGAGAAGAAGTCGGGGTAAGAGGCAGGTGGTAACTCGATGTACCATTTCGCAGCAACACCTGTCAGTGTGCGTTGTAAATAGCCGTAGTCTGACGGAGTCATCCACAATGTTGTTTGATAGACACCATAAATGGAACAACGCGATATAGTTTTGGGGGTCCTCACTCGCCTTTCCCTCAAACTTTGGGATGTCTGAAGGAAGTTTGGTCAGCATGGGAGGCCAATGAGGTTGATGACTGATGGGGTCATTCGTTAACCTAGCCAAATCTGATAAGTTAAGATGAGACATAAATGGTAGGTTAGACCCAAGGTTGGCTCGGGATGGGTCGGCAATGGCATCGGAGTTTGCACGAGTATGCATGACTCGAGGTATATGAGGTTGAATTCCCATAGCAGGGATAGTCGGAATGGTCGTGGAATGACCACTGTCCCCAGGTATATAAGGTGCTATTGTAGGAATTGTGGTAGATAGTGTGGGGCCGCTACTAGTGGGCAGCATGCACAGTGGTGCTAGGACCACTGGCAAGTATACAAGTAAGAATGGGTGGCAAGGACATGGGTCCTCCATCGACTATCCCTCCATGGAAGGGATCAGAAAGCACACCAACCATGGGGCTAGACGGGCTAGTAAACAAATTACGCTCAGATTGGTAGGAATCTGAATCGAAATAAGAGGCAATGTGTCCTTCTGAAGGTAAGGAGGGTTGTCGGAGAGGGCCTCGATAGTGGTGGTCTAAAGAGCGGAACTAAGGGGAGTTCCCCCTAAGTCGAGAGGAATATCGTGGTGAAGCAATGGTGGCTTATTGTAGTAACTTGGAAATGAATTTTGGACCCCATTTTAAATCGGCTTCCTATTGGCTCAAAAGGAGTCCCTCGGCCACCAAGACTTCCTGAAGACAGCGCTTTGGTATTCCTCACAGGTGGGTATCTAATTAATCCAGTGGGGGTCGTTTCTCGTTTCGCTTGGCATGTCCTCTTGTTGGCCAGCTACTTTGGGGTTCATGTGGTACTCCTCACAATGCGTTTTATGGCAAATCCTAAGAACTTCCCACAAATGTTGTAGATGAGACTTATGTCCCAAACCGAATGTTATTAAGTAAATTTGATTACTTTTAAGGTTTCGCTCAGGGTCATGAACTGAGTTTGTTTAATTATTGGTGTGAGTATGTGTGCACTTGTGTATGAAACTTTTACTTTCAAATATGAAATAAAAAAATAACAATGGATTTCCTGCAAGAAACAAGCAAAGGGCACTAATGAAAAGCAAAGGGCAGGTCTAAAAGTGAAAAGCAGATTTGAACAAAGTGCAAGACATACAAGGGTCTGACAATAGGTGATTGACTGATATGTTTGCAAACCAGTAGTGTGACTACCGCAACTTCATATCCTTCAAATCAAAGAGGGACTGAGGGACTCTCAATAAAGTGGAAACAAGTCCACACATACATCCACAGGTCAAACCCCAAGTGCCCAATGCTCAACAAGGAGGACGCTAATGCCATGAGACCCCCAACGGTCTATCACTCCTCGTTATAGCCTCCAAAGTCATTTGTTTTTAATTGAAGAGAACAATATTAAAGTGGATGCCTATTACTAAATTTACTCAACCCGCCGTCGTATCTAAGAATACCCTAGAGGGTGATGACCAAGTAGAGGAGGAGGGTCCAAATAAGCGGGTTAATTTCCAACTTTTTAAAATGCAATACAGAATGTAAATTACAGAAATCAACTCAGAAACATACAGATCACATGTAACAAGTCGACAGCCATGTCTGGGTCGCTCAAATAGGAAAACAGAGACGACTGGGCTCAGAAACAGACAAGTCGCACTTAACTAGTGGTCAGCCGCGACTGGGGTGCTCAAACAGGTCAAACAGAGGCGATTGGGTCGCTCCAACTGCAAAAATAGACGGAACTTTTCCTTGGGAGGCAAGTCGTGCTTTATGGGTGTAAAGTCGTGACCTAGGTCATGCTTAACAAGCAAAAAATCGCGACTGGGTCGCAGGTTTTGGCCCAAAATATGCGACTTGGGCCGGAACTGGAAAAAATCAAAAAAGAAAGTCGACAAGGGTCGAGGGGGGAAGGCACTGGTGCCATATAGGTTCGGATCGGCCTTGTGAGGGTCCGATCAGTGACGGTTGTGAGTGAGAACAAAATAAACACCTACAAAACAAGGGATCTAAGAGGATCAACCTGGTATGGTCGCCAAAACTGTAGCAGGGTTTTCACCCTTGCTACATGCAAAAGAACCTCTCTTATGTCAGTGGGACAGAAGGGTAGAGTTCGTGAAGGAAAGCTATAGCAAAACAATATTAGTACAACTAAATCGATAAGTAAATATGACTAGACTAAATAAACAAAAAACATGACAAGTATACCTTCTTTTTTCTTGAAAATGGGCCACCGTGCCCAAACTTGGAAATGGACCGCCTCTCCACAAGATGGTTAGTACGGAGGATGCATCAACGTACCAGATGGGAGATGGTGGGGCTATGGAATGATTGGCAAAATGATCTGATTACTTTGAGAATAATGGTTTCTCACTGTACTCACGGAATAGAATAATGGAAGAAGGAATAAGTGAATCTTGTGATGGAGACCTCCACACTATTTTATAGGTTTTTTGTTTTTTTCTCTCTTTTAGGTTTTGGAACCCTATTTATGGTTTTAAGCCCTTTTGTGGGTTTTTAAGACATTTTTTGTCTCTTTAGCCCTTTTTTGGGTTTTTATCCCTTTTGTGAGATTTTTAGCCCTTTTTTGGGTTTTTATCCCTTTTGTGAGATTTTTAGCTCTTTTGTGAGCTTTTTTGGCCTTTTTTGAGAGAGACTGAAGGTAAACCATAGTTGTGAGGGTCAAAGGTAAGGAAAAATGCTATGAAAATGATGTATGTATGTGGCTTAGACCATGTAGAGCTAGGTGAGCAATTTTTTGCGTTAACAATATGTATCACTCTTCTACGAAGTAATACATTCATTGCTAGGTTCTTCACAACCCGTGTCAAATTGTCATAAAACTTTTCAAGACGCAGCACAACTGGCAACAACTATTGGTGCACGTATAGGAAATACAGTGTGAACGACCTTTGGAACGTCAAAATTATGAGAGGTAGGAACAATGTGTTCGAGATTTTTGCAATGAATATCTCAATGCCTGCAAAATGATACCTTTCATGCCCATACTGTTATCCCTAAAGTTGAACCTAGACTACGGGATTCAAGCTTAAGGAAATCTTTGTTTAAAAATGCATAAATAAAGGTAGGTATATAACAGATGGGTAAATACAGGTATGTATCACGATATCAAAGCATTAAAGTAAAGGCTGGTATGAATCAGAGTTGTAGGAAGATTCAAACAAACACTGTATAACATGAAAGCAATCACAAAGTTCAACACCCAGGTACTATGATCCTAAATCATGAAGTGAAACTGTCAATGTTTATAAAAATGAAAGATAACTGTCAACTCATAATAAGAATTATGTATTGAAATGTGAATGACCAAGTACATAAAAGATTTATCAAAGAGACAATTTATGCAATACAGAAACAAATCAACATCAAGTTTATTCAAATCTAGAACTTGTCATTGAAGCTGCAAAGAGTTCATGATATACAGATGTATTTACAAATGATCCAACATATCTCCCAAAACTTCCAACCCCACAGTCTTGCGTTCCCCTGAAAGGAAGAACTCTCTCTAGACCCCCCTTTTTTACATTTAAAATGATGATTTAAATAACAGAGTACCACGACCAAACCGTTGCTATATTTTGGAGTAAAAATTTAACAATTAACTAAAAATATAAACAATTTATGATCTGCTGCAAAAAATCTGGAATCATCCGAAATTGATTCCTTTTAATCTGGAACTGATTATTGATTGCTTGATCTTATGCCTGGAAATGTTCTGCCACCTATCCTTTTAAATGCTCTTTGCTGCTCGAAGATGTTAACTTATCCCTGATAATCTGGAAACGATAAGATCTATCCTCTGTTTTTGGTCTTTAGATGCCCGCCTCCAGGAATAATATTTGACCAATACTCTGCCACTTGTTCGCTGAACATGTTGTCCATCAATACCCCGAGCCAACAGGTCAAAAGCCTAAAATTAATAATTTCTGCCAAAAGTGAGAGTGTCACGCAGCAATACAATGAATGAGTTTGCTTCTTCCACAGCAATTTGCCATCGCCAGCATTCATCGTTTACATATCATCTGTAACAAGTGGTGATGCTTATTCCTCTCGCAGGGAATCAGAAAATGGCTCAAGAAGACTATTCACATCCTCCCCATCAATAGTAAACCCCCAACGATTTGGGGTTCGACCAGCAATATATGCACATGCTCTTTCATCAGTGTCTTTCAAGAAAACCTGTTGACTTTGTAGGTCTGTAGGAGAAACTTGGAATGTAACAGGAACTTCTTCAGCATCATTTTGGTCACTTTTCTGAGCTGTTACAGTGCCCAAGTAGTCGAGAACACAAGCTTCAATATCTTCCTCAGTGAAATCACCAACAATACTAACCTCCATATTATCAGTTACAAATTGCTTCATCACAGCATCTTTTACTACAGGTAAGGTTAGCCGCTGTATTGTTTGTGGTGAAGGCTCAACAAATCGCTCATCACCTTTCAGCATAGCATGCATGAGGCGATGGGCAGTTGCTCGCTCTAAGCTTTTAGATATAGCACGATAATGTGATAAGTAAAGTCGTCTTGCCCTCTCAAATGCATCTTCCAACCATACATTATGCTTAATTACCATATAAAGTAGCTGGAAAGCAGCACGCATTCCACCATCTCTCAGATGAAAATGGAACTCCATAGAAATAAATTCCTCAGTTGACTCTAGAGCACAGTTAATCAGGTACAATTCCACCTGTTCCCTTGAAAATCCACCAACTCTTCCACCTTCACTAAGAGTGCGAACCCCTACAACAACAGCACCCCTTGCATCACGAGTTTCTTTTGCTCTTCCCCCACCAACAACCAGCCTCATAACACCGCCTTTCGCTTTGTGTTAACAGAAATAACACTTTGTGTGATTGCCAGGATCTCGTATAGATCACACAGTGTATCAAGTTTCCAATCCTCCTTTTCAACATTCACATAAAACTGCTTGATACCCTTGAGCGTTAGCTCATCCCTCTTTACTAGAATCCTCACAGGCTTACTTCCTGGTAATCTCAAGAGCTTCAAGAGGCATTGTAGCAGAGAAAACACCCATCTGGATCTTCATGTGAAATAACGTGGGGAAAACAAATGCAAGTATTGTATTAATTGTACTTCCCACCAAGGAAATGAAAACAGCAAAACCTGGTACAGAGGAAGCCACGATAGCAAGCAAAACAACACTGCTCCCACGAAGAGAATAAATTACCAATTTTTTCATTAGCTGGGGCGAGAGACAGAGCTTCTGAAACCAACTTGTGGCCACGAGCTTGTCATTAAATATTTCATATACAGGGTGCATCATCACAGGAAATGTCACAGCCCTACCTTCACACCAACTGTACACCAGTCATTTGGCAGATTCAACGTTATGATTTCCAGAGTCTTACTGCTAATGGGATTAACATACAACCATGTAAGGCNATACACAAGTCATTTGGCAGATTCAACGTTATGATTTCCAGAGTCTTACTGCTAATGGGATTAACATACAACCATGTAAGGCAATTCCATTGTAGATCCCAGCCATGGCATGTTCTCGCACACCATAATGGATGTTTCGGCCCTATGGACTTTCTGGCTGCTTGAAATCTTTGAATTCTTTTAAGTAAACTTTGTTTGAGCTTGCAAGGTCAGCGCTTCCTCCAATTAGACCAGGTATAAACATAAAATATGAAACAAAGTAAAATTTAAAAACCATAAAAACCAATCAAAATCAAAAAATTTAAAAATAAGCAGGAGGAACAACCCTAGAGATAACAGAAAGAAAGAAACTATTTGAGGCAAAAATTATTGCGGCCCTTAGATTCTCAAGGTGGGTGGCCAACTTGGTCCCAATAAGGAAGAAAAATGGAGAGATAAGGATATGCATTGATTTTAGGAACTTGAACAAAGTTTCTTTAAAGGATCATTATCCTCTTCCTAAAATCGACCATATTTTGCAGAAGGTAGTGGGTTCCCAAAGGATCTCCACCTTGGATGCCTTCTCTGGCTATAATCAGATCATGGTGCTCCCAAAAGACCAAGAGAAGACAACTTTCACCATGCACTGGGGCACTTTTATGTATGCAAAAATGCCATTTGAACTTATGAATGCAGGGGCAACCTTCCAGCGGGCCATGGACATAGCTTTTGCTAGTGAAAAGGACAAGATCTTGGTCATCTATTTGGATGGCATCACTGCCTTTTCACAGTCTGATGAGGAACACGTTGCACACCAATTGAGAATGTTCAAAAAGTGCAGAAAAATTCAGCGTCTCTCTGAATTCAAAGAAATCATTATTTGCTATGAAGGAAGGGAAGCTGTTGGGGCACATAATTTCTCGGGAAGGCATCAAAATAGATCCAAAGAGGGTTGAGGCAATTCATAAAATTGAGCTCCCTTGGACTAAGGTTGAGGTTCAATCTTTTCTAGGGAAGGTAAATTTCTTGAGAAGGTTCATTACTGCCTTTGCTGAAATAGTAAGGTATATAACCAACATGCTGGGAAAGGACAAAGAGATCAAGTGGACACTCGAAGCAAAACAGTCCTTTGAAGATATCAAGAAGTCTATTTTTGAAGCCCCTGTGCTGGCAAGCCCTGATTTCTCCAAAGATTTCCTCATATTCTCTTTTACTTCAGAGGACATAGTGGTAGGGGTATTGCTACAGAAGAATCATGAAGGACACGAGCAGCCCATTGCTTTTTATAGCAACACCCTGAGAGATGCTCTATTGAAATACAAAATCCTGGATAAGCAGGCTTATGCTCTGGTGCAGGCTTTGAACGACTTCCGAGTGTACATCCTGCACTCTCACATTATTGCCCATGTCCCCACCAGTGCAGTAAAGGATATCTTGACCCAACTGGATCCTGAAGGTAGGAGGGGAAAATGGATAACAGTCCTGCTTGAATATGAATTTGAGATCAAGCCCACAAAGTTGATTAAAGGACAGGGACTGGCCAAACTCATAATACAATCTAACGGTGATGCTCTCAGCCTACACATGATTGTTGAATTGTCAGCAGAAGAGAAAAATCCTAAGGGACAGCCAGAACCCCAAGTAGCTGAGCATTTCCTGTCATCCCCATGGTATAATGACATCATCTTTGTGTTACAACATCTGCAAGCCCCACAGGGCATGGACAGAACAAGGGCCAGATTTCTTCAGCCGAAAGTATCAAGGTTTTGCATCTTAGATGGAAAATTGTATTGGAAAGAACTAGGAAGGGTGCTGCTGAACTGTGCAAATGAGCAGGAGGCCGAGAAGCTCATTGAAGAATTCCATGCATGAGAATGTGGAGGTCATCATTATTGGAAGTCCACTGTGAACAAGATCATGAGGGCATGGCTTTATTGGCCCGCTATCTTTTCTGATACTCACAAAGAGGTTGTTGCCTGCCATAAATGCGAGATCTTTAAAGGAAGGAGGAAGCTTCTGCCATTGCCTCTGAATCCCATACATGTTGAGGCCCCTTTCCATCAATGGAGATTGGATTTTATTGGAGAGATAAACCCATCTTCCTTAGGACAACACAAGTGGATTCTCACTGCCACTAATTATTTCACCAAATGGAATGAAGCCATCCCAACTAGGCAGGCCACTGAGACAGTGATTATGCAGTTTCTGGAAGAGCACATTTTGTCAAGATTTGGGGTCCCTAAAAAGCTGATCACAGACAACGTTGCCGCATTCAAGTCAAAGAAGATGGTTGCGTTTTGTTCCAAATATCACATATAGTTGGAGCACTCCACAACCTACTATCCACATCGAAATGGGTTGGCAGAATCTTCAAACAAGAGCCTCATGAGAATCATCAAAAAGCTGTTGCGGGACAAGAAGAAGGCTTGGCACACAAAATTGACTCATGCTTATTGGGCTGATAGTATCAGTGTAAAGAAATCCATTGGCACCTCCACATTCCAGCTGCTTTATGGCTCTGAGGTAATTTTTCCTAGTTCCCTGAGCTTACCAGTGATGAAATTGCTACAGGAAGAGGAAACCGAAACCCATCCAACTCAGAGGAGGATGTATCAATTGATTGAACTGCAACAGCAAAGGGAGCAGTTGTTTGACAGAACTCAAAAATTTCAGGAGAAAATGAAAGAGATCTTTGACAGGAGGACAAAGCCTGATAATTTCCAAACAGGGGATGTAGTTTTACTATGAGATGCACCACATGAAGAGAAGGGGAAGCATGGTAAGTTTGATCACCTGCGGAAGCGCCCTTACAAGATTTTAGCTTTTAGAGGAAATAATGCCTACATACTGGAGGAATTGGAGGGTGGTCTGGTATCTGGAGCTCTTGTAAATGGGAGGCTCCTTAAGCACTACTTTCTGTAAAGTAAGTTCAGTCCCCATGTCATTGTATATACCATTCCTTTAAAATATTGCATTTGTGAATGGCCCTCTGACAGACTTAAAGCCCGAGGTGAAGGCTGTAAGGTCCCCCAAGAGGAGTCGTCATTTGGTTTACTTTTCATAAAAATTTGAAGTTACAAGCACTAGAACAAATTTTGAGGCGATGGGCCTTCGGGATAGCACAGAGTGGTGCAATTAGTTGGGATTTTTGCAGGTATAGAGGGCCCAATGGAGCAGGCACTTGGTCTACTGGGTTCTTTGCTACCTCACCGGGGGAATAGCATCCTCGAGTTGGAACCGCTGTTAGCGCCTGTGCTAATTTTTAAAGATTGTTATATACGCATCTGCTCTAATTCACCTACCGAAGTTTAGACCAGTGAAAGAAAGATAAAACATTGTTGAAAATCCCGAGTTTTGGCCTTATAAATATGCCTGAATATGAAAAATCTGATTAAAGTTAAAATCTAACCAGAACGGATGGCCTGGATGCATACCGTAGAAAAATCAAAGGCCACAAATCATTTCCGCCAAGGAAAATCGGGAGCGGAAGAGCGGCAAACAAAACTCAGTTGTGAAAAATGGTAAATCTGATTTCCGCTTTGAGCAGCATGAGATCCGACAGTTCGCAGAGCTTCCATACAAATCAACGGTCCAAAAAAAGGCAGGAAGTTAAAAGGCGAAAGCAAAAGGGCGGAAGCGAAAAGGGCCAAAAGTTCGGTTGTAAAAATTGGTAAGCCCGACTTCTGCTCTCCGCAACCCGAGATCCTACGGTTCAGAGAGCTTCCATACAAATGAACAATCTAGGGAAAAGCAAAAAGCAAAATGGCAGAAAACGGAAAGCAAAAGATACAAAATTTGGTCATAAAAAAGTTAGACTTCCGCCATCCGCGATCCGTAGGATCGACGGTCCAGAGAGCTTCCGTCAAAGATCAATGGCCCGAAAGGGAGCAGAAAGGCAGAAGGAGGAAGCATAAAAATTTAGCATCATGAAAGCAGAAATCCCGACTTCCGCTTTCTGTAGCCCACAGCTTGATCTTAGATCAACAGTTGAGGATGAATCGAAAGGAAATCAACGCTGCGGAACGCTAAAGGGCAGAAAGGATAAGGCAGAAGCAGAAAGATAAAATTGAGCATCGAGAAAGCTAGAAGCCCATTTTCCGCGATCCACTTTCCGCCACTTCGATCCCAGATCAACGGTGAAGGATGAATCTAGCGGAGATCAACGGTTTAGAACGGTTTCGATGATTGAAGATGCAAGGATGAATGAGACTGTTGCAGGTTGTTAGAAAATCCTCTAACCAATCGTTTTCACCAAGTAGGTCCGAGTCCCAAGTGTCTAGTTTTCCATCTTTATCCATCATGCGCAGCCCAGTGTGCTTTCCCAATTTGCTCATGATCATGGCGAATCTACCATGTCAGAATTTGTTAGGATTTTGTCTGTGTGGTTTTGATCCCCACACTGTAACTGATTTTGGCTCTTTTTTGAGGTTGGTCTTGGGAGCCCATGACACTATAAATATAGCCTCAAGAGAGGAAGAAGGGGTTGGACTTTCATTTTTGAATCCCTTTGTGCCTGGTTTTTGTAGTTCTGCAACTTTCTTGAAAGTGTTAATGAGAAATATTCTCCTGCGTTTCTGAGATTCATCATGGTGTTCTATGTTCAGTTTGTGTTTCCTGGATTTCCCATTTTCATGCATGTGTAGTCTGCTAACACATTTCTAGATTGTATGCAAGGAATTCGTCAAACACTCCTGCATCAGAAATCGTGTTTGTTGTGTTATGATAGTTATAATAGAATTCATCCATTGCTAGATTCTCTGTTTCAGTTATTAGCCTTTGTTATATTTCTGCTAAAAGTGTCCCAAGAGATTCATCCATAGATAGGTGCCTCTTGTTTCACTGGGTTGTCTCTGATCTCTCCTACCACCACTTGAAGATATTTGACTAATGCCTCAGATTACAAAGGAAAATCACCACTCATTATTGTTGTAAAATCCTTGAATGACTCAGGCTGTGACTCCATTGCCCAATGGTATTTGACATTTGTCTTACACACTTTTAAACCATAGAAATCAGTTTCCCTCAGAAATCTAGCCTGATGGATGCTTGTTTAAAGCCATATGTGTATGTGAATGTTCTTGTGACAAAAAGAGAGCCCTCTCTGACTGTATCAGATAGAATACAGTCTAAAGATTGGTTTGAAATTGTTACCCCAGTGATCTCCTACTACAACCATAGGAAAATTACTGGGTGATAACACTAGTGACTATTTGTTTTAAGATATCATCTAAGCAAATTAAGAAAATTCAACATATCACACCCAGGTTTAGGATAAGTCGACATAGTGGGGAACATAGCCGAGGGGTTGTTGTGACTAGAGAAGGCACAAAGGGACTACACACACATTGGACAAAAGATAGAAAGGGGAAGCCATACTTGAGAGAGTCAAAGGACTTGTATGTGGGAATTAGTAGGGCAAGAACAGGCCCACGAAAAATATTACAGAATGTAAAAAATTCCTGCCAGTGATGTGCAAATAGGAGCCATTGAAGAGGGTGATGAATCAAACAATCCGGACAGGACCATGTTGTGCAAATAGGAGCCATCAAAGAGGGTAATGGATAAGAGAATCTAGACAAGAGAGTGGCGCCTCCCATTCATCATAAAACAATAAAAAACTACCACGCAAAATTTTTTAAAGGAACCGCTGAAAAGGTATAGCCGCAGTTCGTGGCAGAGCAGCCAAATCGAAGTGCTAAAGCACAGATCTCAGAGGTGTAGTCGTATTCCGTGGTACTCACAGAATCAAAGTAATTAAGCAAAGATTTGAAAGGTAAAGCCATCATTCGTGGTACAGCTGTCGAATGTAAAGAAGATATTGCTCAGGAATATAGGACTGCCATAAGCAGAATCAAGTCATTAGAGTGATAAACTTCCATAGGGATGACAATGGGTTCAATACATTAAGTCGCCCACAGGATTGAGAGGAATCAAGTCGACCTATGAGCCACTTTCAAAAAAGGAGAGATGATCCAATACAATAAAAGAAAGAAGAAATTTTTATATTGGACAGGAGCTGCTCTTTGTTAACATTATTGGAGTTGATTTGGTATGTCTGTTGTTGATATATAT
>LPNX010519304.1:7886-23130 GCA_001517045.1 Pseudotsuga menziesii
AGTTGATCGCCATCCATCCTACCATTTCCCAAAGAATGTGGTCCCAGTATATTGCTCCAGGCAAAGCTGTACAAAGATAGCTGCAACAGAATGCGACAGATTTTGAGGTCAACAGTGCATGACTACTCGTGTATAGCTATGATTTGAGGATATCATTATTTCTGGGTCAATTAACAGTTTCCCTATATTTCCTATCTTCCATCTTTCCACGGTTGTAACAGCTGTTGTAATTTAGGGCGCCTAAATATCATAGATCTTCATGGATTCCCAATAATAGGGATAGGATGTTATGATTTACATTGTATAAATATGGAGAACTGTTCTGAGCCATGGGTTGAACCCCTAACCAATTCATTGTATTAGTTGTGACCGAGAGTTGTGTAATTGATCTGCCTTTTTAATACAAGGAGTTACTTCAGATCTAGGGGTTTTAACGTGCGTTATATCCAACATCTCTGTGTGAAGGCTGGGCCCGCCTTCCCATAGGGATTGCTGAGTTAAATTAGGCATTTTAATTATTTTGTCGTGTGATGTTATGTTAAATTTATTTCTTCATATGAATCTGTAATAGTTGTGGATTTACAGTGTGTTATTAATTGCATCTCTTGGAAATATGTAGTGGCAGAGAATATGTAGTGACTGAGTAGGTAATTATTCCTTATGCAATTGCGTGATAGCTGTATCAGCTCTGTTCATCCTTAGATATTTTAGTTGTTGTTTCCATGAATCCTTGTAGTTTGTTCCTTGATTTTATGGTTGCATAATTTCATTCCTGTACTTTGAATTCATAGGATAGTTGGACTCAATTTCTGTACTCTAAATTCCTAGACTAGCTGAACTCGATTCATGTCTTTTGGATTTCTAGGATAATCAGATTAAGATAGTTGGGAAAATCATTAGATGATTTGGTAAACAGGATCTCATTTTCTGCAAGAGTAATCTAGATGTGATTTCATGAATCTTTCAATTTCTAGATCAAGAACAGCAGAAGGTAATTGTGACTGTATTCTTTAGAACGTAAACTAGATTAAGTGGATTCTTGGGATGAGCATAACTGAACAGAGAATAGGATTGTTCATTTACAACAACTTAGTGTTTAAGCATATATTGTGCATGTTATCCTTGAAATACAAGACTTCCCTGGGTTGACAATAAATATTGCACACTCTTTATGTTAGTTGTAATTCACTTGCATATTGGGTGCCCAACATTTTGGCACTGTTGCCGGGGAGGATAAATATTAAACACTATCATATTTGCATCCTGTAATTGTTTCTATTCAATATCTTTTAGTTTTTTGGTGGAATGATTTGGGTTGTATTAATACAAGAAGGGTAAAGCGTGATCATCTTACAAATCCCAAAACCTCACAAAATACTAACAGTGCAGGTGGTCGAGGTTGTGGTCGAGGTCCAGAATTGGGCAGAAGAACATTCATTGACGATCTGGTTAATAGAACTGATTCTTCTACCAAGGGTCACTATCAAGAAACACCTATCAGAAGAATCCCTAACAATCTTGGGGTGCCAGTGTCAGGATCCATAGTGGAGAACACACGAGCAGCTGCAACACCCTCAAATACCCCTACAGAAGAGGACAAAGTTAGTATAGCAGGATCTGCTAATCGAGGTCCAATCTATCACATTAATGGAAAGGTTGTAACTGAAGAGGAGTGGACACAGTTCCATAAGAAATTTGTTGATCAGTGGAAGGATGAAGAGAAGAACGAAGAGGAGAAAACATAAGAAGGAATGAGTAATAGACACGAATATGACGAGGAAGAGGAAATGGGAGAAAACCATCATCATGAAGATCATTCCCTTCCTGAAGGGACAGTGGCTACACTTCAGTTCCCAATTCAACAACCGGAAGGGACAACCCCTATGAAAAATATATAGCCATCGGTGTTGCCTCGCTTTCATGGAAAAGCGGTAGAGGATCCAGATGAATTTCTTTTCGAATTTGATATCCTCTGTCGTAGATATGACTACATCACCAATGCACAAAATTTGAAGCTATCTCCTACCACTCTGAAGGACAATGCATTACTCTGGTTCATGAGCCTAGGAGGCAGAACTGTTACTAATTGGGATAGGATGAAACAGGTGTTCCTAGAGAAATATCAGGAATATTGCAACACCAAGGACAAGAGAGAAGAACTGTTTAAAATGGTGCAAAAGGAGGACGAAAGTCTGGAAGATTTTGTTGAGAGGATTTTATACAATGTGCAAAGAGATGGACAGATGAACATGGGGTTAGATGTGCTCAAGATAATCCTGCTTCGCGGGATTAGGGATGATTTCCTAGATATGTTAAACCTTTTAGGAAAGGGGGATATCTCCAAGGGGTCTTTCGAGAAAATTGTGGAATTATGTAAAAGGTACTTCAAGGGATCTTCTAGGAATAACAGGAGGGACAAACGGGACAAGCTAGAACATGATGTATTCGACCGAACTCAGAAGACATCTAATGGAGGAGACACCCATGCAGAGATAGGAAACCTCCTTGAAAATTTCAAAACAGAAATGATGAGCTCTATCTCCTCGAAAATTGACGTCTTGAGGGAAAGGAAAAAATAGGTAGTAGAGGATCTCACACTAGGTGTGTTCTGTCCTCCATGTAGAAAGAACCACCCTCTGAAGGAGTGCCCACTCGAAAAGGTAGAAGTGTGTCAGCTGTGTGAGCTGAACCATGACACAAAAGAATTCCCATCACTTTCCCAAGTGAAGGCTATTCTGCAGGTGTCAACTCTAGAGGTGGAATCGGCCTACTTCATTGCACAAAAGAAGCCCTGGCAGCCTCAAAATCAAGGTATGACTCCAGACTCGTTTCCATTTTTGAATAACATGAATAATTGGAATAATATGTAGAACATGAATACACAATTTCCTTCATCTTATTCTCAATGCAACCTCTCTCAACCTTCAATGCAAAATTATAACTCCTAGAATCCCTAGGTACAACCACCACAACCACCACACCAACCAACTTCTTGGTCTCCTGGATGGAGGAATTTCCATCCAGGGAACCAGTTTCCTCAACAACTTCCACATCAACAGCAACCATACCCTCCTCAATATCCTCAATATTCCTCATTAGTAGTCGCAGCTGCAGTTGCAGAACAATGCTGCCCCTAACATGCCAATACGACCTCAGCTACCTGCTTAACCTAATCCTAACCCAAATAATAAAACAATCCATCAATTTGAGACTGTCAACATGCCTGCCTACTCCCTTTCTCCTGTTCCTTGTAACGATATTCGCTTACGATCAAGAAAGGTAGTAGAGCCTGTAATAATTGAAGATGTTCCATCCCATGTACATGAAGAAGGGTCCACAGCATCTATCTAATACGACCCCCATCATTGAAGATGTTGAACATCCGACTAATGGGTCGGCTGAAACACAGAATGATATATCTAGCGACACACAGCCTACCCATCTGATTAGGAAACCACCGTACCCCGAGAGATTAATGCTACCAAAGGTAGTGGGACAACCTCAGTTTAACCTCTTAGGAGAGTTAAATAATCTTTATGTTAAAATTCCCCTCCTTTAAGCTCTTCAAGATGTACCTATCTATGCTAGAACTGTTTGGGATCTGTGCAGAAGGAAACCAGGAAGGAAACCTGTTATACCAAAATCCTGTCACCATCATGTGATAAGACATTTGACATACCTACTTGCCCTGAATCCCAGCTTCTAGAGTGGAAACTCATATCATTTGTCAATCTTTTCATACAAATTCCCAGCACCACACTTGACCCTTTATCCATAAGCGGTACCCTTGTTCGCACTGCCCATCCCCTGTTGCCCATAAGTGGTGCCACTGCTTATGGCCCTTGGTCCATAAACAGTTATTACCAGAACCTCTCTGTCAGTGAAGTAGAAACGCGGTACCCTGGGTAAAAAGGGAAAAAGAGAAGCTTCTCGAGGCTTCTAGATGATAAGCCTTGAGATATCTCTTATCCCTACTATTTTTGGTTAGTTGAGCTCGAGATCCCTCATCCTAGGATCTTAGAGGCCACCTCACCTGCTTATCTCTCAACCATCCCTATCCATTTAGCCTTATAAATACAAGCTTATGGCCATGGTTTAGGGGGAGAATTCTTAAGGTATTGTTATGTTGTTGGATTGATCACTTGGTTCATACCATTGGAGAGAATAGAGAGAGCTAGAGTCAGAGATTATGGGGATGAGAATTCTTGGTTTCATGGAGATGTATGTCAACACTAAGGCTTGGTTGTAAACTTCTTCATATTTCTTTATTGCAAGTTGATTTATGTCCCACATATATTGTTGATGTTTGATTTCACATGTATGTTGTTGGATTCCTTAGTCACTGACATAGATTAGTAGATTATATTCTAGTTGCTTTGATCTGTTTTGTGTTGAGATGATTGCAGGTACACAGGGTGACTATCAAAGCATTGCATTCCAGGTATCTATGGTGTCTAGGGTGAGTCTTCAACCTCTCTCCTCTATTTGTTCTGGATCTAAACGATTCAGACCAGTGGAACACCTTGTTGTCCGCAGGAGGTGAAATATTCCAGCTAACAATTTTGGTGACTCCGCTGGGGATTGGATATATGTATCAGTTATTCTGATCTTCCTCAGTTCTTCAAATCTTGTCCGAATCCAGGCTCCTTCTCCAACTCTCTTCAATCAGATCTACTATTTGACTTAGTGAATTTGGGTTTGAAACTTCCAGATCTGTCTAGATCTAAAAAAAAATTGACCTTTTATTCTCTTTCTCACTCTCAATCTATCAATTTTTACCTTGATCTGGTCTTTTTCTGACTTGATCTGTCATTCTCCTTGATGTTTTGGATTTACACAGGGAACCGCACATGTTCTGTTGGCAAGGAGCGGTGCCAGCGCTTGAGTACAGTTAGCAATACGCAGTGCCACCTCCTGAATCCAATGAGCAAGGAGTGGTTCTACCTCAAAACCGCCTGTCAGCAGCTTCATCCGCGTGGTGCCAGGTAGGCCCTGTTCCGGACTTTGTATTTTCATTTTTTGTGTGTTTTTGTCTTACTTTTTGATGAAAATGAAGTGTGTTTTTGAAAAAAAAATGCTCCCTCATGGCCAGGAGGGGCCATGAATTGTGTATTATGCAGTCTCTTTGATTGTTGTATTCCCTCTGCATTCAAAGAGAGTTTGTGTTTCTTGCATTAGATTTTACATTATTTTCTTTGATTGAAACCTCTTTCTCTTTTCTGTAGATATTATTCATTGGAATTGGAAATATACATTTCATTTTCATGTGTAGGATTTGGTTTGTTTTGGACTTGGAATGCATGTGTGATCCATGTTGTTTTGAGTCTTTCTTTGCTTGGGGTGATTCTTGTTTCCTTTTGCATGCTGATTTTTTCAGTGCTTGGTAGGAGAGATTGGTTCTTCGTTTTCTTGTCTATTTCAAAGAGAAGTTTTAGTTTTCTCTCTCTTTTGCTTTATTCGCAAGTTTGTTGAACAATTTTCTTCTTGTTTTGTGCATGATTGTTTGAAATTCTAGATCTTACTTTCATCAAGAAGAAATATCTGTTTTCAGCTTTGCGTACATTAGAGTTAGTTTTGTTTGGAAACGTTAGTGAAATCATCTTTCCATTGAGTTTTTATGCGTCTTTTTCAAGCATGAAAAGATAGGAAACATTTCTGGTTTATTTATGTTAAATGTTCTCTAGATCTCTTTTTTATTTTCTTTGAAGATTGTTTAGGGTGCATTGATATTTCACTTTTCGTTCGGAAAGGTAGAATTGCATTTGCATTTGGGTGTGCATTTTTAGGAAGAAAAGTAAATCTCTCTCCCTCTCTTAGGTAGAATTTCATTGAAGAGGAAAACTTGCATTATCATATAGATCAGTGTGCATCTTCTTTAATTTCAAGTTTTCACTCCATGGTTCCACCTAAACACACAAGATAAAATTAACGGTAGTATTAGGTTAAAACTTTTAGCAATTTGAGTCATAAGTTAGAGACATGTTCGGGCATCGTTAAGCATAGGAGCTGTTGTTACTTGTCCGCATTACATCACAGGACTCGTGCGGTTCTTCCATGTACCATCAGTATATCGAATGGCCTTTCACGTACCCTTGAGGTATATAGAAAGTTACTTCATGTACTCGATTGTATATCAGAAGGCCCCTTGTGTATGGTTATGCATTAGACAACACTACTACCGATTTGAGCTCCCTCGTACCTTGCATATATCAGGAGACCCTTTTAGGAATCCTCAAACCATATGAGTTATCCTTTTGGCCTGTCCTATGAGGTTCCTGACTCTTATCCACTCCTTTCACATGTTTGCTTGTTGCTTTTATTTTGAGTAGTAGTTGATTGTGCGTGGTAGTTAGGGGGTTATTAGAGAGCTTAGAGATGGCATCCTCATCTAGGACTACCACTCAAGAGGTCCCTTTCCAAGGTGTACCTTTTTTATTCCCTTCAAGTGAAGGTATTGGTCCTCCCTTTATTCCCACTCTAAATCTTCCTGGATTAACTATAGGATTACCGGTTTGGATTTTTAATTCGATAATTCCTGTTACACCTAATGTCTCAAATGTCACCTCTCCTGTGGGAGAGGATCGACCTCAACCTAATCCCTCTCCTTCTTCACCGGTTGTGGCTTCATCTCTTTCTTCTTCTTCGCTTGACCAAAGCTCTATGGTTAGTAGTCATGTGGATAAGAAGAAGAAGAAAGGGAAGGGTAAAAAGAAGAAAGATAAGAAAGAGAAAAATTAGCAACCATCTAGTCTTGATGGTGCTCGTTCCAAGAGAACACTAAAAAAACCCAAGTCCCCTTGTAAGCTTTGCAAGGGGGGCCACCTTCTTAAGGAGTGTCTCGGTCTCTCCCGTGTACAAGAAGAGTGGTCTAAAAATTCCAAACCATCTGTGTCATCAACCTTTGATCATCATGTTGACGATACTCTCTCAACCAGTGACCCATTGGTAAAAGGTTGTAAGGGTAAAGTCTTGTATCCTTGTTTGATATGCAAGGCTATGCATCATACTTTTCTTTGTCCAAGCATGGATGAAGCTTCGCGTTGGTTGGAAAATATTATTGATCATCAACAAGTTATTCCAACTAGTGATAGTAAGTTATCCCTCGATCCCCCATTGGTTGACCAAGTGGTCGATTTGGATTTATCTATGGTTGATCCCACTCTTCCTTTGGAGAGTGAAGTTAAAGTGGTCGAGTTGGTATCATTTCCACCCGATCCCGCTCTTTCATCATAGAGTGTTAAGACTGAAGTAGTCTCTTTGACCAAATATTCGTCTTGTTCTTCTCTTCCAGTAGACAATGAACCAAAACTTGCCAAAGTTTTTATGCTTCGTTTTGATTGTTCTCGACAAGAGGAATTTTTTTCTATTTCGACAGAACCCTCTCCAAGTAGTGAGGTTATTTCCTTTGACTGGAGTAACCTAACAGAGTCTCGTCTTCATTCAAGTGTTCCTTTCCATATACTTTTGAATGTTACTGCTAGGAGGATACTTCGCACTATTGTTGACGAAGGGGCTTCTGTTAGTATTCTATCCTCCACTGCTTGGCAAGCTTTAGGTTCTCCTCAGCTTGTGCCAGCCACCGATCAGATACTAGCTTTTAATCGAAGGCCTACTACACCTTTAGGGACCCTTCCTTATTTGCCTATTACATTAGGAGGGAAAATTGTTTATTGATGTTATGGTGGTCCAAGGTCCTTTAGATTTCAATCTGCTCCTTGGACGCGATTATGTTTATGCCATGAAGGATGTTGTGTCCACACTCTTTAGAGTTATGCATTTTCCCCATGATGGGAAGATTGTGACTATTGATCAACTTTCCTTTATTACACCTGACCATCGCATTACTCCTAGTAATTAGACTACCCTGAATGTGCTGCATGTTCTTGTGGTTCCTTCCCCTTCTTCTAGTTAGCTTCTTCCCATCGTAGGTAAAATGCGGGGCGTGGCTCTAGTCTACAGACTTCATAATGGAGCTAAGCCGCTAGCTTTTATGTAATGGGGGAAACCTACCAACCTCTGGATGTCATGTTGGTAGGAGCAAGTTGTAGAGCATAGTTTACTTTAGGTTTCAAGCTCGTTAGAATATAAAACCACTCTTTAAGCATAGTTTACCTTTTGGTTTCAAGCTTGCATAAAAATGAAACCATGTCTAGAGCATAGTTTACCTTTTGGTTTCATGCTTCCATAAAAATGAAACCATGTTGAGAGCATAGTTTACCTTTTGGTTTCAAGCTTGCATAAAAATGAAACCATGTCTAGAGCATAGTTTACCTTTTGGTTTCAACCTTGCATAAAAATAAAACCATGTTGAGAGCATAGTTTACCTTTTGGTTTCAAGCTTGCATAAAAATGAAATCATGTGATGAGCAAAGTTCCCATTCTATGTCAAGCTCATTAAAAAATGAAATGGATCTCCTCAAGCATAGTTTACCTTTTGGTTTCAAGCTTGCATAAAAATGAAATCATTCTTGAGCATAGTTCATTTTCTATTTCAAGCTCGTTAAAAAATGAAGTAGGTTTCCTTAAGCATAGTTTACCTTTTGGTTTCAAGCTTGCATAAAAATGAAATCATGTTCCAAGCATAGTTACCTTCTATTTCAAGCTTATGTAAAAATGAAACAGATCCCCTTCCCTTGAGTCGAGTCTTCACTTTAGTGTTAGAACTTGAACCTTATTTTCACCTGCCCAATTCTCGTTCTTCCTACCCCCTGGCGAACATTTTCACATTAGTAACAAGGTTTTTAGGTTGGGTATGGAAGAAGAATCGTCCGATGAAACGAAGCTTGGGGACATGTCGAGCTGCTAGCAACCATGCTAGGGGTAAGCTTCGCTAGCAATCATGCTGAGGGCAAGATTCCGACCTCTGTATATCATGTTAATGGAATTTTTCAAGCATAGTTTACCCATTGGTTTCAAGCTTGCGTAAAAATGAAACCAATCCTTGAGCATTCTTTTAACTGATCTTCGAGCTCGTTAAAAAAAACAAGATGGTGTTGAGCTTACTTTTCATTTTTCATGCTTTGGTTAAAACATGAAATTTGGTTTGAGCTTAGTTTATTACTTTTTCGTGCTTTGGATTCAAACATGAAAAATTCTAATGGAGTTCTCTTTAAAATCTTTTTAGGCTCCCTAAATACGAAAAGATTGTTGAGCGATCTTGTCTTCTTCACGCTCGTTAAATTATTTGAAGAGTCGTCCAGTCGACAGTAGGTTATCTCTTTTTCGGTTCGAAGATGACTATTTACGAAAAAGGAACACTCCAGCCAATCATGACTGGAAGAGTTCTCTAAGGTATGATTTTATACTTTTTCAGGCCTTAGAGACTAAATCATACAAAAAAGGACACCTTTGGAGTCTTCTTCTGTATTCGTTCAGACTCTCTAAACATGAACGATACCAAGTTTTCTTTCAGTGGACTCGTTAAATCAAACATTGAGAGACCTATTTTGGGAATGAACCCCTCCTCTCTCAGGTTCATAAAACATATGAGTTTGGACTTGTCTTTCGACAAGCTATATCGAGTGTTTGTTACCCTCTTTGAACTCGTAAAATCGAAAAGAAGCACTCATCGATCATGATGGGGGAAATGGGAAGGGAATCATTTTGCAAATAATGGCAGTTGTTTGTCGTTACCTTTGAACATGGCACTTGTCTACACAATCATGTCAGTCAATTGGGTATTCATCTGATCTCCGTGACGATCCACTTTCATGAGTCATGTCAATCCTTTGAGTCTTTCAAAAGAATGCATTGTCCACTGTTGCATTGTGTGTCTGTCCCGTTCTAGTCATGCTGCCAAGTCTTTTGTCATGTCGCCTAATGTTTAGAGGAGATTTGAAAATTTTTTACCTCTGCAGTCTACACAGTATTTGTGTCAGTATCTTTGAGTCAGTCATATGGTTACTACATTCCCATAATTCCAGAACTATGTTCCAAGTTTCGTGTCGTCGATGTGGGACTCATCATGGCCCTCCTTCGATGAGACTATTCCCATCGACATCAGCTCATTATTCGGGAAATAGTCTTAGAAACAATATTTAGTACCTTGAGATATGTATAACTTGATCACATATTCTCTTTCTCTTGACATAGGTTCATATCATTGACCTTTGATCGAGAGAATTGACTGGGTGTTTGACATCAGCACATCTATTCACACTCAGTAGATTGTACTAGGGTACCTTGGGAATCATTGACATTAATGGTGATATCCCTCGCACTTGTTAACGGTTCACATCATTGACCGGTAATCAAGTGGTTTCTACCATGTTCGACTTCATATCATTGTAATCACATGGATAGAATCGTGCTTTGTGGAAGACGAGACGAAGACCTTGGGTGTTAGTTTAAAGCGCTCATTGCTTTTCCCCAGGTTGCGATGGAGTTTTGTATATCTAGCATGGATCCACATTTGTATGGTCGTGGCTATGCTCAAATTTGCGTCTGTATGACATAGATCTACATTGTATGTCTAGTAGCTATGTCCAAGTTTGAGTCCTCTATCACATGGATCTACGCTGTATTCTAGTAGCCATGCTTGTTTATTCCTCTTATGGATCTGCCTTGTATTGGTCTGCAGCCATGAGTTTGGTTACTTGTGTCTATGAGTCAACATACTGATGTACTATAGATGCCTACTTGAAAACATGCTCCGATCGAGCCAACATTTTCATCTCATGGCAATGAATTGTTCTCTCAAAGCTCTCGTTTATCGTATACCTCTAAGACTCATGCTTTGGGGGGCATCCTGTTATACCAAAATCCTGTCACCATCATGTGATAAGACATTTGACATACCTACTTACCCTGAATCCCAACTTCTGGAGTGGAAACTCATATCATTTGTCAATCTTTTCATACAAATTCCCAGCACTGCGCTTGACCCTTTATCCATAAGCGGCACCCTTGTTCGCACCACCCATCCCCTTTTGCCCATAAGTGGTGCCACCACTTATGGCCCTTGGTCCATAAGCAGTTATTACCAGAACCACTTTGTCAGTGAAGGAGAAACGCGGTACCCTGGGTAAAAAGGGAAAAAGAGAAGCTTCTCAAGGCTTCTAGATGATAAGCCTTGAGATATCCCTTATCCCTACTGTTGTGGGTTAGTTGAGCTCGAGATCCCTCATCCTAGGATCTTAGAGGCCACCTCACACACTTATCTCTCAACCATCCCTATCCATTTAGCCTTATAAATACAAGCTTATGGCCATGGTTTAGGGGGAGAACTCTTAAGGTATTGTTATGCTGTTGGATTGACCACTTGGTCCATACCATTGGAGTGCATAGAGAAAGCTAGAGTTGGAGCTTATGGGGATGAGAATGCTTGGTTTCATGGAGATGCATGTCAACACTAAGGCTTGGTTGTAAACTTCTTCATATTTCTTTAATACAAGTTGATTTCTGTCCCACATATATTGTTGATGTTTGATTTCACTTGTATGTTGTTGGATTCCTTAGTCACTAACATAGATTAGTAGATTATATTCTGGTTGCTTTGATCTGTTTCATGTTGAGCTGATTGCAGGTACACAGGGTGACTATCAAAGCATTTCATTCCAGGTATCTATCGTGCCTAGGGAGAGTCTTCAACCTCTGTCCTCTATTTGTTCTGGATCTGAACCATTCAGACCAGTGGAACAGCTTGCTGTCCGTTGGAGGTGAAATATTCCAACTAACAAAACCCAGAGATCCTCCCACTGGAGCAGCATTAGATGCTGCAATAGTTGAACATGAAGATGATAGAGCCATGGCAACAGAAGAAAAAACTAAGATGGTGACCATTAAATCCTCACCTAAATGGGGAGGAACCTTGATTGAGGAAGAACATCCTGAAGAACAAGAAAATGCTGGAACTGGGGATATCCCTTCCACTTCGGCTGTAAATATAGAAACTCTAGCACCAAAGTTGCCAATGAAGAACCTCAAAAGGAAAATGATGTTACACAAGAACCAACATCTCCAGAAGTGGTGGAAGTTGTTGCTGAATAAATTCTAGGAGGGGTTGCTGTTACACAAGAACCAACACTCTCAGAAATAGCTTCAGATGTGCAGGATGTCAAATGTGGAATATCAGGTGATAAGGTGTGGACTGAATCCCTTCAAAATTTTATTGACCTGGATTTTGACAAGGATGAGTATCCCGAAGAAGAAGAAACTCTGCATCCCACGGGAGAAATCTCATTTTTGAGAATGGAGGTAAGAAAGTGGAAGAGCTGGGTGGAAGAATACCAAGAAGGGATGGTTTCCCTCACTGAGCATAAAAGGACCATCAGGGGACTAAAGGAGAAATGGGTAGAAGAATGCATGACCTAGAGACTTCGAGAGGAATAACTACAGAAGGAGCTAAGGGAGCTGAAAAAGTTCCAGTCTATGCAGAAGGAAAAAGACCAGATGTATGCTCTTTCTCAAGAACTCCTGGGCACTAGGATACCTTCCTCTTCTTACCCTGTCTTTTTATTTGAACAATTTGTTTGGTTTAAGTTAAGGGCTTTGAAAGAAGGGAGATCATTTGAGATAACAACCTTAGCAAAATTCTTGGAAACATTTTTGAGAAGCAATTTTGAAGACCAGAATTTGCTGTGTGAATTGTATTTGCATGAGATGGCTTGTCCACTGGACCGCCATTCAAATCCTGTCCCTTTTTCAGGAGAAGTTCAGTTGAGGGATTTTGCTTCTTTTGTGAGCAATCATGCTCAGTGGGAAAGGTATTTTCAAACATTTTCTCACAATGAATCCCAATCTAATCTGTGGGTCCGAAGTGAGCCTCAAAATCCTCGTATTTTTCTTGCTCGAGATCGGAGTTTAGTCTCATGCCCTATCCAGACTCGGCATATAATGGAATTGCAGGAAGAAGTTATTTCTACTTGCATCATCCAGATCTCCATACATCAACAAACAACCTTGGAATGGAGTAAGCACAAGTGGCAGGTTGCCTCTCCTTCCCTCAGGAACAAAGACCCCTATTATTTTAGAAATTTTGAATAGGCACTTTCCAAGGTTGAGGGTTATGTTGGATGTATCAGGGAGTGTGGGACCAATTGGATGGGCTTGAAATTTAAATTTCCCCTCATCTGGTGGCCAAAAAAACCATACAAGATGGATTTCTCACTCACCAAGGTAGAGGAGCAGCAATGTTGGAGATATTGGGTTAACCATAGGGGGTTCATAGAAAAAGAAGGGATGTCTGAGTTACCCTACAACTTCTCTTCTCTCCATGAATAGAGCATAGTGGAAGATTCAGATTCGGAATAATGGAGGTTGTTGCATGAGGACATGCAATAGGACAGTTGGGGGGAGATGTTGGGCCCAGAAATGTCCCCTTTTTGACCATCCTTATTCACCTCTTTTTGCCTTATCCTACCTTATTGAGCATGCTAAACAGATGTTTTCCCTTCACTCTGTTCCTCAAGTCACCAAGGTAGGGTTGGTTATTGTCTTATTTTATTAATACTTATGATTGTGGTAATTAAGGCTTTATATCTCTCAATATGCTAACATATGATGGTTGATAAAGGTATTTTGAGATATAGAGACTACGGGTATAGCGGGCTGAACATGCTAAGAAAAGGATGGGCATTCATCGCTCAAGCTGATCGCCATCCATCCTACCATTGCCTAAAGAATGCGGTCCCGGTTTATTATTCCAGGCAAAGCTGTACAAAGATAGCTGCAACAGAATGCGACAGATTTGGAGGTCAACAGTGTGCTGTTGCTTGTGTATAGCTGTGATCTGAGGATATCATTATTTCTGGGTCAATTAACAGTTTCCCTATATTTCCTATCTTCCATCATGCCACGGTTGTAATAGCTGTTGTAATTTAGAGTGCTTAAAGATTAGAGATCTTCATGGCTTCCCAATAATAGGGATAGGATGTTATGATTTACATTGTATAAATATGGAGAATTGTTCTAAGCCAGGGGTTGAACCCCTAACCAATTCATTGTATTAGCTGTGACTGAGAGTTGTGTAATTGATCTTCCTTTTTAATACAAGGAATTACTTCAGATCTAAGGGTTTTAACGTGCGTTATATCCAGCATCTCTGTGTGAAGGTTGGGCCCGCCTTCCCACAGGGATTGCTAGTTAAATTAGGCATTTTAATTATTCTATCATGTGATGTTATGTTAATTTTATTTATTCATAGGAAGCTGTAACAGTTGTGGATTTACAATGTGTTATTAATTACATCTCTTGGAAATCTGTAGTGGCATGGTGTGATAGTCGACTGAGTAGGTAATTATTCCTTATGTGATTGCATGGTAGCTGTAACAGCTATGTTCATCCTTAGATCTTTTAGTTGTTGTTTCCATGAATCCTTGCAGTTTGTTCCTTGCTTTTATGGTTGCAGAATTTCATTCCTGTACTTTGAATTCATAGGATAGTTGGACTCAATTTCTGTACTCTGAATTCCTAGACTAGCTGAACTCGATTCATGGATTTTGGATTTCTAGGATAATCAGATTAAGATGGGTAAATCATTAGATGATTTGGTAAACATGATCTCATTTTTTGTAAGAGTAATCTATATGTGATTTCATGAATCTTTCAATTTCTAGATCAAGAACATCAGAAGGTAATTGTGACTGTATTCTTTAGAAGGTAAGCTAGAATAAGTGGATTCTCGGGATGAGCATAGCTGAACAGAGAATAGGATTGTTCATTTACAACAACTCAGTGTTTAAGCATATATTGTGCATGTTATCCTTGAAATACAAGAATTCCCTGGATTGACAATAATTATTGCACACTCTGTATGTTAGCTATAATTCACTTGCATATTGGGTGCCCAACAAAAGGCCCCATTGCTCTTTTATCTTTGTACATTTTTAATAAAATAATTAACCAAAACAAAAGATATATAAGATATAAAGTACAATTTTAATGTGATTATATTGTAAGTTTAGGTTTTAGTAAATAATAAATAGTTTCAAATTATGGGAATATGAAGTGAATAATCATTTTTATTATTCTTGATATTGTAAGAGGGTTACACTTGTGATAAATCAAGCTTGCATGATGATTTAATGTATGGACTTTGGTACATGTGAACCTTGGCTTAGAGATGTTACTCTTCTTTGATTGATTTGATAATGAGTTGTTGATAGTAGCAATTGGATGAGGTCTCTTCATGGCACTTTGATGGATTCCATAACATGTTGTTAATAGATAACATATTGATCAGCTCTCTCCTTTTTAACAATGTTGGCATGCTTGGAATATTGTTTGCTTAGCATTGATGGAATTA
>LPNX010519304.1:28520-39303 GCA_001517045.1 Pseudotsuga menziesii
ACCAGCCAATACTAGGTGTTCACTCTTTCACCAACTAGTGATCTACATATTCTCTGTAAGTAGTTATCATTTTTGTGAAGATTCCAGCTGCGAGATAAATTATATTAGACCTTATTTTTCCAAATATTATTGTGGTGAATGGATTTTAAATCTACAGTACTTTCATTATATATATGATGTATGTTTCTCTTGAGGTTTGTGAAATTGGTAAACATTGTTGAAGTTATTTATCCTAGTTTGAAGAAAATACACATTATAGGAGGTATGTACAGTTTGAAGTGTGTTTTTCAATATATTTTTATCTCATAACTTGGGAACGCTATCCACAAGTTCTCGATCAAGGAACTTGTACCTATGCAAGGTCTCCAAATGATCTGGGCTGCTGGTATATCTGAATTTTTTTTTAGTCTCCATCCTTAAAACATATTTGGTTTTGATTTTCTTTCTCACCTTAGTAAGGGAATGACATTATTTTCCTACATCCCACTCGAGATAAACTAGACTAGAAGCTTTCTTTTCATATTCTAAATCCAAACAGGGATGTAGACAAGCAAGTGTCAATACATGTTAAAGATAATGCACAGGTACAAGCTCATGGCTGCAAGTTATGAGATAGAAATATATCGAAAAACACCCTTTCACTATATAGACCTCCTATAATGTGTATTTGAGAAGTCACGATACATGTTGTCATGAATTCTCCTTATACAGTGATGATAAAATTGTATGGAACACACATGACAATATACCTTGAGAGAGAAAAGATTAATTTCCTTTGTCTTGTCAGTCCTATGGGTAAAAGGGGTTGTTTCCCCACCTTTATTGTACACCTTGGTCTTATGGGTATGGGGGTTGCCTTACCACCTTGTTTTGATGCTTAGTAGACTTATGGTCCTTTTGGTCCTAGCACCCTTCTTGTATGTGGTACCATGAGAACCTTTGGTATGATGAATTAACCTTATTTTTTTTATTTTATATGACCACTTGACTGTTATTACCCTATCCTAAGTCAACTTAACATTACTTTATTTTATGTTTGGTAACAACCCTAAAAGATAGGGGTTTGTGGAATAACCTTTCTACAAGGCTTGTTAAGATTATAAATTCAAATCTTGAATTTCATTTTAGAGAGTGTGTTCACAAGATAAATTTGAAGATATGATCTTTCACTTGTCTAGGGTTTGCTGCTGCTAATAGATTGACGTCTAGGGTTTTGTTTCTATCTCTGAGCTGCCACCACCTCTCCTCTCAGCTTGCTAGTGTTTTCATCTTCCTGTTCAAGTTGTTGTTGTTATGAATAAGTCGTGTCAATCTTCTCAGCTTGTTAAGGGTTTCCTTGATGTGTGTTGATCTTCCTTGAGATGGGAATAATATTTTGTAGGATGCTAATTATGATAGAAGCCCTTCTTGGGGAGGCCATGACTAATAAACACCTTTCTGTTAAGGGTTGTGACAAATAGAATCCCCTTAGGGTTGGGACATGACTGATCTAAGCCCCTTAGATTTGAAATGTGATTGAGTTGCTAGTTGGGCCATGATTGTGTGGAACCCTACTTGAGCTAGGTCATGACTAGGTAAAACCCTTCTTGGGTAGGTTGTGACTGTTTGACCTTACCTTAACTGAACTATAGAATATTGATGCTTTCTCTAACAGGTTGTGACTATTGATGACCTTTTTGAGCCCTCTTGGACACATCATGACTTTTTTGTGACTTCTTAGATTGGGTCGTGATCACTGTTGCTTTTCCAGGATGTGACCCTTCTGCTGTTTGTTAGAGTGGATCGTGACCCTTGGGACTTGGGGTTGTTCAGACTTGAGCTATGACTCTTGGATGCCACCTATGCTGGGCTGTGACCATTGTGTGTGCTCATTGAACTTGAGTTGTGACTTCTATGAGGTGTTTGTACCGAGCTATGATTCTTGTGGGTTGTTAGGACTCTGACTTGACCTTGCTGGGTTGCTAAGATCTCAGTTGTGACTTGTGTTAATCTTGTTGAACTGGTTGTGATCCTGCTGGTGCCTAACTGTGTTTGGGGTTGGGTATCACTGTTGGGGTTTTCACACTTGGCGACCGAGTCATATTGACTGCTACTGTATGTGCCTAACCTTATTCCTAACATTTTCTCTCTCAATGTATGTCAACTGTTTCATTGTTGATCTTGTCCTTTTAGTGACAAGATTTGATCCTAAAAGTATCTGAGTATAAGGCTAATTCAAACTAGATATGAACTGGCATTGTTATTTATTAGTTGTCGGTCATTAGTTTGTTTTGTGTACTATATTATTATTTATGTTATGTACATTGCATTTGATGAAGTGTATATCAAGGACGAACTTTAACACAGTGACCATTGGAGTGTTAAAGTTAAAAGAGATGAAAGTTATGTTTTCTAAATTTATCTTGCCTTGCTATAGTTGTACCAATTTTGGGGCTGAGTATCACTACTGGGGTTTTCACACTTGGTGACTGATTCATATTGACTGCTACTATATGTGGGGCTGAGTATCACTATTGTGGTTTTCACACTTGGTGAATGAGCCATATTGACTACTACCCCATATTGATCTACCCCATTTAGATCAGTTTTTCGTTGAGCAATATGTAATTTTTAAAATTTCTGGTTGTTGAACATCTGCTAGATTATAAATTGTTTTTCTTGGATTCGAACTTTAGAATTCATAGTTTAAGGACATATATAATGTAGTTTGTATGTGATTGCAGAGAATGATAGGGTTGTAACATAGAGTAATATAGAAAGCACTTCAGATTCGTCCCATTTGGATTATATTTATTGAACACTTTGAAGTGTGTGACCAATAAATTGTTTGAGTAGTTGGGTTGATGATAGTCAGCAACTTAGAGGAATGAGTGGCACTATGATAGAATTAGGAATTGAGGATAATTTTATTTCTCAGTTATAGAGGGCTCAACTAGTTGATGACACAAAATCATATTAGGCCCATGATACCACCAGATCACAGGAAAAAGGTGATGCTACTGCCTCACAAGCTGCAGATGCCGGTACTGTAATGATAGAAACTTTACAATCATAGGATAATGATATATAGAGAATCAAGGAACGTAATCAATCCCATGTTGAATATAATACAATATATCATCCTTTGTCGACCATTAGATACTCAAAGTTGTGTATTAATATTTTTTACCATTATAGAGCACTATGTAAGTTAGGTTCCCAAATTCTTAAAGGGTTCTAGCTCAATGGAAGAGCACCTGCCTTACAAGTAGGAGGTTTGTGGTTCGATTCCTTCATGCCCTAATGATACTATAATATTGGTTAAAAACAACTAAATTAGTAAGCAAAAAATAAGAGATAGGTGACCAAAAAAAATGACCAAAACTTGTATATAAAATTACTAAAAATGACTAAATTAGTGACCAAAACATGAGAAATGTGAAACTAGGCATTAAAAAGGATGCAACACGTGGTGCTAATGATGAAGCGAAACATGGCGTTGATATGGTAGAAAAATAAGACATTACTTTGGATGCAAAAGATGGCACTACATAGGAAGAAAAATATGGTGCAACAATAGAAAAAATATTTGACATCGTTTTGGTAGCAAAACACGATGCAAAAAAGGAAGCACAAATTGATGCAAATTTGGAAGCAAAAATTGGCACATATTTGGAAGTAAAACATGGTGCCAAATGGGATACTAAAGTGGTAGAAAAAATGGATGCAATATTGGATGCTAACATGGTGCTATTAAGGATGTAAATATGGTGCTAACGAGGGTGTCATTTAAGAAGCAAAAGTAGACACTCGCTAGGAAGCAAAATATGACGTTATCTAGGAAGCAAACATCGACGTTGTTTAGGAAGCAAAGTTGGACGCTATTTTGGAAGCAAACCTCGACATTGTTTAGGAAGAAAAGTTGGACGCTATTCTAGAATTGAAAAAAGAGACGCTATTTTGGATGCCATAAAGGATTCTATTTAGGAAGCAAAAAAAACCGTTTTTTGCAACGCTTTAAGTTTTTTCCATGATGCGTCCCATTTAGCGTCTAGTTTTACCACTCAATGTAAAAAAAAATTCCACTAAAAAGGGGCGCTAAATGGGATGCTAATTCCAGGATTGTTGTAGTGCACTTGTATTATCTAATACAACCAAATGGATTAATTGTTTTAATAATCATACAATATCTCTATAGCCGAAAGGCTTAACATTTACAAGAAAGAAATGAACTAGGATTTAAGACTTACAAACTAACACAGAAGTTTATTCAACCGATATACCAAATAAAGACTCTGTATAAAATCACATTAGAGTTTTACAGTATAAAAACAATTTCCATATAAGTCACTATCTAAGAATGTTTAACAGGTCGAGGTTTCAAGGCCCGTAAGTCCAATGTTACCAAGTATTTTAAATAATAAAAAACTACAGCTGAGTACCCTAGGCTTAACAACAAGGAAAACATTGTAACCCAAACCGAATTAAAAACCCATGATGGCAAGAACACAATAAATAAACAATATACAGTGCAATATTTTTCTTTCAAAACCTTATGACAAATTTTATAGAGTAGTATCGAAGGTTTCCAAAAACTTGTTTTCAAAACAAATTCTTCCACAGTTTATTAAAAAAAAATATCACACAGACAGTAATGAAAATTATAACGATTCAGATAATATACAAAGAAATATTAATAATAGTATCAAAAACATAAAACTGAGATAAAGGCTATTTTTTTACAATGGCTTATTTTCCCTTAAACTTTATAACAGTTTTACAATAAAAAGCTTCATTACAATTTCCCAGACTCCACAGTTTGTAAATAGAATAGAGGGAATGAAAACTCTATATAATTTTCCCCGACATAGCACAAAGGCATTTAACATCACCATATATCTCTTCCAAAACACAAAGGAGCATACCATCACGAAGGAGGCTTGTAACTTCCAAAACGAGCCCACACCCTAAAGAACTTGGGTTTCCAACTTTTCCTTTTCATTGTTTTCACACCATAGAAGTCAATGGATCGTAGGGTTCCAAGGTCATGGGTCTTACCAGAACCTTCATTTCCAGGTACCCTCGACCCAAGTTTTTTGTCGTTAGACCAAGCTCCTTCAGCAAACCAGCTTTTGAAACCGCCTGCCATGACAACAATGTACAAAGGTTAAAACTTGACTTTTGATAAATGACATAATTTATTTTCTAGAACATAAAAACCAAAAAAAAACATGAAAACATCTTACCCTCAGTTCGGAAATCATAGCGAGGGAACCAAAGGTGGCGTCGATACGAAGGATCTCATGGCTACATATTGGCAAGAAAAACCTGTGGATGACTTAACACATTTGTTTTCCAACCATGGAAGGGCCGAGAGTGGTCGAGAGCTTTGGATCTCCTCATCTATGAACAATGCAGAAAAATGCAGATGTTTTTAAAAATCCTAAGTTCTTTTCGTTAGGGTTTAACAACTGGACAACACTTTAGAATACTTCACGTGATTGCATTTAAAACTCCCACCTACCTCCACGTCGACTAATTTTCCTTACCCACTTCTTTATAGTCAAAAAATAGTTTTGAGTTGAGGTTCATTTAGACCATGGTATAAATGTTTACTTGAAGATCGAAAGCCTTTATAAAAAGACTTTTCCTTTTTATTTTTAAGACCACCCTTTGAAACCTTGTTTCTTAACCTTTGCTTGTCATCTTAGGATTATAGATGATATGGTTTCCTGGGATAGAATGAGCCCCCTTTTTTAAGGACACTTGTGTTATCACCAGATTAGAAATGGATTAGATTACAATAAGCTAAGTAAGACCCTAAGACCCTGTAAACCTTAGCATCGAGACAGGGTTGTAAACAAAAAATTAACAATTGTTGAATCCACACAAAACTATAACATATGACAAGGTATGCATGACACTTTTAACATGATGATGCAAGCACGTCAACTGTAAACCACGACAAGCAGGCTTAAGACTTAAATCTTTACAATCAAACAAGTAAATTTGTCTAGTTTTGTTGTCATACTTGAGATGTCTTTTTCAATTTGTTAAAATCATAGTTTAAGCTAAGTCCTAGCCTATGTAAGTGGAATGCAGGATTTTAGCATAAATTTTCTTATGAGATATGTTGTAACCTAGGTTTAGATCTCTTACCTAAATAAACCCTACGTAACAATTTTTTTTTACTTATGGATTTTGGAGTTGTTACATGTAGTATCAGAACGAATTTTCAACACTAGGCCTGAAGCTGGCTCAACTCGCATACAAAACAGGAAACAAAAATACTGACTATGTTCAAAAATTGTTTATGTACAGAAATATACTTTTTTATTTTGCAGTAAATGGAATGAGTAGAGGAATCTCTTGAAGATGGATCACATCATAATAATCCATATAATATATATGTGGAACTAAATAATCAACCATTGGAATTACTTCTAACTGTAAAAGACTTAAAAGCTGAATTACAGACTGTAAAGGAACATAATGAAAGGATCCTAAGACAACAGGAAGAATTAAATCAGATACCGCTGGATAAATTACATAACGAAGGAAAGGATAAAAGAAAATAACATGAATCTGAATATGAAACTATATCCTACAAGCGTAAAGGTAAGAACTTAAAATTTTATGATACTGAAAGTAATTCCTCTTCAGGAAGTAAGGTTTGGTCGCATAGAGAAAAGCATAAATATTCCAATGAAAGTAGTAAAAGCGACAACAGTCCTAAAAGAGAAAATATAAACCTTATGAAGAAATTTAGGAGAGTTTAAGAAGATAAAACCCCCTATGTTTAATGGTGAGGTGGAAAAAGGTGAAGAAGTCGATGCATGGTTGTCAGGTATGAAAAAATATTTTCAAATTTATAATTACTCAGGTAGGCTGAAAGCTAGAATGACTATCTATAACTTAACTGGAAAAGTTGATATATGGTGGCAGGATATAAAAAGAGTGAAAAATATTAAAAAAAAAAATGTAACTTGGAGGACTTTCAAGAAATACTTTAAAAGAAAAATTGTATATAAATAGTATTATGAAGAAAGAGATAAGGAATTTTATGATCTTAAGCTAGGTTCAATGTCAATGAAGGAACTAAGTAGTAAATTTTTAAGTTTATTACACTACGTACCTTATATTATCGATGAAAAGCCTACGATACAGAGGTTTCTGACTTGTTTACCTCTTAGATTCAAGGATAGAATTGAATATGACAATCCAAAAACTATTGAGGAGGCAATGAGGAAAGATGATTTATGTTATGAACAAAGCAAAAATAAAAAATAAGACATACCTAACTGGAAAAGTAAAAGAACAAATAATTTTGAACAAAGAAGAAAAGGCTTTAAGGCCACCAAAAATTTCAGAAATAATTCTCGAAACCATTCTAAGAATGTTTATCAAGGAACATATAATAAAAGTAATACACATCATAATTTTACAGCAGCTAAGAGCAGGGACATACCTAACAATTATGTAAAAAATAATGAACAAATAGAACTTGCAAAATGTTGGGAATGCCAGGGACCTCACTATGTAAAGGACTATCCAAACTGGAAGACATATTTTAGCAATGTGCATACAATACATGAAGAAGCAATTGTTGGTGACGTAGCAAATGAAATGCCCAGAATTAATGCATCCTTGGAGAATTGACATGATGATCACCAAACATCCATGGTTGAAATAGAAGGTATGATACAAAACAATCCTATTTCTATTTTGATAGACCCAGGTGGTAGTTTAAGCTATGTTTCAGCTAGTATAACAGAAATTTGTAACTTGCGTTTGAAAAAGTTTGAAAAAACTTGGTTGGTTCAGTTAGCTACATGAACCAAAAGAAAGGTAGTTAGCTATGTTGAAAATTGTGAAATGTTTTTGAGTCAATTCAAAACTCAAGTGAAATTAAATGTGTTACCGCTAGGGTCATTTGATGTTTTAATAGGTATGGACTGGCTGGAAAAACACGGAGTAGTTTTAAATTGTTTTGAGAAAACATTTACATGTATTGATGAAAAAGGAGAAACAATTACAATGAAAGGAATACCTTGAAAAGTTTCTGTTAGACATATTTCAACTTTGCAAATGAAAAAGTTTGTACGTAAAAGTTGTAAAGTTTTGTTATGCATATAATGAATGACGAACACATGAATAAAGAAGATAAGTTAAAATTCAATGATATACCAATATTAAAAGAATTTTCAGATGTATTTCTGGAAGAGATTCTAGGATTACCTCCGAAAAGAGAATTTGATTTTACTATTGAATTAGTACCAGGAGCTGTACCCAATTAAAAATCTCCTTATCAGATGAATATCCTAGAAATTAATGAAAATTAAAACTACAACTACAAGAGTTGATAGATAAGAATTACATAAGACCAAGTATATCCCCTCGTGGAGCACCTGTCTTATTTGTTAAAAATAAAGACGGTACCTTAGATTTATTTATATATTACTGTCAGTTAAACAAGATGACAATTAAAAACAAATATCCATTTCCCCGCATAGATGATTCATTCGATCATATACACAATGCAATGATAAGATCTGGATATCATCAAGTCATAATTAAAGATGAAAATATTTTTAAAACTACATTTAGAACCCGTTACAGGCATTACGAGTTTGTAGTTATGATATTTGGGATAACAAACGCTCCAGCATCTTTTATGTGTTTAATGAACAGTGCCTTGAGTAAATACTTGGATAAATTTGTAATTGTCTTGAAAGATGACATACTGATTTATTCAAAAACAAAAGAAGAACATGATGAACATTTACATTTAATGTTACAAGTAGGCTAAGAGAGCACAAATTATAAGCTAAATTGAGTAAATGTGAATTATTTAAAGATAAAATACAGTATCTAGTCCATGTGATGTCTAAGCAAGGGATATCAATGGATCCTAATAAGATAAGAGCAAATATGGAATGGCATGTTCCTAAGGACGTATCAGATGTACGATCGTTCATGGGGATTACAGGTTATTATTGAAAATTCATACAATGATTCTCAAAGATTGTAAATCCCATTACATCCTTACAGAAAAGGGAAAAATATTTGTATGAGATCTAAAATGTGAAGAAATCTTTAAAAAGTTAAAAGATTTTTTAACTGCTGCACCTATCTTAAATATAATAGATCCAAATAATGACTTTGTTGTATGTACTGATGCATGTAATGAGGCCTAGGAGGAGTATTAATGTAAGAAGGTCATGTAATAGCATATGAGTCAAGAAAGTTAGAAATACATGAAAAGAATGATGCTACCTACGATTTAGAGTTGGCTGCCATAATACTTGCCTTGAAAATGTGGCGTCATCATCTAATCGGTAGAAGATTTTTATTAATGTCTAATAACATAAGTTTGAAATACTTGTTTGATCAACAAAATATGAACGCAAGAAAAGCAACATGGTTAGCTTTCCTTAGCAAATACGATTTCAAGATCAAACATATAAAAGGAAAGGAGAATAAGGTGACTGATGCCTTAAGAAGCCTAATGAAAAACTGAATTTTATAGCTGCTGTTAGCAAATATAAAATAGAATTGGAGGATAAGTTTGAATATAGAGTAAAAATGGACAAAGATTATCAAAATTTAAGAGAAAAAGTTACAGAAAATAAATATGAAAATATAAAAATAGACTTCAGTTGGAATGAAAAAGGTTTAATGTTGTATAAAAACATATTATATGTACCTAAAGTACCAGAAATTAAATTGTTGATCTTAAGTGAAGTACATAAAAGTCCTTACTCAAGACACCTTGGTTAACAAAGGATGTTAACAATGCTAAGAAATGATTATTTATGGCCTAATATGAAAAATGAAGTAGCTGAATATATAGCTAGGTGTATAGAACGCCAGCAGGTTAAAGTTGGGCATCGACACCCATCAGGTTTATTGCAACCATTACCAATCTCATATTGGAAATGGGAAATTATCATCCTTGATTTCATAATAGGACTTCCTAAAAATCAAAAGAAAAATGATTTTGTAATGGTAGTGGTAGACAAACTTAGCAAGGCAGCTCATTTTATACCTGTTAAAACTACTTATAAGGCTGCTAATATTGCCGATATTTTTATGAAGGAAATTTTTCGCTTGCATGGAATTCCTAAGGTGATAATTTCTGATAAGGATCCTAAGTTTAATGGTAATTTCTGGAAGTCATTTTTTAAAGAATTGGCCACTAAGTTAAATTTTAATACTGCTTATCATCCGTAAACGGATGGAAAAATAGAAAGACTAATCAAGTTTTAGAAGATATGTTACAGATGTATGTTAGGGATCATCCAAAGAAATGGGAAGAATATATGCACTTAGTCGAGTTTGATTTTAACAATCATTATCAAGCTTCAGCTAAACTTAGTCCTTTTGAAATACTGTATGGTAGGAAATGTAATACTCCCATTTCATGGTGTAATCTAGTTGACATATTAATGTTAGGACCTAACTTGTTAAAATAAATGGAACTAACAGTGAAACAGGTACAAAGCAATATGAAAATTGCACAAGACAGACAAAACAGCCATGTAGACCTTAAAAGAACTCAGAAATAATTCAAAGTAGGTGATCATGTTTATGTCAAGGTAAAACCCCAAAAAAGATCCTTTAAGTTGGGGAGTTGTGCTAAATTAGCACCCAGGTATTATGGACCGTCTGAGATATTGTCAAGAGTTGGACCAATGGCTTATTGGTTAGCTTTGCCACCTAATCTCAAAATACATAACGTATTTCATATTTCAATATTGAAAAAGTATGTGCATGATGCTACTCATGTAATCTATTGGATTGT